>OU342740.1:169627870-169753540 GCA_910589775.1 Avena eriantha | reverse complement strand
TTTTATACGTGTTGCAGATCCACTTCATAGCGACAAATAATATTAACGAGTATGAAGCACTGCTGCATGGAATCCGGATTGCTAAGGATATCAGCATCCGACGCTTGATGTGTTACGGAGATTCAGATCTTGTTGCTCAGCAAGTGTTGGATATTTGTAATGCAAATAAACATATGGCAGCATATAAAGCTATCGTGGATGATTTATCTAAATCGTTCGAAGGGTTTGAGCTTCCACACATCCCTCGAGCAGAAAATGAGGAAGCAGATGCACTATCTCGAATAGGCTCTACACGGAAAGAGGTCCCGGATGGTGCTTTTTTAGAGCACCTCAAAGTTCCCTCAATAAAGGGAGTAGACGAGGAATATCTGACCAAATCTGACTCACCTTTGATAGCAGTTCTGGCTGTAATTCCCGTCTGGACTCAACCCTACCTTGATTATTTGGTAGACAGCAAATTACCCGAAGACGAAGTTCTGAGCTGGCAGATCGTCCGACGAGCAAAAACCTACACTATGTGGTTAGTGGTGAGCTCTATAAGAGGAGTGTGTCTGGTGTTTTTCAGCACTGCGTATCTCTGGAAGAAGGAGTGGAAATCTTAAGAGAAATCCACGAAGGCGAGTGTGGTCACCATGCTGCAGCCAAATCTTTAGTGGCAAAAGCTTTCAGACATGTTTTTTCTGGCTTACAGCCAAGGCAGATGCCGAACGGCTGGTCAAGACATGTAAGGGCTGCCAAAAGTACGCCAAACAATCTCATGTCCTGGCTGATCAGCTGCGAACAATACCTATAACATGGCCTTTTACGGTCTGGGGGCTTGATATGGTAGGACCGTTTAAACGGGCTCCAAGTAGATTTACTCACCCCTTAGTGATGGTGGATAAGTTCACCAAATGGATTGAGGCTAAACCCGTCACTAGTTGTGATGGAGCAACATCCAAAAGATTTGTCGAGGATGTTATAATCCAGTATGGTTATCCGCATAGTATTATCACGGACAACGGGAGTAATTTCTCTATGGGAGAACTGGCCGAATTCTACAACAAACAAAATATCCGGCTTGACATTGCGTCAGTCACACATCCACAGTCTAATGGACAAGTCGAAAGAGCAAATGGTTTAATCCTACAAGGCCTAAAACCGAGACTCGAAGCACCACTACGACATGTTGTGGGGGCTTGGGCGGAGGAATTACCCTCTGTAATATGGAGTTTATGAACAACTCCGAACAAGTTAACCAGATACACACCTTTCTTCTTGGTCTATGGCGCAAAAGCAGTTCTTCCTAGTGATATGATTCACACTTCTCCTAGAGTGGCCGCATATATCAAAGAGGATGCCGAGATTTCTGGACAAAATGATCTCGACTTAGTCGAAGAAGTTCGCGTCGTTGCTGAAATGAGATCAACAGCCTATCAGCAGAAGTTACGCAAGTATCATAGACACAGAGTCAGAAACATATCTTTCAATAAAGGCGATTTGGTTCTCCGGCTTGTGCAACAAAGAAAGCACAAACTTTCCCCGGTATGGGAAGGGCCCTTCCTGGTTAGTCGAGTATTACACAATGGTTCGTACTACTTAACTGATATGAGGCCAGTTAAAGAAAGACCTGCTACTAAGAAGAGAAAGAGAGCTGGAGGCAGTACAAATCCGGATGAGTTAGACATACCGTGGAATATTGCTTAGCTACGTCCCTTTTATTCTTAGTTTACCCTTCTTTGTAATCATATATGTGTACATGTTCTGTGAGAAATAAAAAGTATTGGTTGTCTCAAGTTTTTCTGAGAAGTTTTTACCATCTTATTTCCGAATGATCATGTCACAAAGTCGAAAATCCTAGAATACTTGAAAGTACTTTATGCTCATGTTTGTTCTAGTTTAGATTTCCGATTCTAAAAATGCTACCTTCGGGTATAACTTTAAAGTTTCTAGTCTATACTTTGGTTATTTGTCTGATTGCCGGATGCGGGAATTTTCCGAGTAGTGAATTGTTGGTACTGGAAGCCAGCTTTGTTTCCGAGTTTAAACTGGTTTAGCAATTGAGCTCCGTTGCTCGGCAAAGTTTCCGTGCTAAAGGTTTAGCCGGCTCACGAAAGGGACGAGGCAGAAAGCCAGATAAATGATAAGTGTAGACAAAAAGTACAAGTGCTTATGTTAACATTTCAGGCACAGAAAATTTAAAAGCCAAAAGTGCTAAATAGATAAAAGCTTAGCACTAGCAAAAGTATAGTACTGCATATTTATAGACCCATAATGTTTCTTAGAATAATACATTTGTTTCTGGTGATCTATGATGCAGGAAAGGAGGAAGGAGCTATCGGCTCGCTGGATACATCGCCTTGATATCGTTCGGAGATGTCCACATCCGACATGGTGTGGTCATTGTCGGAAACTTCGGCTGCTTCTTCGGGAGGTGGAGGCGGTGTGTCCACACGGGTGAAGAAGGGAGTGTCGCAGCCGGTTAAGTCAGCTACATGACACCAATATCCGGCGCAGGAGTCCATGATGGCCTTGATGTTTTGCTCATGTCCGTCTTCATCCACAGTAGAGTACCCTCTGGTCACTTGCCAGATTTCCATGCTTCCATGGTGGCTCATGACCATTGTGAGGGCGTTCTACACTGCTGATCGCGCGTAGAACATGTTCCAGTCCTGGACGAGCTGCAGCATTAGTGCACTCAAGATAATAAGTCTTTTAGGTTCAGTTCCAACACCAATAAAACTTCCATTTAAACACTAGCTACTGTAGCACTTCCCTCAAAAAGCTCAGTTCCCCAAAAGAACTCAAAAAGGAACCAACAAGAAGCAAATGCAAATAATGGCAGAAATCTGTCAAAACAGACCAGCAGGTAAAGATGAATTTTTTCAAAGACGTTATGTTCCTCAAATAGAAAAGTGTTGAACTAACGAAAGTTAGATAACAACCTGGGGCAGAAGCATAAACATTCACGCCTCAAAAGGACGTACAGAGATTTTACAAGAATTTTTACGGTGAAGAACAAAAATCTGTTTTGGGACAGCAACTTTGCCAAGCATTACTTCTCTCTCATTAGAGGTTACTCTTGGCAGAAAAAGCAAATAAAAAGGATAAGGCGCGGTTATTACAGAAGTAATAACTTCCAAGACTCATCTAAAACTTTTGGGTTATCTCCCAATAAGTCCGTTTCTTTAACTCCTTTAAGTTAGGCAAGATAGTTTGAGAAGATGCTCACATAAGAAATATGAATTGAAGTAAAGGAGAGCATCAAGAAGCAAATTTGAAGCACATTTATGTCTAACCCACTTCCTATGCATAGGAATCTTGTAAAGAAACAAGTCATGAAAGCACAAAGCAACAAGCATAGTAAAGAAAAACAAGTGCAACTTCAAGACTTTCAACATAAAGAGGGGAAACTTAATATTATTGAGATAGATAAAACCATGTTTCCCTCTCTCATAATAACTTTCAGTAGCATAATGAATAAAAGTAACAATATAACTATCACAAGAAACATTCTTATCATGAGCCACATGCATAAAAGAATTAATACTCCCCACATAAACATAGTCATTCTTATTGATTATAGTGGGAGCAAATTCAATAAAATAGCTATCATTATTATTTTCATCACCATAATCATCAAATATAGGAGGCATATTGTAATCATAATTAATTTCCTCCTCAATAGTAGGTGGACTGAAAATATCATACTCAACATTGTAATCACCATATATTGGAGGTTTTGTATCATCATAAGCAATAGAATAGCTATCTTCCAAAGCTGGGGAACTAAAAAGATCATTTTCATAGAAACTAGCTTCCCCAAGCTTAGACTTTTCCATAGCATTAGCAATAATGGTGTCCAAAGAATTCATACTAACAACATTGCTATTAGCATGCAAATAAAGTTCCATAGGTTTTTTAATTTTCTCTTCAAACACATCATGTCCTAACTCAAGATAAATGCTATAAAGCTCTATAATATTTTGTTGTTTTCCATTAAGCCTAACTAGTGAAAACAAGAAATAAAAAGACAAAATTGCAGAATCTAAAGGAAATAACTTCGAGCACTCACACTGGAGGATGTGAGTACCTTTTACCTTACCTCCCCGGCAACAGCGCCAGAAAATAGGCGTTTGCCATGGGAGGTTCTTCTTATTTAATCCTCCGGAGTGAATACCTTTTACCTTACCTCCCCGGCAACGGCGCCAGAAAATAGCTTGATGTCTATGCACTTCTATTCTTGTAGACAGTTGTTGGGCCTCCAAGTGCAGAGGTTTGTAGAACAGCAGCAAGTTTTCCCTTAAGTGGATCACCCAAGGTTTATCGAACTCAGGGAGAAAGTGGTCAAAGGTATTCCCTCTCAACCAATCCTGCAATCAAGATACAAGAAGTCTCTTGTGTCCCCAACACACCCAATACACTTGTCAGGTGTATAGGTGCACTAGTTCGGCGAAGAGATAGTGAAATACAAGTGGTATGGATAATTATAAGTGGCAACGGTGGTGGAAAATAGCTTGATGGCGTGGAAAAGACTAAGGGCAAACTGAGATAAAGATGGAAGCAAGCAAGCATGTAACAAATCTAATTGCAAACGGTGTTTCGATGCTAAGAAACAAGGCCCAAGGATCATACTTTCACTAGTGAACACTCTCATATAAATATCTTCTCCTCATGATACTACTCTTAACTACTCTCCGGTTGGACACTCTAATCCATGGTAGGGCTATAAGGGCACACCTCAAAGTAAGCCTTTCCCATCTAGATAACCCCACACTGTCACCTTGAGTACTAGATGAGTCCAACAAACACCACAATTTCATAGAAACATCCAACTCCAAATATAACTCATAACAAGTATTTGTAATCTCTAGCCTAAGTGCCACCATGGTGAGCACGCTGTCACTTTCACACACATGGGGAGAGCAGAGATCTAATAAAGCACTTGAGTAGCAAGGTAGATCTATAGATTACAAGCTCATGATCACAATATGATCATGCATAGAGAGAGATGAACACATAGCTACCCGTAGAACCCTTAGCCTCAAGAGAGAACTACTCCCTCCTCATCATGGGAATCAGTAGCGATGGAGATGGTGGTGGAGATCAATGGAGATGGCTCCAGGGGCACTTCCCCATCCCGGTAGGGTGCCGTAACAGAGACTTTTTGTCCCCGAATCTCCCCTTCGATGGCGGCGGCACTACGGAACTTTTCGTGGCTGGAGGTTTGATTATTTAGGGTTTATGCAACGGGAGGATACTTATAGGCGAAGAGGCAAGGTTGGTGGAACCAAAAACAGCAGAAAACAGGCAACATGCACTATGGCATCTTGTTAATAGGTTAGTCCAAGAAAGTCTATGAAAAGTACTCCAAAGTGTGGACAAAGCACAAGAAAGTAGATAAAACCAAGCATGGAACATCAAAAATTATAGATAGATTTCCAATGTATCAAACACACATGCAATGCCATTGGTTAATCCATGTGTGGTTTGTGGAAAGAACACACATGCAATGACTCTAGTGGATCCATATGTGGTTTGTGGAAAAGAACACACATGCAATGACCACTGGTTGATCCATATGTGGTTTGTGGAAAGAACACACATGCAATGACACTGGTTGATCCATGTGTGGTTTGTGGAAAGAACACACATGCAATGCCACTGGTTGATCCATATGTGGTTGGTGGAAAGAACACACATGCAATGACTCTGGTGGATCCATGTGTGGTTTGTGGAAAGAACACACATGCAATGCCATTGGTTGATCCATGTGTGGTCTGTGAAAAGAAAACACATGCAATGACTCTAGTGGGTCCATATGTGGTTTGTGAAAAGACCACACATGCAATGACTCTAGTGGATCCATATGTGGTTTGTGGAAAGAACACACATGCAATGACTTAAGTGGGTCCATATGTGGTTTGTGAAAAGAACACACATGCAATGACTCAGGGGGATCCATGTGTGGTTTGTGGAAAGAACACACATGCAATGAACACTGGTGGATCCATATGTGGTTTGTGGAAAGAACACACATGCAATGACACTGGTGGTCCATATGTGGTTTGTGAAAAGAACACACATGCAATGACTCTTGTGCTGGTTTTAGTATAAGAACACACATGCAATGACTCTAGTGGGTCCATACATGGTTTGTGAAAAGAATACACATGCAATGAATCTAGTGGATCCATATGTGGTTTGTGGAAAATAACACACATGGAATGAACATTGGTGGATCCATAAGTGGTTTGTGGAAAGAACACACATGCAGTGAACACTGGTGGATCCATATGTGATTTGTGAAAAGAAAACATATGCAATGCCATTGGTTGATCCATATGTGGTTTGTGAAAAGAACACACATGCAATGAACACTAGCGGATCCATGTGTGGTTTGTGGAAAGAACACACATGCAACGAAACTGGTGGATCCATATGTGGTTTGTGGAAAAGAACACACATGCAATGACCACTGGTTGATCCATATGTGGTTTGTGGAAACAACACACATGCAATGACACTGGTTGATCCATGTGTGGTTTGTGGAAAGAACACACATGCAACGACTCTAGTGATGGTTTTATTATAAGAACACACATGGAATGACTCTAGTGGATCCATATGTGGTTGGTGAAAAGAACACACATGCAATGACTCTAGTGGATCCATATGTGTTTTGTGGAAAAGAACACACATGCAATGAACACTGGTGGATCCATAAGTGGTTTGTGGAAAGAACACACATACAGTAAACACTAGTGGATCTATATGTGATTTGTGAAAAGAACACACATGCAATGCCATTGGTTGATCCATATGTGGTTTGTGAAAAGAACACACATGCAATGCCATTGGTTAATCCATGTGTGGTTTGTGGAAAGAACACACATGCAATGACTCTAGTGGATCCATATGTGGTCTGCGGAAAGAATACACATGCAATAACCACTGGTTGATCCATGTGTGGTTCATGATAGGAACACACATGCAATGAACACTGGTGGATCCATATGTGGTTCTTGAAGTTACACACATGCAATGACATTGGTTGATCCATGTGTGGTTCATGACAGGAACACACATGCAATGACATTGGTTGATCCATATGTGGTTTGTGGAAAGAGCACACATGCAATGACACTGGTTGATCCATATATGGTTTGTGGAAAGAACACACATGCAATGACACTGGTGGATTCAAATGTGGTTCATGACAGGAATACACATGCAATGACTCTAGTGGATACATATGTGGTTTGTGGAAAGAACACACATGCAATGAACTCTAGTGGATCTATCTTGGCATAATTTGATGTATGCCATGATGTATTTCATTGTAAAAGACACCCACTTTCCTTTTTTATACTACTCAGCTTTGCCCTTGGTTTTTTGATACTACCCAGTTTTGCCCTCTCTCTCTCTTTCGTAGAAGCCCAAACATGTGCCTACTCTGTCTGCTACGCCCTGATTGGTTGTCACAGTTGTCACGCGGATCGTGCATACCAACCGTTGATCCAGTGTGATCCAACAAGGCTCGTTGCACACGTCGTGCCCTTCACAGGATAGCGCGAGATAGCACAAACTTCTCCCTCAACGAGTCTTCTACAAGAAGGAACAGGATGCCGTCCATGAAAAAAGTCGTCGAGTGGTCATGTCATGTTTAATCTAGTCTGCAAAGGCTACAAGTCTACTACACGGCAACTGGTCATCCACGGCCCACGGGCTATACCATTTTTACTATGCAGCGTGCCTACACTCTCACTTCCGACAAGCCCCCACCACATGAACCTTCCACGCGGCAGCCGTAGCCGGAAGAGCTGCCTACCGGGGCCCTCGAGGAGGCCTAAACGTCCCCGCATTAAAAACCCAGCCTATCGGGTCCTCCATTCGCACTCATCCACTACTCTCTTCCCTATCTAGGAAAACCCCACAACCTTGAACGTACTTGCACGAACCTTCTCCATGAAAACAGTGCATGGGGGTGAGTGTACGGGCATCGCCGCCGGGGTGGTGCTTCACGCGGCAGATCTGGAGGAGCATCACGCAACACAAGGCGAGGAGGACGTGTAGTTCAACCCCTTGGGGGACCATGTGGTCGCCGGTGCTGACGACTTCGGAGGCGCCGATGAGGGCGTGGAGTTCGACGAACACGCTCCGCTCGTGTACCTGGAGGTACATCTATTTCTACATGTTTCATATTTTCTGCTCGAGCTTAATCTATCCTGGCGTCATAAAAAAATCTAGTCCTAATGATTAGATGCAACGTACGAACTGGTACATGGAGAGATCTAGTCTGTTCTGAATGAATCCACATTATTTATTTATTAATAAGTTACCAAGAACACAAACCACATTAATTTAGGAGCGAGCTGGGGCGACCGCCGTAATGAACTGATGAACCTGTATAGATATGTTATTGCATCGAAAGTAACTCGGAATGGTGGAAGGAATATATATTTATTATTTTGCTCATTTCGGTTTGTATTCCATACATTACAGCTGGATTCAAGTGAGATGGACTCTGACATGGAGACCAGGGACAACAAGAGCCGCCATGTCATGAAGAAGCTCAAGAGCAGGATAATCCCTTTCCGCACTCGACTTGGGGAGCTCAGGTGCCCTTTCTCTAAGAAAGGAGTCAACCCGAGGATTGCCAGCTTGATTCCGCATGCGGTTGGCATCGGTAAAAGCCCGGCTAGTAAACACAAGTCGGCGACCAAGGCAAAGCATGCTGCTTATGGCAAATTCCTGAGGTAGTATGTCCAGACCTGCCTAGTGTCCCCTTACTTAGGAATCAACAACATCTAGCTGACCAACCCGTCACTGTGCTGGCCCGGCCACTAATAATATTTACTTCTCTTACCGTATCTAGACCCTTAGACTATTGGGATTTCTATTTTCGTACCCTTCAAAATATATTCAAGTTCATCTGTTTATGGAGTTAAAGTTCCGGTGGCATACTCGTTATTTTGCATGGATAGAGGGGTGCCCCCGACAGATATTAAGGGTTATCCTGTCCGCTAGATCATAGAGGATCAACGGTTGGTGTGCACGATCCGTGTGACAATTGTCTTGACCAATCAGAGCGTAGCAGCGAAGATGAGCACAAGTGCGAGAGATGGATACAAAGAGAGGGGAAAACCGAGTAGCACTTAAGAACCAAGGGCAAAACTGAGTAGAACTTAAAAACCAAGGGAAAAACTGATTAGAACTTAAAAACCAAGGGCAAGCGTGACAAAGGGATTCAAATAGAAAATAGAAAATGATTTAAAAATGGAACCAAACCGCCAGTGTTACGCTCGAGGGCAAAACTGAGTATAACTGAATCGCCAGGGTTAGACACGAGGAAAAAAACACGACTCACGGTACGCGTGTGCGGTGCACGGGACGGTAGCGGACACGTGTGGCCGTGCACAATGCATTAGCGTACGCGGGGCACGGTAGTGCAACGAAACGTCGCTTCCCTTCTCCTTTAATAGAGGCCTCCCCACTCCCACTCATCACGCACTTGCTCACTCAACCGTCTGCACTGTCCCATCACCTTCTGCAAATGTCCAACAAAACTCCAACCACGCCGGCGATGGAGAAGAACGGCGCGGTGGCCATCAGTGCCTCCAAGGCCGCCGGCGAGGAGCCCCCGTCCCCGTATCCGCCGTAGCCGCCGGTGAGGAGGCCCCCGCCAGTCTCGGACAGATCCCGCTCGATTGGGACCCCTACGAGGAGGTTGTCTACATAAGGCCGGAGAACCCCTACGACACCAGCATCGCCGACCCATGGTCGTAGGTAACCAGGGTTTTCTCCCCTTCCCTTGTTATTCCCCCGTTCCCATCGTTGGATGCTAGATCGTATGTTATTAGGGCTCGGCTGTTCGTATTTTTACAGTAGCTAATCCTCTTGTGTTAGATCTCGATTTTCGATGAATCCCCCTGTCCGTAGTTGGGATCGGTATTCGATTTGGTTTGAGATTTGGGGAATAATCGGGAGATCTCATTCGGTTAATTTATGCAAAAAATCAATCCCGATAATCAAAGTATCTCAATCATGTCCTTATTTCACTCTACTGTTTTTTTCCAACAGGAGGATAGCAGCGACCTCCGTAGCGACGAAGAGTCCAAGGACACCAAGACTCGTCATGTGCTGAGGAGGCTAAAGTCTGGTTAGTACAACAACAACTTCGCCGGTGACGTGTACAGGTGTCCCTTTTGCCCTACCAGGAGGCTCCGCGCCACGGACTTCAACTCCCTCGTGAAGCATGCCGAGGACGTGAGGACCTACGGCGAGTTCATGAACGTCCACGGCTTCATGGCCAAGCACCAGGCGCTCGATCTTCACCTCCGCAACCTCCAGAAGGTGGCTACCAAGGAGGGCCGCATGCCCCCGATCAAACCCAAGGCGCCCAAGGTCAAGGGGCTGGGAGCAAGAAGTGGAGGAGGCGCTAGAGGGAGGAAGCAGATGCCCTCCTGGCAGAGGCCACGAGGGGCCACTGATCAGCTGCTGCTGCTGCTGTAAAACAGCTTCTCTTGTCTTGTCTGTGTTGAACCTGTCAGCTGCTGCTGCTGAGCAGCCTAATTATCGAACCTCGTTAAGTACCGTACTATATAACCTATATTAGTTGTTTTATCTACATCTTCTCTGTTTACTGAATTTATTTATGGTGCTGGTTTGTTTTGCTGCTCTAGATTTGCTACCAAATTGGGAAAAAATGAGGGCGGAACAATGAATGAAGAGAGAAGCTGCTCTAGATTCCCTACCTTTTTGGGCAAAAAAACACAACTGTTAGAGAGAGAGAGAGGGGAAAAGGCGCTCTTAAAAAAGCCAAATAACAAAAAAAACTTCCAATTTAGGCGTCGGGGCGCACGTAACGGCCAAGCCTTTGACCAGACGGCACCCCCATATGAGCGCATGTGAGGGCTTCGGAATATCGGGAGGGGAAAAAGTGAGGACAAACGAGACACAATGTTGCTATAGATAAATCTTACAAAAAGCTGAATTTAGCTTTACCATGCAATTTGGCTAGATCTCCACAATGTAGCTATTCTAAATCGCTAAACTATGTGGTGCGTTGAAACCTAATGCTTTTCCACCGACACGTGTGTTGCAAAGTTGCTTGATCGTGCATGCTTACACAAGTGGCCTACAGAGAAACTTATAGAAGCATGGGCAAGCGAGCTTCATTTTGGCAAATTCTGGACGAGCTTTGCGCAATCGGCATGCCTGGTCGGCTGGGCGGCTGCCCCGGGGTGCAGGGATGCTAAGTCCATGTCTATGCTTACACTTCTTAAACTTGTTAGGAATAATACTTGTACACTTTCATCTGTCTTGTCATGTTACGTTGTGTCAGCACCGCGCACCCACTGCGGATCGGTAACAGGACAGTGGTCTACGTGACCGGTCTCTACCACGCCAAAGCCACGTCGCACACCCGTCCCATCGCCTACTAGGACGGATGCCGAATTTAATCGCTAGGATTGGAAACCAACTGTGCTCGCCCGGTCAAACTTGCTTCCACATGGGTATGACCGGAATATTGGTAAACACAATTTAAGCATCGCCTTCCCTCTCCTCAGCACAACACTGTGCAAAAATCCCCAACTCATTCCTTCCGCCGCCCTCCGTTACCGCCGCAGCCACCGCAAGAACCATCGACGCTGCCGCAAGCACCGCCTCCGCCGGGCCATACCACCACAATAGATCACTCCTGATATGGGGTGGCCCGATCTTCTCAGTAAGCGCATGGCGATGATGATGGTGGATGATAGATAACTAGTGCGTAGCTATGATCTCTCCCGCTCGATCCCTGATGCCAGCGCAACAGATCTCGAACCTTGTAGGATATTCACATCACCACACTCTTGCGCACGCAGCCGTGACCACGAACGGTAGTATGCAATCTACTAATTCCTAATGGAACAACAGATCACACTTAATTATAGTTGGTAGATTCGAACACAGGGTAATTCCAGAGGTTCTATGAAAGAAACAACTCTAAAATATTTTAACGTGGTCTAAACCCTAACTTGTGACGGCTACGGAGGTTTATATGAGGGCTGGGGCGTCCTCCCCTGTAAACGGGCCTAAAAACAGCCATAACTTGGCTCAAACTGACTCGGTTCGACTCAAACTGATACATACCGACCCATATATGGGTTTGGCCTTATTGGCACGCAGTCCAAACATCGTGGAACACCTCAAACATGTAATTCTTGGTGCGCCGTCTCTCTCTTTCTCATACGTGATTTCCTCATTGCCTCCTAGTGCGCATGCCTCCCGCTCCTTCCTCGCGCACTTGTTGGTATTGGAAATCAGCGCTGTTCCTTCTTGCTGCAACTCTCCTCCTCCTCGCGCAATGCTTGTGTTATCAATAAACCTGATCATACAAAGATGCATAGACTTAGGTACTATAAAGTTCTCATTAAATAAAACATCAGGTTCAATTAGGAATAAATTCACCTGATAGTCATTATTGATTTGACTCAATATTTCCTTCCAGTTCAGGCAGTCAGAATCATCATAATCCATGTATATATCCTCATCATCCTCCCTTTCTTCATGAAAAGCCGTCCTCGGCTTTGGGTAAGCTGAAAGTGGGAGAAACAAAAAGAACAACGTGTACACAAAGTATATGTATATATAACATGTTGTATTATTGTTGTTCACATGAAAAGTATGTCTAGTATACATCAAGCAACTTAAATTGCAGGTATAAGTGAAGTACAAAGAATCATGATCATGGTGAAAAACAACTAAATAGATAGTCATGTTCTTCAATATTAAATTCAGTTTTCTCAAAGAAGATCTATGATCAAATTTGTGAACAAGATCAAACCAATTCAATATGTCTGAAAACCAAATTGAATCATGACATGCTTCAACTGCGCTACTCTGATTATTATGAACATGATCATGTTGTCCAGTATGTAAAATGCAACTCAATTTGCAAATATCAAGGAAGTCTAAAGTAGTAACAAAACTAGACAAAGACTTTTGGGACAAACATAGTGAATATGAAAACTTGGGTCCTATTCTAGCAAGATTAGAACAATCCAACATAGGTAAAATTACTTGTGTTGGTTGCAATATATCAACTAGACCAGAATGTATTTCCATAATATCTGGAACATGAGCTATTGTCCCATAGCAAACATTTTGTGATGTATGGCTAAAAACAGCTTGTTTCAGTTCAGCGATTCTATCACAAGTAATGCATATGTGATCCACAAGAAAATTTTCATGCATACTATATTCACCAATCAGATTGAAAGTGAAACAAGGAGAATATGTGCTAGAATTTAGAAATGAAATTTCAGAAATCTTATCCATAGCACAACTCATACTCATAGGTTCATTTAGCATGATGGAATACACAATATCAGTAGGTGGTCTTCGAGCAAGTATTTCCTTATGTGTTATCAGTACCACATGATCAAAATTTGAATTTGGTAAACTATCACATGGTGCTAAAACAGTAGTGCAAGGCAAATCAGAAGGAGGCTTCAGTAAAGGAATAGTCTCACAATATGTCGCACATGTTGGCTGAAGCTCCAAAACAGTACCAATGTAATCAACAATCTCCTCAGTTGTAGTAGGTACTAAAACATCTGCCGCAAGTGACAATGCATAGTCCGTGATGTAGGTTGTAAAATAGATTGCTCCCTTTCTTCAAAAGCAACCTGCATAGAACAACAAACAATACCAGGAGTAGAGATGATTACATTAGTAGAAATATCCTCACATGTATTAGCATCTACTGCACTGATGTTTTATTTTTCTCTCATACTCTAAGAATGGATGCTCTCAACCTCACGTTTAGTGGAATCACACAGCTCACTTTTCATAACACTCTCACTCAGCTTGGCTATCTGGCTCTCATTCTCACATGGGTTGTAATGCACACCGTGTTCAAGATGACAAATAATAGAATTGTCACCATTCATCATGACCTTGTACTTAGCAGACAAACTGAACTCTTTTGTCCTCTCCTTGCGAAGAAGATGATACTCATGAAATTTGTCGGCTGAAATCCTGAGCATAACACGCCTCTTCACGTTCCATTTGAAAGAAATCCTTCCAACAACAGGACATATTTGAGCGTCAAACCTTCTGCTCCAAGGTTCTCCCAATAGTATGTGAAAAGAATCAAGTGGTATAGGAGATACATCACAGCGCGCAATCTCAGTATGCTCTTTAAAAGTCATAGGAACATCAGCGGTGTGTGAAATCAGCAATGTGCCATATGATGAATGCAAGAGATATGGCACCGCACGGGCACATGTGGGTAACTGCAACTTTTGTACAACTTCAATGCTGATCAAATTAATAGTAGAGTTACTATCAATGGTAATGGAAGCACATCGCTCACCAATCATCACACTATGGTAGAAAAGACCATCACCATCAAAAATACCGCATTCTTCCTTCCAAAAAGTTCCACTACAACGCCAATTGTCGATGAATTTGTAACTACACGTCTCCACATTATTTGAAACATCACCTGCCTCCATTTTCTACATCACATCAACACTACTAGAAGACATGATTAGTACATTAGTGCACAAATCAAAATCAATATGGTGGAAACTCTCACAACTCACTCACAACTAATAAGAAAGGAGATCTTACCGTTCCAAAGTGAATAGACATGATCTACCAAACGAAATCAAAAACTGATGCACTGATGTGATGAAGTGAATATCAAAGGTATAGAGAACGATCACAGGGCACACATGATATTTATGGTGGAGCTGTAGGTATGGTATCCTAACTACAACGCAAACAAGTCCTAGTGCTGATCGTATGACAAAGACCCACGGAAACACACACGGTGGAGATAAATGGGGCAATTGCAACTATGAAAATGAGCTCAAAAAAATAAGGTATGTCGGAGGAATGCTCGTGTTGCAATTCACAAGGAGAGACACTAGCAATGTCTCAACGAAACGGGCACAAGATTGCTTAACTGAGCAGGCCGCAGAGCACTAAGCACGCTAGTCTCGTAGGATAGTTTTAGACACAAATAAAGTTTTACTAAGGCTCACAAGGATAGGTACGCTATGTGGACTCAGTAAAAAAAATAAACATAAAAGAAAAAAATTTGACCTGAAAATTGGTCTCTGCCACGGCAGAAAAACGGCCTAAAATCCTGCCGCGGCAGGATGGCGGCACAATTTTTTTTCTCGTACTAGCACAGACTGGTCTGTGGTAAGGCGACGGTTCGATTTTTCTTTTTTTCGGAATTTTTTTTGTCACGCTGGAGCACAGACCTGTCTGCGGTCAGGCGTGAGGCAGCAAGCCGATTTTTTTTATTCTGGCTCGCCAAGTAGTACACAACTAGGACTCTTGACTTGGATCGGATCTAACTTGATGGTAGCGGAAAAAGATGGTGGAAAACAACTAGAACAACTAGAAAACAAATCTTCGAAGAACAGATCTAGATCTAATCTAATAGAGGAACTCGACCAACAACTATTACTCGAATACGATGTAATCTAGGCTATGGAAACTCTTTTTGTGGGCCTTTTTCTGTATAGGATGAAAAACACTCTCTAATCTATGTATGGATTGTGGATTGCTTACCGAGGCAACGAGGAAATCTGATACCAAGATGATATGGGGTGGCCCAATCTTCTCAGTAAGCGGATGGCGATGATGATGGTGGATGATAGATAACTAGTGTGTAGCTATGATATCTCCCGCTCGATCCCTGATGATAGCGCAACAGATCTCGAACCTTGTAGGATATTCACAACACCACACTCTTGCGCACGCAGCCGTGACCACGAACGGTAGTATGCAATCTACTAATTCCCAATGGAATAACAGATCACACTCAATTATAGTTGGTAGATTCGAACACAGGGTAATTACAGAGGTTCTATGAAAGAAACAACTCCAAAATATTTTAACGTGGTCTAAACCCTAACTTGTGACGGCTACGGAGGTTTATATGAGGGCTGGGGCGTCCTCCCCTCTAAACGGGCCTAAAAACAGCCATAACTTGGCTCCAACTGACTCGGTTCGACTCAAACTGATACATACCGACCCATATATGGGTTCGGCCTTATTGGCACGCAGTCCAAATGTCGTGGAACACCTCAAACATGTAATTCTTGGTGCGCCATCTCTCTCTCTTGCTTATACGTGATTTCCTCATTGCCTCCTAGTGCGCATGCCTCCCGCTCCTCCCTCGCGCACTTGTTGATATTGGAAATCAGCGCTTGTCCTTCTTGCTGCAACTCTCCTCCTCCTCGCGCAATGCTTGTGTTATCAATAAACCTGATCATACAAAGATGCATAGACTTAGGTACTATAAAGTTCTCATTAAATAAAACATCAGGTTCAATTAGGAATAAATTCACCTGATAGTCATTATTGATTTGACTCAATATTTCCTTCCAGTTCAGGCAGTCAGAATCATCATAATCCATGTATATATCCTCATCATCCTCCCTTTCTTCATGAAAAGCCGTCCTCGGCTTTGGGTAAGCTGAAAGTGGGAGAAACAAAAAGAACAACGTGTACACAAAGTATTTGTATATATAACATGTTGTATTATTGTTGTTCACATGAAAAGTATGTCTAGTATACATCAAGCAACTTAAATTGCAGGTATAAGTGAAGTACAAAGAATCATGATCATGGTGAAAAACAACTAAATAGATAGTCATGTTCTTCAATATTAAATTCAGTTTTCTCAAAGAAGATCTATGATCAAATTTGTGAACAAGATCAAACCAATTCAATATGTCTGAAAACCAAATTGAATCATGACATGCTTCAACTGCGCTACTCTGATTATTATGAACATGATCATGTTGTCCAGTATGTATATATCCTCATCAACTCCACCGCCACGCCCAGTCCCATCCACCGCTACCGACCCTAGTCCACCGCCGATGCATTAGCTGCTGCCATGGACGCAGAGTATGGCGTGTTCGGCGACAGGAGCGACTTCACCGATGAGTACACCGTCACCACACATGGCACCACCAAGCTGACGGTCGTCCATACAAATGCGTCAGCGGAGGTCACCAAGGTCATCGAAATGTATGAGCGGTGGCTACAGGAGCCGATGGACATGTACAATATTGTCGGCCTTGACCTCGAGTATACCAGAGATAGGAAGAGGACGGCGCTTTTCTAGCTGTCCATGCGCAACCACTGCCTCCTATACCATGTATGTAGGGCCAAATCTGTATGCCTGGAGCTTCGCGAGTTTCTACACAGGAGGGAGATCTACTTTGCCAGCGTCGACATCAAGAACGACACTCCGAAGCTAGAGCGGGATCTCCTAGTTCATGTCGTCAATCACGTCGTTCACCAACGCTTGTGGTGGTACCCAGATGGTGGTACGGGGAAAGCCGACATGGCTAGACTCATTGCCGAAATCATCGACTGCGAGTACGCCGGCATGAAAGTCGAGTTCCCGAAGCACCTGCACGAGCGATGGGAGTGGAGGCACCTGGATTATGATGCGATCAAGTACGCAGCTAGGGAGGCGTATGTCTGCAACGAGATGCTCAACATGATCTGGCGGGTGGGTGAGTGTGTTGTTTACCACTACTAGTTTCACATTTCGTTCCTAGTTTTATCTCGCCTGTATTTTATCTCGCATGTGTTTTCTAAACATTCTGTGTGTAATAACCAAGCTCGTATGATCCTTGTGCTATTAGCTACTTAACCTGTATGAATTACATTCCCCCTTTTGTATGCTCAACATTCATTCTTACAAATTCCTTCTATGCCATTTGCATGCGGCAGAATCCAGGACTGACATGCATAAGGTGATGCAGCCCATCCTACGGACGCTCCTACATCAACACCACTAAGTCCCCCAAGTGGACCCATGACTCGTGCTCGAGCCAAGGTGAATTCGCTCTTGTACTCATGTGACTTCGATACACCCTGGATGGCTTGCTACTTCATGCACCGACGCTATGCATCATCAGGTATGAAGACACGAGCCAAAAGAGTGACACAACAGCCAACAGCTACCAGGAGACCGCGGTACTACCGGCCCCTAGAAGCGGTACTACCGCTCGAGGACAGCGGTACTACCGCCCAAGGCAGAGAGATGGACCCGAAGCCCCAGATCCAACCGGTACTACCGCACTCAGCAAGCGGTACTACCGCGCGCACGTGAAGACTCACGCCGAAGCTTCTGCCCGCCCTGGTACTACCGCACCATTCAAGCGGTACTACCACGTCTGACCGGTACTACCACTCAACCAAGCGGTACTACCGCTCAACCAAGCAGTACTACCGGACACCCTAGGGCCTGCACGCTCCAGCTCGGCCCTTTGGCCTTGTAACTCCCCCTTTTGGTACTTTAGTTGCCTAAACTACCCCTGAACTTGTGGTTGGCCGATATATAGCCCCCACCTCTATTGTAAATCCTAGGCATGATATTGGAATTAGTGGAAACTCCTTGTGGATCTATCTAATTCTTGCCTCATGCTCCTTGACCAAGGAGCACCAATATCACCAAACCTCGCTGGAGTTTGCATCGTGCCTCCGCGTTGCACAAGGCCTTGGCATCGGTGTCCCTTTGCCAAGACGTCAAGATCTCACCGAGTCTCCCATCTCGCCGTGCCGGTTCGAGAGAGAGACCTCCGCCCGACACCGATCCTAGGGATTGTGCCGGACCGGTTACCGCTGGCGTGAGCTATTGGTGTTTATCGTGGTTTTGCGTGTGTGTGTTCATTGCGCTCTTCGTGCATGTGTTCGTCGTGTTCATCCTTCCCTCCTACCGCCGCACTCCACCCTCGATTTGAAAGGGAATCGTGAAAGATCGGGCCACCCTAGAGGTTTTCCCTCAACATATTGGTATCAAGAGCTCCGTTGCTCACGAATTCCCCCACAAATTTTTCTTCTATCCACCAAAAATTCGAAAATCCCCCCCAAAAAAGAGCCCCAAATTTGCCTTCGGACCGATCTCTTGATTTGGTGCATTTTTCGTGGTTTTGGTCCATAGATGTGTTGCTTGGGGTATCGATCTACCTTCCTTGTGTGTTCCTAGCCCCATTTTGTTCAGTTTTCCGCCAACTTGAAGATTTTTGGGCCGTTCGTGTGTTCAATTTCGAGATCCACGTCCCAGGAATCTGCGAAGCGGTACTACCGCCAAAATGAGCGGAACTACCGGCGAGCGGTACTACCGACTGTTCGCAGTGGTACTACCGGTCACCGGTACTACCGGACTTTTTGAGCGGTAATACCGCACCTATCAGACAACAATTTTATCACCACCATTTATGTTCGCTAATTTTCGTATTGGATTGTTCGTGTTTCGCGTGCGTGTCGCCCAACTAACTTCAAGATTCCACAACAAGATTCACATCCCGCGCTCATCGACACCGCGACACCGAACATCATCCCCAACACCGGTAGCAAGTTGTCTATCCTATGAGAGCAGCTCATTTTGTGTTTGCCTAAGCATTGTGCACTTGTCCTTGGAAAGTGAGAGTGTGAGAGCAAATACAAGAGTTAACATAGTAGTATAGAAAGGGAGAAAAATAATCAAAAAAAAGAGAAAAAGAAAAAGCAAAAGAAAAATAGAAAGATACAAAGTCTCCCAATACAAAGAGAGTCTCAAGCTTGTAAGCAAAGAGGGAGAAAAGAGCGCGACCGAGGCAAGTGCACAAATCCGTTGCTTATTTCTCTTTTGGCAAACGAGTTTTGGTCTCTCCTTGCGTTGGCACGACACCGAGCGTAGTCTTCGTTAGGACCTTTTGTGCTCATTTTGTAGTCGTGCTAACCACACCCGTCTCCACGTGTGTGTATCTTTGTGTTTTGTAGATCGTTCCTTTTTGCTTTGATCTTTTGTTTCTCTACCACGTTTGACAATAACCTTTTCCTTTGGATCATTTCGTTTGGTTTTCCACAACCCTAACCTTTCACCCACAGCTTTTGAGAGTTAGTTCTTTCTTTAGTGTGAGTTTTCTTTGCGATTCCACTTTGCACGCTTATAGCTCTCACTTGTGGTTTCTAGTTTGGTGCAATCCCCAAGGTGAGGAACAAGGCTAACACCACCATATTCCACTTCCATATACAATACTTGTGTGTTTTGCATGATGGATAGGCACGGTGAGGCGAGCCAACCACCTCCCCACGAAGAATATCACTGACCGTACATGACACGCGCAAGTCACTTCATCATTCGACAAGAGTTCTGTGAACGTTGCCAAGCCCTTGAGACGTGACAAGATGAACAATTTGGCGAGATGCAAGCCGAGTTCAAGAACATCGACAACCGCTTCGATGGCCTCGGACGACAAATGCATGCAATGCATCACAACTTCGGCCACCAAAATGAAGCGCTCCAACGCTCCGTCGCCGAAACAAATGACAATCTTCGATGCCTCATCGACGGCATGGCAAGACCATGTTCGTGCGCATCAAGCTCTTCAAGTTCTTCGCATCGTCATGCACCTCTTCCACAAGTTCTACATCCAAGTGATACAAGACGCAATGATGCCCCATGGTTGAAGATGGAACCTCTTCAAACTATGTACCTTCCCCACGACACGCCACAACATCAAGCTATGATGGTGACCTCTCTTCAAGGCCACGAGCAAGGCAAGAAGCACACCGTCATCACGCAAGGGCACTAGTGATCCAACAAGAGCAACCACAAGCACAACCACAAGAAGAACCACAAGCGCAACCACAAGTGCAGCCGCAAGTCTACCACCATCGACCGCGGCACATACTTGACACAACAAGTGATGACTCCAATTTGGAGAATCAAGCTCGTCATCGACGTGAAGCTCTCCAAGATCCTCCTCCTCGTCATCAACGTCATGAACGTCAACAACGACACCATGGTCATCACAAGGCGCCTCCTCCACATCGACACAACTTGGAGCGTCAAGTGATACAAGTTGAGCGACGCCCACCACGTCAAGAGGCTCATGACCATGTTCTTCGCCATGAGGCCCATGTGCCTAACCAACATCACTAACCGAGGAACGAGCCTCCTCTTCGTCATCAACCGCGTCATGAGGCTCCACATCCTCAACAACCTCATGGGGCCCAAGTGCCTCAACACCGTCAACAACCGCGCCAAGAGCAAGAGCAAGCACCTCAACAACAATATCAAGAGCAAGCTCCGCAACAAGGACGCGAGAACCAAGTTCCACCTCCCCAACTACAAGACCATCAGCAAGGTCACCAAGCTCGTCGCAATGACCGCAACGATGAAGAAACTTTTGGCAAGCTCAAGTTCACAATGCCCAAGTTCACCGGATCCAATGACCCCGAAGAATACCTCTCGTGGGCACTCCAGGTCGACAAGATCTTCCGCATGCACAACTATAGCAATGAGAAGATGGTCGCCATGGCTTCGCTTGAGTTTGATGATTACGCCAACCTTTGGTGGGAACAAGTTCAAGTTGCTCGTGACGCAAGACAAGAACCGCCAATCACAACTTGGCATGACATGAAGGCTCACATGAGATCCCGGTTCGTCCCCGCGCACTACACACGTGACCTCTTCAACAACCTTCAAGCGCTTCGTCAAGGGACAAAGACCGTGGAAGAGTACTTCAAGGAAATGGAACTCAACTTGATTCGCGCCAACATTGATGAGCGCATGGAGCAAACAATGACACGTTTCCTTATTGGCTTGAATCACCCAATCAAGCGCATCGTCGAGTTCCAAATATACAACACCATGGTTGAGCTTGTGCACATAGCAACAAAGGCTAAACGTCAAGTGCAAGAGGATATCAAGTACAACAAGCCCAAGACGTACTTCACCTATAAGCAAGCTTCAACCGCAACACCAACCACTTTCAATGGAAGCTCCTCAAGTACCTCCAAGCCTTCCTTCAAGCCCACACATCCTCAAGGAAAACTGCCCCCAAGTGGAAAGCAAGCAAAGAGTGATACACCTTTCAACGGTGAATGCTACAAGTGTGGAGGTAAAGGACACAAGTCGGCCGAATGTGGAAACAAGAAAGTCTTGTTCATCCATAACAGTGGTGATGAAGAGTACTTGAGTGAAGATGAGTTTGATGCCCGTGTCAAGGAAGCAATGGCAAGGCAACGAGTGGAAGATGATCAAGAACTCCTCATGTGTGAACATGACGCGAATCCATCGCTTGTCGTCACAAGGATATTGACCAGTCAAGCACAAGAGCATGAAGACCAACGCTCTAATATCTTCCAAACACGAGCCGGCATCAAGGGAAAATCTATCAAGGTGATCATTGACAGAGGGAGTTGCCACAACCTTGCTAGCACCGAGTTGTGTGAGAAGCTCAACCTCACCCTCCATCCACACAAGCAACCCTACCATGTGCAATGGCTAAGTGACCAAGGGTCCGTGAAGATCAAGCATACCGTATCGGTCTCCTTTGCCATTGGTCCTTACAAAGATACGGTAGAGTGTGATGTGGTTCCTATGACAGTTTTCCACATGCTTCTTGGTCGACCATGGCAATTTGACAAGGCTGCTCAACATGATGGTCGCACCAATGTATACACCTTCAAATGGTTCAACAAAACATGTGTTTTGCAACCGATGACTCCTAGCCAAATAATTGTGGATAATGCAAAGGATTTAGCGAGGGTGCAAAGCACAACACCTACTTGTGAGAAGAGCGGTGAGAGAGAGAACCACCTCATAGTGAGTGAGAGCCACAAGCCAACCTCGAGTGGAAAAAATAAGAGTGTTCTCCTTGCCACCAAAAGTGAGATGAGAGATGTTCGGAACAACCCATCCATCTTGCACTATGTCCTCCTTTGCAAGGGACTAGCGCAAGGAACTAATGATTTAACCAATGTTCCTCCATCTTTGATGAGTGTTTTTCAGGAATTCATGGATGTGTTCCCCGAAGAGCTTCCACATGGACTACCTCCTCTTCGCGGCATCGAACATCGCATTGACCTCATCCCCGGTGCACCACTTCCCAACCACGCCGCTTACCGCACGAACCCGGAGGAGACGAAGGAGATCGAACGTCAAATCAACCAACTCGTCTCCAAAGGTTTGATCCAAGTTAGCAGTAGTCCAAGTGCCGTACCCGTGATTCTTGTTCCAAAGACGGATGATATGTTACGGTTATGCATGGACTGCCATCCAATTAATGCTATCACCGTGTGTTATCGACATCCCATACCACATCTCGATGACATGCTTGATGAGTTGTGTGGAGCCACTATTTTTTCAAAAATTGATCTTCATAGTGGTTATCATCAAATACGCATGGTGGAAGGTGATGAGTGGAAAACCGCCTTCAAGACCAAACTTGGTCTCTATGAATGGTTGGTTATGCCCTTTGGCTTATTTAATGCCCCATCCACCTTCATGCGCCTTATGAATCACATCTTGCGTTCTCTCATTGGAAAAAGTGTTGTCGTCTATTTCGATGATATTCTTGTTTATTGCAAATCACTTGAGGACAATATAACACATGTCAAGGAAGTTTTGCAAATCCTTCGACATGAAAAGCTTTATGCTAATCTTCTCAAGTGCACTTTTGCTAAAGACGAGTTGATTTTTCTTGGATTTGTCATTTCTTCGAAGTGAATTGAAGTTGATGTTTCCAAGGTAAAGGACATACGAGATTGGCCCATACCAACAAATGTGAGTGAACTCTGAAGTTTTCATGGGCTGGCCGGTTTCTATCGTCGCTTTGTGAAAGACTTTTCAACCATTGCTTGTCCCCTTAATGAATTGATCAAGAAGAATGCCACCTTCGTGTGGGGCAAGGCACAACAAAAATCTTTTGATGAACTTAAAAAGAGGCTCGCCGAAGCACCTCTTCTTTCTTTACCGGATTTCACAAAAACTTTTGAGATAGATTGTGATGCTAGTGGTATTGGCATTGGAGGAGTCCTTATGCAAAACGGACGTCATATAGCCTACCATAGCGAGAAACTCGATGGTGCTCGCCTTAATTATCCAATTTATGACAAAGAGCTTTTTGCCTTAGTTCGTGTCCTTCAAGTTTGGAAACACTACCTATGGCCCAAAGAATTTATCATACATTCCGACCACGAGTCGTTGAAATACCTCAAAGGGCAAGCCAACTTGAGTAAGAGACACGCTAAGTGGGTTGAATTTATGAAGTCTTTTCTGTACATTGTCAAGTATAAGAAGGGCAAAGATAATGTAGTTGCAGATGCATTGTCTCGCAAACATACAATCCTTCTTACGAGACTTGAAATCAACATGTTGGGTCTTGAGGAAATAAAATCTTTGTATGCTTTCGACCCATTCTTTGAACCAATTTTTGCAAAGTGCTCCAATGACAAAGGAGTTGATGATTTCTATTTGCATAGGGGCTTTCTTTTTAAACAAAACAAGTTATGCATCCCGAAGTCGTCGCTTCAACTTTTGCTTCTCCAAGAATCTCATGGTGGAGGCCTCATGGGTCACTTTGGCCGCGACAAGACATTGGACATGCTCTCCAATCACTATTTTTGGCCCAAGATGAAGCGTGACGTGGAGCGCTACGTTCAACGATGCACGACATGTGTTCAAGCTAAGTCGCAAGCTAACCCTTATGGTATTTATATGCCATTGCCTATTCCTCATACACCTTGGTTCGACATTAGCATGGATTTCGTGTTAGGATTGCCTAGATCTAATCATGGTCATGATTCTATATTTGTTGTTGTGGATCGTTTTTCCAAAATGGCACACTTCATACCGTGCCATCAGACCGATGATGCTTCACATGTTGCAAATCTGTTTTTCAGGGAAATCATCCGTCTTCACGGTGTGCCAAGAACAATCGTCTCCAACCGCGATGTCAAATTCATGAGCTACTTATGGAAGACCCTCATGGCCAAGCTCAGCGTCAAGCTACTTTTTTCATCCGCATCACATCCCCAAACTGATGGCCAAACCGAAGTTGTCAACCGAAGCCTCGGGACTCTCCTTCATGTGTTGATCAAGAAGAACTTTGTAACGCCCCAGAATCGGCCCTATGCAAGTTTGAGCGCTTCCCGACAAACCCGCATAGAAACGATTCAAGGACACCCACCAGACACTTTCGTGCGGGTGGAAAACAAAGTAATACCATTACACATTAGTCCACGATGGAAACCACAGAACATATATATACAACAACGACTCCATGAGTCCAGAATACAGATATACTATACAAAGATACAAATCACCTTGAAAACGATAGAGCGTCCGACTACGGAAAAGATGCAAATGGGGCCAAGAGCCTTGAAGAATAACCAATGGCGTCCATAACCCTGCCCAGGCCAAGCCGGAAGGGTAACCTGCTAACGACGTCGATCTCAAACCTGCTAAAACAAAAGGGGTGCCGACAAAGGGCAAAGGAAAAAGAGGAGCGTCAGTACTGAGGCCAGTACACGGCGAGGCTAGAATTCGGCGGCTGTCGCCTACATAGGTATGATGGACTGAAGCGGCAGCGAAGCATGCACTAAACAACCTATAGAGACTCGATACAACTGTCGGCTATTAGAGAGGGATAAGAAAGTCCTATCCGGGAACACCTGATACTAACACCAATCATACCCGTCCTGGTATTCCCCCTCGAGACCAAACGAGGAAGTCAAACCGAGGAACTCACACAGTTGGCAGTTTTATTCATTCCATTATAGTTGCAACACTTACTAGTCAGATATAGATAGCACGAGGCATCTTGATAGCATAAGTAGTGGGAAGTTTTAGTTAACCAAGAAATTAGTCAGATACAATTAGCATGTGACATCCCAAACCCAGCAGTTGTTGGCACTTTTATTTCATTCCATTGGAGTTGCAATACATACTAGGCAGGTCAAAATTGACATGATACACCCCAGTTCCACTAGTTGTTGGCACTTTTATTATCCATTCCATTGTAGTGCAGTTGATTACTAGTCACATATTAAGTCAAATTTATAGAACTACTTTAGTTATGCTTGTCTATGACCGAGATACTGTGCTCCAAGTCGTCCATAACCGCGAACACGGCTTTTAGAAAGATTTACCCTGCAGGGGTGCACAAATAGCAACACACACACGATCAACCTTGGAAAAACCAACTCAAAACCCAACGAGGCTTTCACGACAAAGCAATCACAGGATTCATAAAATATTTCAGGGGGCCACCCCATTAAGCTACCCGCAACGAAGTTGGCCGGCTCTGAGACGGACCCAAGGTTTGTGTCAAGGGCTGTAAACGACTAGGAACCTGAAAGTGTGACTGGGCTTGTCGATACCGCAAAATCATTCCACGTTCCAAAACAGTACAGGTGCTCCACACACAATTGTAAATAAAGCAGTAAAGAATGGCATAAGTACAGGATAGTAATAAAGCCCCAAACTAGTTTGTGTCCCCAAGAAATAAGAAATGAATCAAGCTCTGGCTAAGGGCATTCATGGTCCCATATGCGGATAGTGCGATAGTCAAGGAACAAGTATCAAGTACTCTGGGTCCTACGGGACACAAGTGAGCGTGGAAGAAACAAATAACAACTATTGCCCACCGATGCCTCTGCATTAGTTATATCTATTCCCAACAATTAATCCAGATGTATTTAAAGTCATGATCATCTCCACCATTAAGCATCTCCACCATTTATCATGTGCCACCTTGCCGTCAATGGTGGAATGACAATGACGCGAAGCAACACATAAGTAAGCAACTAAGACTCATAAGGCCGACTATCTATCAATCAACATGCAATAGGATGTGTCTATGGCAATCTAGAGGCTACAAGGAGTATAAATGGTGTACGGAAACTAAAGCATCGCAACACGGATAGCAATAGATCAACAGGAGGAAATAAAGACTATAAAAGCAAAATAGGTACAAAGGGAGAGATGCTCGCCTGGAAAACACTGCTGAAGGTACATTATCCGAAGAACTTGTCGATACTCGCATCCACTCAACGGCCTAATCCGCGAAGAAGAAAATCACTAAAATAAACACCGGATGCACTATTTAATACTACGAAAGAAGATTCAGCATGTTCATGATATGATGCATGACATGGCAAAGATGTAGTGCAATTAGGCAATATTAAGCGGAACCGGGGTCCCGACAATTAATTAAGAGGTTCATGTTGTTTAGATACCCCGCAATTTAACTGTTGGATTAACAAGTCAAAACATGGCATCGGTTTGCTACACAAATTTAAATGGGGCCAATATGAGACTAGAATAGTCCACATATGGTCCCATATTTAATTTAGATGAATCGACTATTTAACCCAATCCACAAGAGGACATGTATGCAAGCATGATGATTTAAATATGCGACAAGTATGTCATTTATAAAATAGGGGCCTCGGATAGGGTCTCACGTTTCGGATCATAGAGGCGAAGTGACGGCCTTCAGGTTGAAGCAGCGGATATCGCGGAAGCAGTTGAAGCCAGAAATAAGGCTTGCCCGAAAGACGACGGTACCGAACATCATGCAAGGTGGAAGCAAATTTGGCAGGTTAACACTCTCTACTGATAACACATGTAACTATAGGTGTCAGCTAAAAGAAAACAGAGGTCAAAACTGTAATGGACATTTTACCGAACACATAGCAGGCCAGGCAGACGAAGACGGAGACGCTCTGAATTTCTGCACTGTTGCAGCAGACACAGCACACACGGGTGAGGAGATCTCTTGGCACGGGGAACAAGGACCTCTGGTTGATGGCACGCAAAGGCTTGGTGGGAGATGCTGCAGGTAGGCGTACGACGCCTGCAACCAAGGAACTGCCGGTGACAGCCCATGCTCGCACGAGCGTTGGTGGCGTTGACCAGAGCGAAGCAAGTGGAGAGGGGCGCTGGGTGGCTCCTGGCTTGATCGAAGGGGCAAGGAGCAAGGCAGCCCGCTGGTCAGAGAACGGGCGATTGGATGCGGTGGAGGCAGGCTGCTGCCACTATTGGCATGTGTGCACATGATTAAAGGGGGCGGGAGACAAGCAGGGCAACCATGGTGCTCGCATGCTGCTCGATTGCTGGTGGTGCTGGTGTGGATCGATTGGGAATCTAATGGGGATTGATTAAAATCAATACGAGCAAGGGACAAGAAAATAAAAGGGCAAGGCGGTTGATCAAGGACATATGCATAATCGTATGTAGCTGCTCTGCTCCTGGATGGATGGAATGTCAGACAACTGGGGAAGAGAAAACAATCGCGTCGGTGGTGGAAGGAAAAGGAAATCGGGAGATAGGATGGGAATTTGGAGATCTCAGATTAGGGGAAAGTGGAGGCTAGGGTTTGGGCAGAAGAAAGGAGGTTGGACTATTTATCTAGTCTAAAGTAGACTAGATGGGGCTAGTTTTGGGCCAAAACTTTAGATGGGCCTTTAGCCTAATTTTATTTTTAGTCAAATAAGAAAACCATTTATGGTCACATAACGGACCAAAATATTATTTTGTTTTATTTTGAAAATAAAGAAAGGGAAACCGATTTAATAAAACCATAGGGATATTTAGTAAAACAAAAATAGGTTTTTAACAAAATAGTTAGCGGTCAAGATTGAGAAAAAAATATGCATGATGTTGTCATGATGATGCACAAAATAAAATAACATACAATTTCTAATTGGGGATATTTTCCCGGGCATTACAAACTTGAAGGATTGGGAGGAATGCATCCCACACGCCGAGTTCGCCTACAACCGTGCCAAGCACTCAACAACCAAGATGAGTCCATTCATGATCGTCTATGGTTTCGAGCCCCTCACCGCGCTCTACATCCTACCACTACCTATCCACGAGCGCACCAACATGGACGTCGAGAAGCGTGCACAAGCTATGAAGACGCTTCATGAAGAAACAAGAGCTACTATCGAGCAACACGTTCTTCACCAAGCTTCAAGGTTAAACAAGGACAAGAAGGAGATGATCTTCCAAGAAGGTGATCTTGTGTGGATACACTTGAGCAAAGAACGCTTTCCCAAGGGACGAGATTCCAAGCTCAAACCAAGAGGAGATGGCCCCTTCAAGGTCCTCAAGAGAATCAACAACAACGCATACATCATCGACATTCCGGCCTCCAAGTACCTTGCAAGCAATACATTCAATGTCAAGGACCTTTCACCATACCATGGAGATGTTCAAGATGATAACCATGAAGAGTCGAGGACGACTCTTTCCCAAGGGGGGGAGCTGATGCAGCCCGTCCTACGGACGCTCCTACATCTACACCACCAAGTCCCCCAAGTGGACCCATGACTCTTGCTCGAGCCAAGCTTCTCCAAGCTAAGGTAAATTCTCTCTTGTACTCATGTGACTTCGATACACCCCTGGATGGCTTGCTACTTCATGCACCGACACTATGCATCATTAGGTATGAAGACACGAGCCAAAGGAGTGACGCAACAGCCAACAGCTACCAGGAGTCCACGGTACTACCGGCCCCTAGAAGTGGTACTACCGCCCAAGCGGTACTACCGCTCGAGGATAGCGGTACTACCGCCCAAGGCAGAGAGATGGACCCGAAGCCCCAGACCCAACCGGTACTACCGCACTCAGCAAGCGGTACTACCGCGCGCACCTGAAGACTCACGCCAAAGCTTCTGCCCGCCCTGGTACTACCGCACCATTCAAGCGGTACTACCGCGTCTGACCGGTACTACCGCTTAACCAAGCGGTACTACCGGACACCCCAGGGCCTGCGCGCTCCAGCTCAGCCCTTTGGCCTTGTAACGCCCCCTTTTGATACTCTAGTTGCCTAAACTACCCCTGAACTTGTGGCTGGCCTATATATAGCCCCCACCTCTATTGTAAACCCTAGGCATGATATTGGAATTAGTGGAAACTCCTTGTGGATCTATCTAATTCTTGCCTCATGCTCCTTGACCAAGGAGCACCAATATCACCAAACCTCGTTGGAGTTTGCATCGTGCCTCCGCGTTGTACAAGGCCTTGGCATCGGTGTCCCTTTGCCAAGACATCAAGATCTCATCGAGTCTCCCATCTCGCCGTGCCGGTTCGAGAGAGAGACCTCCGCCCGACGCCGATCCTAGGGATTGCGCCGGACCGGTCACCGCCGGCGTGAGCTATTGGTGTTTATCATGGTTTTGAGTGTGTGTGTTCATTGTGTTCTTCGTGCGTGTGTTCGTCGTGTTCATCCTTCCCTCCTACCCCCGCACTCCACCCTCGATTTGAAAGGGAATCGTGAAAGATCGGGCCACCCTAGAGGTTTGCCCTCAACATAAGGTGTGATACAGTCATAAGTCATAACCAAACCCAGATTATAGCGAAGGATACAGTCATAACCAAACCTAGATTATAGTTTGACAAAGGTAATACACAACATTTCGTAATTGCTCACATAGTGTACTTCTGAAATAACATGTTTTCATAAACACAACAATCATGCACTAAAAGTCTACATCCCAGCCTATTGGAGAAGGCAACCGATCCCAGGATGCCTTTGATCGCTTGCCCCGGCTTGTAGATTCATATGCACTCCGACATCTGGAGAAAACAACCTGCCTTGGTGGTGGTTCAATGATGCGATGCCTGCAACGATATTTTACAATCTGGCGGTACAGCTCGTGGCTAACATACCCGTCAATTGCAGCGTACTTCAGATTAGGTTCAGAAAGTGGCTTATCCTCCCAGTAATCGTGCCCTAAACGCCTCCACGAACATCTCGGCAATTTGCCCTTCATGTCAATGTACCACGGGTCGATGAGTTCGGAGGCAAGAGCGGCCATCCGGGTCTTGCCGCCCTTCGTCCCTGGGATCCAGTAAATTTCCTGGATGTCCACTTTGCACTCTTTTGGGATTCTAATGTTGACAGTCGGGCTTTCAAGCAGTTTAGTGTCATTCGTGATGTCAACACTAGTAAATGTTATGTGCTGGTTCACGAGAAAGTCATGAAACAGATACCTAATGCTTTCTCCCCACCAGCATAAAAATGAATTCAGACAAATAATATAGCAATAACTTTTGCAAACAGACGGTTCAGGAACAACAAGATAGCAAAGTCTACCAGATCCCGTCAGCCCGCTTCTCACAAAAGGCTAGTATACGAGGACATGCCCCTTCATGGAGAGTTGCACCACGGCGATCCTACAGTGATCGCGGCTATACTCGAGGTCGAGACCTACAAACCTGTTTTCTTCGAACTGCAGCCAACTCATGTAATTATTCAGAGTGTTCCTCACCGTCCGAGGGTTGGTGGTGTAGACGACATCGATCTTCTTCCCACCATGTACTTTGATGTCGAAGTGCGCAGTTTCTTGTTTGCTGTCATTTCGGACGTCCAGAGAGTCCATGACTATAGGCAAGAGGGAAGGGATACGAAGGAAGACGGTGATGCGGTGGTGGAGGAAATGGATGAGGCCATGGAGGAGAAACACTACAGGAGGACAGACCTTTGGTAACACTGACATGTGTTACTATAGGTCCAAACTAGTGTTACTAGGCCATCTCGTAACAGATTTTGACATGTGTTCCATTAGGCCATGTTACTAAGTCGTGTCCTTTTCACACATAATAATTGTTACCACATGTCAAATAATGTGTTACAATTTGTATTCTAGTAACACGCATATTATGTGTGACTAGATGCATTGGTAACACATTTTTTTTAATTTAGTAACACCGGTCCAAAAATTGTAAAACTATATTATATAGTTGTGAACTACCCTAGTAACACAATTTCTAACTTGGGTAACACAAATAGTAACATTACAATATTAATGAATGTATTTTTCTTTATTATTAAATACAAATTAGGTACATATATATTATGCATTTATTTAATAAAAACAAATACATGCTCAATTAATTAATTATTTTCTTATGATGGTTGGTGCCATTTCAATGTGACAAACTCAAGCACGACACATTCACAAAATAAATATATTAATATATTATTATGAATATACAAGGGAGGATACATATGCATTGTGATAAATAAATACCAAAATTATTGGTGCAATGCCTTAACATTCATATCGTCATTTTACAATAGAAAACACAAATGTGATGAACATTACACCATATCATTTACATCAACTCGACCAAAAAATATACTCCCTCTGTCCCGAAATAACTGACGCGGGTGTAGTGTTAGCTAGTTTTTGTAAAAAAAAGTGCTTAGAAATTATTACTTTCTCCAGCTTGGCCTTCAATTCAAAATTCGATTTTTCAAACAGCTTGTCGTTCTCCGTCCGTCCCAGCTAGCTTCGTCTCCTATCTCCGTCCATGATCCCGCACGCCAAAGCCATCCCTGATCGCACGATCTCCGCGCTGGACAGATCGATCGCACGCCCTTTGAAGCCATCTCCGCGCTGGGCTGGATCAATCCATCGCAGGCGAGCGCTGCAGCCATCTCCGCGCTGGGCGGATCGATCGCATGCGCGTGCGCTGCCTCCATCTCGGCGTTGGGCTGCCGCCGGGATCACGTGTGCATTCTGGCCGCAGCCATCTTCGCGCTCGTCTGTGCCTCTTCTACGGCGCCACATTCGGGCCCACCTCTGCACGTCGGGGATAGTGAGGTGTGCGCTCTTCCGGTGCCCTCTCCACACCGGTTGGTGAGCTGCGCGCTTCGCCCGACGGCGTCTGTGTGTCAGCCTGGTGACCTGTGCGCTCTGTCGGCGCCCTCTCCACGTGCGCGCTGCACCCTCTCCACGTCAGGCTAGTCAGGTACGTGCTCCCAATGGTGTTCTTGTCCTCCGGCAGCGCCCTGGAGACTACCGGCCTCTGCAGCTCCCATCAGCAATGCACCTGGCCAGCTCCCATCATCATCACAGCGTCGGCTCCAGCAGTAAACCTCGCCGGCTTCCATCAGCAGTAAACTTCGCCGGCATGGTACTCTGGGATCTGAATTATACTCCAGCTGAACAAGAAGGTACTCCTGAAGAAGAAGGCAAAGAAATCATCATACTAGAAGTGATAAAAATGCACGTATAATTATGGAAAAACTTGATCATAATTACGGAACAAAAGGAGTATCTTATATGGAGAGGAAAGGAAATGAGTATCTTGTTTAGGAACATTGTTGTCCAAGTTTCATTGTTGTATTCCAACATCAATATATGTATACTATTTGTCACAATAATAAGATAGGTTTACCACTCCTTGTCCCAATAACAAGATTGATGAAACAAAATCTGGACTCAATAAGATTGTAGCAGAGTGCAAATACATTTATAAAGTGTTCCATTTATTCAGATGCTGAATAAACCATGGTCTAGGAAAATGGTACTGTTTTGTGATCATCAATCTAACAATTTGCCAAACTGAATAATTAGCACAACTACAAGTCGAAGAGAAGCTAAGTTTTGATATAACTATCTGACCACCTCTCAGGTTACATATTCCGAAGCAGTGGCGGAGTCAATCAACTGAGAGCACATCCAAGAACTACTAGTGAGAAGCCTAGGAGTATAGAAGTGGAGATTTGACAAATAAAAACAATATGTAACATACGTGCTAACATCGTTCTTTCATGTACCCTGTCTCGAGCTGTAACACCAATTCCTTAACAACCAAGTGCAGATTATTTGGACAATACCAGAAATGAATCGCTAATATAAATGGAAACACAATATTAATGTTCAGAATTTGGACAATATGATTAAGATAAAGATTTAGGAAGACCAGAGTAGGTGCTACTAACTATAGAAGGGTCAATTTCCAATTCTAGTGGGAAAATTTTGGCTAGATAGCATGAAGTTAGCACACTTAAGGTCATTCACTGAACAAAACATGTCACTGCTTGTTTACCGAAAATTTCAGTTGCTTCTTGATCCAACCGGAGAATTTAGATACAGCTCAATTCTTCTTCCGAATCTGTAAAAGAAACTCGGGCATTGTAATTGTATGATCAAATGTACAGAAGTATGGTTATAGAATACTAGAGGAAAAAAATAACTTACAAAAGCATAAGGCCAAGAATATAAGAATCCTGAAGAAAAGCCATCACCAATTGTCTTGTAATCAGATACTGCCCTTACTAACTCCGCATTATTCAAATTAGCTTCATGTATGCTCAAAAGTACGCTTTCGGCACCCAACTCAATACCACCAGCCTTAGTTGCATAATCAGTACCTAAGAAAAAAGAGGGATAGATAAACTTGCATCAACACCTAAGTATCCAGCAGGAATTAACAAGCAATAAATTATCACCTTACTGCCTATCAGCGTCCAGTACTACAAGAATTATTATATATTTTTTATTATCCCTGCACCTTTTCCGACGTACTGAACACGAGCACTATCAATTTTCTTCTTCTAATTTGCTGATAGTACATGATGTGACATCTGGTACATGAAGCTATCTACCTAGCTAATATCGTTTAATCTGTTTTGGTAGTAATTAGTGTAGCAACTCTGGCGGAAATGATCAATCGGATAACAATGCTCGGAAAGTCAACAGCACAAAAGCAAACTGTTTTTTTTCCTCAAACCCGTAAGCTTCAGCACGTATTTTATCCTAAATTTATAGCAGCAGATTATAAAACCTTTTGCAGAACACTCGTACACTAACAAAAAAAACAAGGACTTGCTTATATATGGAATGGAAGACATGGATGGATACCGTGGTGTTGGTGAAACCTGGTTTTCAGATTTGGAGCCTGTAAATTAGCATGTTGGCTACCAAAGACACTATAATTTCCCAACGTCTTGATCAATGAAATTCCTATCTTCTACTCTCTCTGATCCAAATTAGTTGACTTGGTTTTGTCTAGATTCGAATGTATCTAGCACTAAAATAAGTCTAAATACATTCGAATCTAGGCAAATCCGATTCAACTAATTTGACTCGGAAGAAGTACAAAATAGCAAAAGGAACTAGCGAGAACAGAAATACTAACCTAGAAAGTTAAGTGCTTCATCTTGACATCCCCGAACATGAGGAAAACAAAAATTGAAAGTCTACAGATATGTGACAAAGGCACAAAAAACGACATCAACTCACCGTATAGCTCTAAAGAAAGGTCTGATGGAGATCTAAATCCCCACGGTTATTGGCCTCGGTGAAAGCTATCGCCGCCTCGCGAGTCGCAACCGTTGCCGTCTTCTTCGCCGAGGTCGTACGCCATCTATGGAGATCCACTCCGCGTCCGTTGAGGACGTGGACGAAGAGCTTGGCGGCGCTGCGCTAGGAGAGAAGGGCGACACGCCGTCTTTCACAGATCCGGACGGCAACGTGCTAATATGCGGTCGAGGAGACTCGATTACTTGATTAGAAGACGGGAAAGGGTGGGGATGCGGGGCGCACGGAGTGAGAGGCGGGGAGGATTAGTACGCCCTTGGCGGCAGATGCAGGGTTAATTAGCGGATCGAAAATTTTGACCCCGGGTACGTACCGAAAATTTTAGTGTCCCCGCGCGCTTCGTCCAAGCTAATTTTATCACATCGGTAGTTTGTCCTTCATTGGCTACTACTGGGACCTGCTTTACCTTGGCCCCAAGTGGCATAGTATCGCCAGTATTTTGTTAGAATTCCCAGTTTTATAACAATACATATACTTGTGTAGTAAAAGAACTTAACCTTGGAAAATACAATGAAAAACCAGTCATTATTTTTTGCTGACTAACAATAGATTTTTTAACTACCTTGTGTATAAGGCCAAACTTGTAGATAGATTGTAAAATATAATTATTTTTGTATTATTAAGATCGTATTTGAGGTACATAATGCCTTTTTTTGTTGAAAACATGACAAACTAGGGGTATCTTGTCACTCCTAGTCACAAGTCTCAGTACAATAGGAATAGATGGGGGTACTAAGATACATTAATTAGAAGTGTTGATACAACTATGTTTTTAAAATAATTTGTGCCGCCTCATTGCATCGCGACTTATTCATATGCTATGAAGCGTTGAGTCCGTCGAACCGTACTCACCTGCTCGAATCCGACACTATGCTCACCGAGGTCGTACGCAAATTGACGATGAAAATACTCAAACCATGAGGGATGGAGAAAAAGGTGGACAAGCAAGGCCGACACTTCACCCTATCAATTTGGTTTAGCGAAGATATTACAATGTGCTAATAAAATAGTTTAATTAAAAGATTTTCATCTCAATGATAGGAACAAATTTGATTTTGTGATTGTCTCAATCCCAGGTTGTATGACAAACAATGACGTAAAAGTACTAAAATAATTTAAACTTGACGATATTTGATCTCGCTCAAGATCTGCCACACCAATTTGAAAAAGTTAAGACAAGTAATGTATATCAGAGGGAGTAGTGGAAATCGTATGTTGCACGTGCAAGCTTACTAGTCCACACAAGACTTGTAACACTAAAGACCACCATGATTTTGTGTTACTGTAATCTATAAGTTGTAACACGTTTGGAGTAACAGAAAGTTACATGTTACTATGGTAATATTCTTGTAACACCTTTTCGGATCTTACCTAGGATATGTTACTGCCCAAAGTTGTAACGCAAATCATGTGTTACCTCGAGTTTACCTGTAACACATCCTTTCATCTGTTACATGATTGTGTTACCAAAGCTATGTTGTCTTGTAGTGAAAGCCGATGAGTCCGTGGAGGAGGAAATGAGACGGAGAAGTAAAAGATTGGAACCGCCCTTACCAATATCTATAATGGTGCACGACCATTCGTAGTAGGGTGAAGGTGGAGAAAAACAGCGGTTTTACACGTCGACGCTAGCGCTTCCTAAAATTTGTTCTGCGCCACTTGCATGCAGTGGAATAGAGGTCTGTCATGCACGATCCAAGACAAACGTAGGAACGTTTGCGCATGCCGACCTTCACTCACTGACAGGCGGACCGCATATTTCTCTCTTACGATTTATTTTTTCACTTCCTCTAGACGGTTCCGGTGCCCGGCCTCAATAATTACGACCCCCTTCCTTGTCTTCCATGTGGACGAGAACCGGAAGCGGTGGCAGTTCTTTGCAGATTCACTCCCCACTCGAACAACTGCCCCCATCCCTCATTCCATCCCCTCTCAAATCCATCTTCCTCCTTATCACAATGCCTCCGTTAATCTAGCGGATTCTAGACTCCATTTGCCACTATGGGTAGAGCTTGGGGTAGCAGCAGGCTGAAGTGAAAGGCATGCGACGACGACGCAGATGGCCAGGGCGACCGTCACCGCGAGGATTGGGGATGGCCGAACCTCAGCGCCGTGAACGTGCACAGGATCGCCTCGGGGTTGGACATCATCTCTGCCGGCTGCCTCACTCGTTGCATCCCTGGCTACCGCTTCACGATGCGGGACATGGGCGAACAACCGTTCGGCATGCCAGGCCTTCTTTACCCCAATAACAGCAAATGGCCAAACGACCGTGATGGCCACGTAAGTTCCAGTATCTAGCTTATTCGTTCAGTCATATCGTTGATTCATATGCTGAACTCTCGTCGGAATCCTATGTTCCTATCGTCGAACGTGTTGTGTGCACGCGCGGTTTGAACAAATCGAACCATTTAAGACTATTCTGTTCAGTGGAAGCTCTGCTTGTACCTGATATTCTGGTAACACCGTCTTACTTTAGGTGATAGACGAGTTGTCAATTTCGATTTTGTGCTAGGTGATATTCTGTTTCCTAAAATAAAAACAAACAGATTAGATGATTTAAGGCTGTTATGCCCCGAGCTATTTATGATCATCGTCAGGAGATTGTTTTGGGGGCTCTACTACTACTGCATATATTGAGTATCTTCGTAGTGACACAAGCACAATTTAGGCAATATCTGAGGAGACACTCGTATTTAGGCGATATTTTGTGTACTTTAATCTGAAGGTCCAGTTGTCAATTTGTATTTGCAATGGAATCGATGCGAGGTGATTGTACCAACTGACAACAAACTCTGCAGAATATTCATGCAAAACTGATGCTGCTGGATAAGTGGTCCGAATCGGTAGTGGTGAATATCAAGGAAGAAGAAGAGATGGAAATGGAAGATGACCAGAACTGGGTGGGTGGCAACGGCGAGTGGCTGGTCCTTTTATCACAGGATGGGAGTACTTGGCCTCTAAAAAATGGCTACAGATCGGTGAGACTTCCATTGCCATCTTTGGAGTGTGTCGACATTACTGCATTCAACAACGGGTGGTCGCCGCCCATTTCCGAATTCGCTTACAGGTTCAACATGGCAGAACTTGACCTCCTAAAGGTACAGCTCCCACATAGACCGCAGGAGGGGGCGTGGAAGACTTGGGAGTACGACCTCTTAGCGGTGTTCGACAAGGCAATCACATTCATTAGATGCCCAGAAGACAAGGAATTGACAGTCTTGCGCGACGACTTCCTACGGCCGGAGAAGTATGTCGACGCCGTCTTCACCTATAGCTACTCTTTGTACAAACCGCAACGCATTTATGCGGTCACTGAACCTAGTGGCGACGTACGTGTTTGGGAGCCATCAATTTGGGGTGAGTCATGGAGTCATATAGCATGTAAAATCCCATTCAAAATTATGCTTACTGACTGTAAGTAACACGCAGGTACCCACGCAACCCCGTGCATCATTCCAGCTCTAGTCATCGAAGATGCAGTAGCAGATGTTGAACTTGGGACACAGCGCTGGTTCTTGGCACCTCTCGGAGGCGACACGGAACAGGATGATGAACTCATGTGGATTCATATCAGGGGAGAACTAAACTGTGTTCGTGATACAATAGAACATATGGGGACACAACTTTCTTCATACCCATCGCTGCGGTATCACGTTTTCTCGGGTCCGCATGCCCATCCAAAGACCCAGTAGAGCAAGTCTGGAGCAGAGTCGACAACCTGAAGGGACAATCTGTGTTTCTTGGGATCAACTACCCTTTCTTTGTTAGAGCCCCTAGAGCTGTTGAACCTGTAATTGCTCAGGCAGCCCTAGCTCCTGATGCTGCTGCTGGTGTTGGTGGTGGTGGTGGAGCTGACGAAGAACTAGCTGCTGCTGCTCCTGGTGAAGCTGACGAAATACTTGGTGATGCTCCTGCTGGTGAAGCTGGCGAAATATTTGCTAATGTTGCTGCTGATGAAGCTGACGAAATACCTGCTAAGGCTGCTGCTGGTGAAGCTAACGAAATACCTGCTGAGGCTGCTGCTGGTGAAGCTAACGAAATACCTGCTGAGGCTGCTGCCGGAGTCCAGGAAGAACATGCTAGTGTTGTTGCTGAGGTGCCAGCACTTCCAGTGTTTACAACAGACTATGTGTTTGCTACACACTCACGCGCCTATCATGTTGACACTCCAGATCTAACCTGGAGCCAAATCCACGTCGGGGGGAGGGGGCCTACAATTGGCTCATCAGTGGGGCCGTACGATTTGATGGAGAATGCCAGATGGCCAAACACATCATTCTGGTTTGTTCCGATGATACCACCAGCTCCAGGGACCTAGTGCTCATACTGGCAGATCCGATGAACCATTTGTCTTTATCTTTATCATTAGTTACGATTATTTGTGTAAAGACTAAGCTGTGCTTATTTGTGTAAGACTAAGTTAGGACTAACTGCGTAATATTCAGTGAAGCCCAGCTTTTCTTTCCACGCCCATAACAACAGAATTGCAGCATAGAACATACAAAGGTAATGCGTATACTAGGAATTTTTGCTCGGGATAACAACCACTTCAAGCAAATGATACATGGTGTACGCATTTGAACGCATCACTAGAATGTGCCACCTATTGATGATTGATGACATGGATCTAGCTTTTATGCACGTATTTGCATTGAATCGCTCATTGATTTGTTCACATATTTTTTGGCAATGGGTGATGAACTCCACATTGTTGGTAACTTGCTTTGTCAGCGAGCACTTGTTGATGCAATGCAAAGTACAGAACATGGCTGTCATCGTCATTCCATTTAGGTTCTCTATGTTTTGTCATCACGGAGCTACTAATGTAAAATGAAAATCTAGTAAACAACATATGTGTACATTGTTAGGGTATGCTACGGCCATGGTACATACATGTTTTTCTACAATCACAAGAAGAAAACTTGATGCATTTTCACCTTGTTGGCGTTGTGCTGAACTGGGTGGATGCGGCTTTGGGGTTCAGAGAGAAAGTCACCGTGGCTGGTGCATGTGCAACCACGGCGACAGCGAGCTCGGATTCTAGAGGAGGCCAACAGGACCGAGCATGGTCGGCATGGTGACATATCTCACCCGGGAATGAATTCCCTACCCACGCCGTGCCACGGGTGCAGCCATGGTGAGGGCGAGCTCTGATTCAGGATGGGGAGGAGAACGGGGCCGAGCAGGTTTGTCGAAGTCCTAGCTCTGTGCCACGGCCGCGACCACAGATTGCTGCCCGGAGGAAGAAGAAGACGCGTAAAGGATGCATGCGCCAACGCTGCAAGCCTACATGGCAGCCACGACGGCAGCGACATAACGACGAAAGCTGACAAGGGGGCAACTTGATGGCCGTTAGCCTGATATTTTGTATTGAAACATAAAGTTGAATTCATGCCGAAAACACCCTCTGAGTATTTGGCACGCCAACTTTGGGCAACGCAGCTGATTGTAAGCAACTTGGGTACCGCGTTGCCTGGGCGACCCAACTTTCGGACCGCAAAATGATATTCTCCTATCAACTACCACTCTCAACTCACTTGGTGTTCACTCATGCGCTCCAAATGGAAGCACTCAATCTCACGTATGGTGGAGTCACTCATCTCACTCTTGTTTTCACTCAAGTGGGCTAAGTGGCTCTCATACTCACATGGGATTGGTACCACATCATCACTCAAGTATGTAGGGATATGGTCGATTCTCTCAACTCCATGCGCCTCCTTTGGTGAAGGGAAAGTCCCATACTCACCATTCTTGACCTTGTGGTCGCCATCTTGCACCTTGGCTTGTGTAGTCCTCTTGACGTACTCATCCAACTTGGCGAAGTAGAGGTCTTCGTCTTCCTCATCCATGAAGTTGCATGCGTCATCTAGGACATGAACTATTGGCGTTGAAGCTTGATGGCGTGGAGGAGAGCTTGCTCTTGGTGCCATTTTGGTGGTGGCACGAGTAGTTGAAGGTACCTTATGATGGCGTCGACGGAGGTCATTGGCGTGCCTTGCCAATGGTTGATGTAGATGGCACACTTGGTCATCCACATGATGCTCACGATGATGCTTCTTGTCCTTGGCACTCTTCTTGGTGAGGCGTTGTAATGAGCGCAAAGCATCATTAGTCTTGGCCATCATGCTTATGGTTTTGGCGAAGTTGTTGTCCATGTCACGCTTGAAGTTGTCCATTTGATGGTGGACCTTGGTGCTCTTGAGGTGGAGGCTCTGTCTTTGTCGATGCGACTTGAGGAGCTTGTCGTTGTCGTTCTCAAAGTCTTGCATGCTTGGGGAGCTATTGTTGTTCTAGAACTCCATATTACCCAAGCATGTGGAGCCATTGTCGGTGTAGTGCTCCATCATGTCATCCATGCTTGTGGAGGCGTAGGCATGGTGGCTCATCGTGGATTCTTCATAGATATAATCCTCGGTTCCGGAGTCCCTAGACATGTTTCACAAGACCAAGTGGTGTATGTGGAAGTGGTAGGAGGGTTAGGGATGCAACGTCAAACCTTACTTTACCTTGGAAGATTGTATCGTGCAAGTGGCCACACTTGAGAACAATAAACCAAGCAAAGTGAAGTTCACGCGGAACACCAAAACCTACTAACCACTAAAAAACACACACACACAAATCTTATGGTGGATGGGTATGGAAGATGGCGTGTCCAAGAACAATCCGAAATCAAGATGTTGTAATGGCAAGTAAGGAACCATGATGATCACAAAGCAAAACAAGTCAATCCACGAGATAGGAATTATGTACAAGGAAACACACACGGTGGGATAAATGGGACTTGTGCGACGGAGAAAGTGAGCTAAGAACCAAATGATTATCTAGCGAAGACTATCAGCTCGTGTCGCACAAGTGCAAGGAGAGACGCTAGTTCGATTGCAATAAAATTGGTGGGCTACAAGATATGCACAATAAGTACCACCTATATGATGTTCATCGCGCGCTTCCTATTCTATGTAGCACTTGTTTCTTTCTTTTTCTTCTTTTTCTTTTTCTATTTTTTTCTTTTTCTTTCCTTTTCACTTGCCTCTTCCTTGTGTCAACAACTATACAAGATAACTATATGAGATAGCGCGCTCACAACTTTTGCTCGGAATTCTACAAGATATCAAATGTGCATATCCCTAGCAATCATATGAGCAACTAGTCTCACTAGGTGTTTGTTGTTTGCAAAGATAGTGTAGCTCACAAAGGAAAGCAAGTGGGGAGAAGTGGTGGAATGTTTATACCTTTCGTCGCCGATCTTCACCATTTATTGGTGGATTCTGCCTTTCTCACGGAATTTGGATGTATTAGATAGCATGAAACACATATATGATGATGTAGAGCTCCTTCTCCTCTTCGAAACGAGCTAAAGAACACCAAAATACAAGTTCGTATGCGAAAGTTATGCTCAAAACCGTGAAAGAGATTTGCTGTCTGCAGGGGGCGGACATTCTGGGGCGCACATGCCGGACAGTCCGGCCGGGGCGGATATTCCGGTCCGTTTCGGCCAGACACTCCGGTGGGACGGATATTCCGGTCCGTTTAGCCCGGACAGTCCGGTCCGGTCGAACCAGAAGTTTTAGAACACGAACATGACGAGTTTTGGCAAAAAAACTCGAACAAAAACCTCAAATTGGTGGGGGAAAACAAGGAATTAGGCCATAGGAACGCATGGGAAGGTAGATCAACAAGTTTAGCAAATAATCCACGGATCAAAACCTACCAAAACGCACTCAAATCACAGATCGATCCAAAACACGAAATTGGGGCTATTTTTTGGGGATTTTCGAATTTATGGGGGAAAAAGACCAAATCGATGAGGAATCCGTGGCAACCAAAAGCTGCTGATACCAGATGTTATGGGTTGACACAAGATCCACTCGAATTTGTTGCTATATTTGTGGTTTTTCAAGAAAAAATTTGGTGGGGAAGAACGAGGGTGAAATCCGTGGCAACTTGGGCTCTAATGCCAGATGTTATGGGGTAACCCCGTGGGTGGCCCGATCTTCACGAATCTCGTGGTCAAATCAATGGGAAAGCAAGGGGAAAGGGAGAAGGTAGCAGAAGCGAACACACACCTTGCGAAGAACACGATGAACACATGCAAAACTGACATGATACAAGGCCGATTGCTCTCGGTGGTGGCCACCGGTCCGATAGAATCCTCGCAAGGAAAGATCATTCAACGTGCTCCTGTCAATCCCAAGCGGAGAGGGAAGAACACCTTGGAGAGGGTCTTGACAACTATGCTCATGCACTCACAAACGTAGGCCTTGTACAACGAGGGAGGCATGATGCAAACTCCAACGAGGTTGTGACGATAGTCGGTCACCTTTGGTAGAAGGGGATGAGGCAAAACTAGAGATTCCACAAAGGGGGTTTTCTTTAGTCTATCATCTATGCCTAAGGATACAATGAGGGGTAGGGGCTCTATTTATAGGCCAGCCACAAGTTCAAGGGTAGTTTGGGCATAAAACTAGGGTTTGGTGTGAAATAGAGGGGTACTTTGGGCTAAGGGCCCAGATGTTGGCACGCAGGCCCATCGCGTAGGCCGGACACTCCAGTGTTTCAGGGACGAACATTCTGGTCAGGCCGGACACTCTGGGTCGAGTGGGTCGTACAGTCCGGGGTGGCCAGACACTCCGGGTAATGTCCGGGTAGAGTCCGATGTAGCACACAAAATGTCCGCGCCAGGATAGGGCTGGGGTATGCCGGACACTCCGGCGTGGTCGGGCCGGACACTCTGGTAGTGCCGGACAATCCAGCTAGCATCGGGCGGACTCTCCGGGGCAAAGATGGTGGAGACTCTGGTTCTTGAGCTGGCTGCTCCAGGTCCATCTTCTTGGGTGACTTGGGGACGATCTGGGGGACTTGGCTAACTTGGTGATGATCTTGGGGACTTGGCGTTGTAGATGTAGTAGCGTTTGCAGGATAGGCTGCATCACGTCAAGTGGTACAAGTTGAGTGACGCCCACCACGTCAAGAGGCTCAAGACCATGATCTTCACCGTGAGGCCTGTGCGCCTAACCCACATCACCAACCGAGGAATGAGCCTCCTCTTCGTCATCAACCATGTCATGAGGCTCCACATCCTCAACACCCCCATGAGGTCCAAGTGCCTCAACGTCATCAACAACCGCGCCAAGAGCAAGAGCAAGCTCCACAACAACAATATCAAGAGCAAGCTCCTCAACAAGGCCGCGGCAATCAAGTTCCACCTCCCCAACCAGAAGATCATCAATAAGGTCTCCAAGCTCGTCGCAATGACCGCAATGATGAAGAAACCTTCGGCAAGCTCAAGTTCACAATGCCCAAGTTTACTGAAGGAAATATGCCCTAAGAGGCAATAATAAAGTTGTTATTATGTATTCCTTGTATATGATAGATGTTTATTTTGCATGCTATAATTGTATTGATAGGAAATGTCAATACATGTGTGTTTAATAAACAAAAAGGTTCCTAGTTATGCCTCTCTTATAGACTAGCTCGTTGATTAACAAGATGATCAAAGATTCCTGATCATGGACATTGGATGTTGTTAATAACGAGGTCACAACATTTGTGAAATGATGTGATGAACATTCATCCGAAGTATAGCATTACGATCAAAGTCATTATGTTTATATTGCTATAACATCATATGAAGTAATCTTAGTCCTTAGACCATGCGATCATGTTAATTGCTAACACCGGAAGAGTATGTTGATAACATCAAACGTCACACTGTAATAGGGTGACTATAAAGGTGGGTTTAGTGCTACGAAGGTGTTATGTTGAGGCTCATGGATCAAGAGTGGAATTTGTCAATCTTGATGACGGATATATATACTCTGGGCCCTCTCGGTGATATCACATTAAGATAGCTTGCAAGCAAGTGATGTGATCACTAGAATGTTAAATCACGGGAACCAGAAAAGAGTGCATGTAGGTAACGAGATCAAACTAGGTATTTGGATACCGATGATCGAATCTCGGACATGTATTATATCATGAGACAAAGGGATTAAGTTACTAGCGTTAAAGGTTCTCACGATCATAGAAGTCATCGTTGAATGTGCAGGAGTTAGTATGGATCTCTAGGTCCCACTTCTGATTATTGATCCGAGAGGAGTCTCAATCATGTCTGCATTATTCGCGAACCATAGGGTGACACACTTAAGGGTTGCCGGACACCATTTTGGAGCACATATGTTTCAGACGAAAGAATTGCAAAGCACAAGAATTGTTTCGATAGAAACCGGAATTGTTTCGGGTGAAATTGCAGAAAGTGGTTATGTATGTGATATTGAAATGTTGCAAGGGGTTTTATGTGAATGTTTATTAATAAAGTAATTAACAAAAACTGGAATAAAATAAATAAAAGAGTTTTATTAATTGAGAGTTGCATTAAATTTGGTGGAAATTTAATGCATGTGAGTGGAGCTTCCACCACATGAATGAGGAAGAGGTGGGGCACCCCCTTGGCCGTCGGCCATCGGAGGGGAGGAGCCCCCCTCTCCTATAAAAGGCCCCCATCTCCTCCATCACAAAGTACACCTCCTCGTGAAGGATCTCTCTCCCCCTCTAGATATATTCCCCCATGGCCTCGGATTAGCGAGATACATGTTCCCGGTGGCCTTGCGTCTGGAAGGAGTTGCTGCTTCCGCTGATCCGCTAGACCGAGGAGCCGGAGGTTGTCCGGTGGTTTGAACGTGTGTGTGAGGATGGATGCGCTGCTGATTTGCGGTGCTAGGACTTCCACACGATCTTGAGATCGGCAAGCGAGTTCCGACTTGTTAGCAAAACTCTGTTGTCTTCGAGGGTAAGTTCTCTATGGATGTATATCCACCCGTTGCTTGTATCTAGTAGATAGATCTTGGCATATAGTTCTCATTGTAGGATTTTTTGTTTTCTATGCTACGAACCCAACATTTACCGGATCCAATGACCCTGAAGAATATCTCTCATGGGCAATCAAAGTCGACAAGATCTTCCACATGCACAATTATAGCAACGAGAAGATGGTCGCCATTTCTTCACTTGAGTTTGATGATTACGCCAACCTTTGGTGGGAACAAGTTCAAGTTGCTCGTGACGCAAGTCAAGAGCCACCAATCACAACTTGGCATGACATGAAGGCTCACATGAGATCCCGTTTCATCCCTGCGCACTACACGCGTGACCTCTTCAACAACCTTCAATCGCTTCGTCAAGGGACAAAGACCGTGGAAGAGTACTTCAAGGAAATGAGCTCAACTTGATCCATGCCAACATTGAAGAGCGCACGGAGAAAACTATGGCACACTTCCTTATTTGGTTGAACCACCCAATCAAGCGCATCGTCGAGTTCCAAACATACAACAACATGGTTGAGCTTTTTACACATGGCAACAAAGGACGAACGTCAAGTGCAAGAGGACATCAAGTACAACAAGCCCAAGACATATTTCACCTGCAAGCAAGCTTCAACCGCTACGCCAACAACCTTCAATGGAAGCTCCTCAAGTACCTCCAAGCCTTCCTTCAAGCCCACACTTCCTCAAGGAAAATTGCCCCAAGTGGCAAACTGATGACCCACAAGTATAGGGGGTGTATCGCAGTATTTTCGATAAGTAAGAGTGTCGAACCCAACGAGGAGCAGAAGGTGCTGGCTAGTGGTATGGATCGAGAATTCTCTATAAATATTTAGCAAACTGATTTTTAGGGGGTTTTGATAAAGCAAGTAAATAAAGTACGAGTAAATAAAAGACAATAAGAACAAATGCAGCAAGTGGCCCAATCCTTTATGCAGCAAAGGACAAGACGATTGTATTACTTAAGATGACCAAACATTCTCGAGGACACATGGGAAGAATGTCAAGTGCTTTCACTTCATATAGTTGATTAATCTTCTTTAGCTTGCTAAGTATTGTGTGGGTGAACCTGTGCTAATATACCGACATTCCTAGGACTAATACATACTTGTGACTATACCCCTGGCAAACATCCGTAAGTACAAGAAAGTAATTAAGGTAGAAACCCAACCACAACTTTAAACTCTAAGACCCTTACATCCCTTGTGCAATGGTTTCCTAACAGGGGTTCAGGTTTCTGTCACTCCGGCAACCCCTACGATTAGTAGCCAAATACACAACGCATTCCCCTAGGCCCATATAGGTGAAGTGTCATGTAGTCGACGTTCACATGACACCACTAGAAGAAGTACACCACAACTTAAATATCAAACTATTGAATCTTTCTCAACACAACTCCACTACTAACAACATGACTTCTCCCATGTCCTCAACAAAAAAAGAACTACTCACAAGACATCATGCGGATCATGATCATAGATGGAATAATGATGTATAACAATCTGAACATAAACAACAATTCAATGGTTCCACTCAATAGCATCAACTACAAAGAGTAATCAACACCGGGAAAAATTCCCCTAAGAACTATGCAAGATTCAACCCAATTGTTACAGCAATATGGAGATGGTGATGATGGTGCTGATGGTGATGATGGTGGTGGTGATGATGATGATCCTGATGAAGTCCAGCTTGATGGTGGTGTTGATGGCAATGATCTCCCCTCTCCGGGAAGGAATTCCCCGGCAGAAATCTATCTGCCGAAGAGATCTTTCTATCTCGGTGTTTTCCGCCCCGCAGACGTGGCGGAATCTTTCTGTGGTCGCTCCCCTAGTATTAGGGTTTCGGGAGGATTATATACGCCAGAGGGGAGAGCCAGAGGTGGGTTAGGGCGGCCACACCACCTAGTGGCGCGACCTGGGGTGGCCCGCGCAAGGGGTGGTGTGGCCCCCCTGTGGCCCATCTCCACTCCTCCTTCTAGCTTCCTTCGCCTTTTGAAAAAATAGGATTTTCCGTATATTTTCCTGGATTTTCTGAACTTCGTGAATTTTGCCTCCAAACAACACCTTTTCCATCAGAATCCTGACTGCAGCGGTCCATGCTCCAAAAGTCATCAACCATACAAAAACAGATGAAATTACATAAGTATCATCTCTTAATATGAAATATATCAATGAATAACAGTAAATTATGATATAGAATAGTGATGCAAAATGGACATATCAACCCCCCCAAGCTTAGACTTCGCTTGTCCCCAAGCGAAACTAAGCTCAATAAATATGACCTCAGGTTTATGGAGTGAAGAGTCGATAAAATAATACGGACAAGAAGCATCACATTCATCAATACATAGATCATAATAGAAGACAACTCACTATTATATAACTTAACTTGCAATAAGTAAAGGAAACACAATAAAGATACATAAAGTGATATGGGCATGAAGGAGGAGGTGAAGCCTAATTTTAGGACTCCACCAAGCTAGGTGATGCGGGCACATCCCATTGATGATTGGCACGCCAGGACGACCTACGATATGTAATGATAAGTCTAAGGTTATGTCAAATATTGTTGCTATGTTATTGAGTCCGAGTCCCTATTAGGTTCGAGTCCGTTTGTGCGTTTGGTTTGGGTCTAGCCAACCGACTAGTTGCAGGCCTCCTATATGAAGGATCCATCCACCTAGAGTTTAGGGGAGTTCAGTTGTTTAGTCTACAAACTATATTGTGCTCCACCGTGTATCATCCCTCCGGGGACGGCGATACCATTTATCAGATTGTTATTGCTGCGAAGGTTCTTGTGTGCATCAAGGATTATCGAGCTGTAGTTTGAGGCGTGGTGACCTTCATCATGTTACTTGCTGGATTCGTTCCTCTTCTTCAGGTGACGTTCATCGATGTTATTGGAAGGATTGTTATACGTCTTACTCGCTATGAAAGATCGGGACAAATCTAAAGGATCATCGGCGTGATCGATATCAGGTGGTATCAGAGCTCTCGTTGATCACAGCGTGTTTTTGGATCATCTGCGGACTGTTTTTCTCAAGCAGTTTACAGATCGATTGTAGAGAAGAGACTGAAAGTTGAAGTTTTCAGATTGGATCTTATTCTTCGTTGGCAGTCAAGTCTAGATCGGCGAGGAGTTTGAAGGTTCCGATCGATTTGCATAGCCCAGTCTTCACGTGGATCCGATCGAGGACAGGAAGCGTACAAGAGTTAAACAGATCGATCTCTAAGTCTTTACGTGGATCCGATCGAGGACAGAAAAAGTCAGCGATTTGATTTGTAGTGACCAGATCCGGTCGTGGTATTAATAAAAAAAGCTACTAAATCGATCCAACCTTTACCACGTACGTGCGGTTGTGAAAAAAAACAATCGCTCCAGCTTAGATCATCCAACCACGTACGTGTGGAGCAGAGAAAAAAAACAAGAGAAGGAAATCCACCCATCGTGCGCCTCACGGGTCTGGTTCATCGCTCCACGAGTTCGTCCAGATCCGATCGTGGCCAGAGTCCTGAGGATCTACCTTTTTTTTCATTCTAGATCCAATCGTAGGCTATTTTTGAATTAAAAAAAAGGAAGGCGGCGTCCGGCCACGGTGCATCGCGGCGATGTACGAGTTGCAGCCGAGTTTCCCGAGCGATCCGCTCGCAATCTAGGGAAATACTCCGCCCGCGCTTGGGCCGCTCGGGTACCAGATCCGATCGGTAACAACAACAAAATTCCTGATCGCTACCGATTCGTACCGAACTGAGTTTTTCTTACGTGAGTGTGCTTCATCCTGGAAAAAAAGGCAAGGAAACGTTGTCGTCTGCCCAGCAGAGTACGGGACAACGACGGACAAGCAGTTGCAGCGCGTGGATTTCGGAGGAGATCCATGTCGACCGGAAGACTACCACAATATTCGGCCTCGATACTGACAGACGCGTCTATTTGACCGGAATTTGTCTGTTTTGTTTCAGAATTGTTTTTGGTGCAGCGCTGTGTTGTTCCAAATTTCCTGAAACAGTGCACGGATATCACCAAACAGTCTATGGAAAAAGTTTTTCTGCAAAGGATTAATATGCGAATAGCAAAGGAAGTTCGTAAGATAGACAAAGCGGATGATGTGTACTTTGACTATACTACTATTGTTGTGGGATCGTCACTTAATTCTGCAGATATAAAATGGAAGTTGGACAGTTCTGCCACATATGCGGAGTTTCGATCTTGGAGGTCTGACATGGATGATGGTTTCACCAAATGTCGTTTGATCGATTCCAAGTTTGGTGGTCGCACTGAATTTGTTCTTGCACACCGGCGTGTGGATGAGACCGTGGCTACTTGGTGGAAGGAAGAGAGGACCGCAAAGGGCATAACAACACCTAGTTGGGCAGATTTGAAGCAATTTCTGAGCACTAGATTTTGGGAGAAGTCCAAGGAGTTGGACAAGGTGGTTAGTTCTGAGGATGTTGTACCATTGAGTGGGCTTAATTTGCAACTCAAGAGAGTACAAGACGATGCTTGCATGACAGTTGACAAGGGCCAGCGTTGGAATTTATTTCAGGCGCAGTGTATGATCAAAGACAAAGCATGCAAGTTGATTGTTGATGGAGGAAGTTGTACTAATGACATTAGCAAGGCAATGGTGGCAGCGTTGGGGTTGTCCACATGGCGTATTCCTGAACCTAAGCATCTATAGTGGTTCAATAGCTGCGGTATGGTGAAGGTAACTCATAAGGTGCGTGTGCCATTTACAGTTGATGATTATGTTGATGAGATTGATTGCGATGTGTTGCCATTGGAGGTATGTGGGCTGTTACTTGGTCGTCCATGGCAGTATGATCGCAATGTTACACATGCTGGAAGAGAAAATACATATTCTTTTGTACATGGTGGCAAACAGCAGACTTTGAAGCCTATGCAGGATGATCAGATAAAGTCTGATATGGAGCTGGTGGTACATAAGGAGAAGGTGCGCAAGGCTAAGACAAAATCTGGGCTAGCTAAGGTGCAGGATGGAGAGCATGATGCACAGTGCGACATTGTTATTGCTTCAGCTATGCCTGTAGATGACAAGCTAGTGAAACTTGTTAGTGACAAGCAAGGTGAATTGCATCCTCTTATTGCTGAGAGGAAGGATGTTCCAGCGAAGGTTGTTTGTATTGACACAGGTGTTCAGAGGGATGATAGTTGTGCTCCTGATGTTCCAATGCATGTGGTGCAGCGGGGTAACAAGAGAAATTTTGTTAGCACACCTGTGAGGCATTTTGTTGGGACAGTTGTGCGGATGCATCGAGGCAAGGATGGACATGTTCGTCAGTTGTGTGGTCCAGGCATTACTCATCTTATGCCAGGTGGTGCAAAGAAGGTCCATGTTCAGCAACCACGGGTTCCAACAAGAGTTGAGAAGAAGAAAAAAACGGTGGCACCAAGATCCAAGCTCGTATGGAGATGCAAGGAGGTACAGGCGCCGAGGGCTGTATCAAGTCGAGCAGGCCAAGAGGGAGGATGTGGTGAGGAAGGAAAGCAAGACTTGAAGATGGTGAAGACGCGTGAAGCGATTGTTCATATCACGCCACCTTTCCGACCCGACCCGCAAGCGTTGGGGACAACGCTTCTTGAAGGGGGGATGATGATATGGGCATGAAGGAGGAGGTGAAGCCTAATTTCAGGACTCCACCGAGCTAGGTGATGCGGGCGCATCCCATTGATGATTGGCACGCCAGGACGACCTACGATATGTAATGATAAGTCTAAGGTTGTGTCAAATATTGTTGCTATGTTATTGAGTCCGAGTCCATGTTAGGTTCGAGTCCGTTTGTGTGTTCAGTTTGGGTCTAGCCAACCGACTAGTTGCAGGCCTCCTATATAAAGGAGCCATCCACCTAGGGTTTAGGGGAGTTCAGTTGTTTAGTCTACAAACTATATTGTGCTCCACCGTGTATCATCCCTCCGGGGACGGCGATACCATTTATCAAATTGTTATTACTGCGAAGGTTCTTGTGTGCATCAAGGATTATCGAGCTGTGGTTTGAGGCGTGGTGATCTTCATCACGTTACTTGCTGGATTCGTTCCTCTTCTTCATGTGATGTTCATCGGTGTTATTGGAAGGATTGTTATACGTGTTACTCGCTGTGAAAGATCGGGACAAAGCTAAAGGATCATCGGCGTGATCCGTATCATAAAGTGAATCATAATTGGTAATGGCAAACTTAGCTCTTGGTCGAAGAATAGTTGATAATTTGCTGGAGTTCACAAATAACTGATTTTCAATGATAGCCTTCAATGTAGTAATCACCAAGATAAGAGCAATGTGCAAAACAAGGAACATAAGAAACATGATTGAATAAATCATCATATGAATGAATGAAACACAACAACTCAAAATACGTGAGATAGAGGGGAATAGGTTTACTGACTCAACTAAAAAGTAAAAGAAAGGCCCTTCGCAGAGAGAAGCGGGGATTTCAAGTTTCATAAAGATCTCCCAAAAATTATGATACTTATTAGCTTTCAGCTCTCATTGCCCCTATCATATGCATATTTAGGTGATTAAGGTTAAAGTGATAAAATATGAGGATATGCTTGACAAGTTGTAAATTAAGAATCTCATGTCCCTTGAATACGAGGGCAGCTCCTCATGCTACTCAAGTTTAGTCACCGATAAGTTCTTGTCATCGTAATCACGTGTGTATCATGGAGAACCACCAACAGGGTACCCCTTGCCCGATGATACGGAAGAATCCCCATATCAAAATGACAAGGCAAGCAAACAACAAGCATCTCCACAATCTTCTTATTTACCATGGCAATATGGTGTTTTTTTCTCTCTTTCCTCTTTTCATAATCTCTTTTTTTCTTTTTCTCTTTTTTCTCAAAATCGGACTCCTTTTTTATAAGAAGAATGCTTCATAGATGCTCGTTATGGTTATGCTACAGGTTTCCACCATGTTAGCATGGATTAGACCAGCGGCCCATGCGTTTCTCTAACACACATGCATAACTCCATGGACTTACAAGCTCCCCTTTCCTTTCACACCGACGACATCCATAGACAAAAGAACATGATATCAACTAGGTACAAAGTACCAGGGCAATGTTGAAAGCGTTCCCCATGACAACATGGTTCTGCTAATTCACAACTTACAAAGCGCAAGCATATATGCAACATAGGTGAGCACAATGGTTCAAGTTTATTAAGTGCAAGAAAGTAAAGTGCGCCATCAAGTTCATGAGGGCTTTAATAACTAATTTTCACATAACAAGTTTAATTTAGGAGGTAGATAAAAAACAATAATTTACTTGGAATAGAAATAATGCTAATAGGTGGGTATGGTGGACACAAATGGCATGGGTTTGGTTTAAGGAAGTGGATGCACGAGAAGAATTTCCTCTCAGTACAGGTTTTTCGCTAGCAAGGCTGGGTAGCAAGTATAAGAGTTGAAGGAAACAAACAAACATACAAGTGATAAAAAAACATTTAATCTTCCTTGGAAGCACAAAAGATCTTAACAAGAGAATACTAGACTTATGAGCAAATCAAGAAAGAAATATGATGAAATTATTTTTCTTTAGAGTACTTTTATCTTTTTCATTCAACTCTCAAAAATAGTGTTGCTACTGACCGAGCCAGGTTTGCCAAAACCAGCTAAATTAACTCAATGATCCCAAAGTGATACCAATACTAACGACAAGATCAATCATATAACCATGAATTGAGAACTAATATAAGATATGCAAAATAGTAAATGATAGAACTTCTCATTAATATTCCATAACGGCAACTCACACCAAGGGATACATATCTAACGAGAGAGGAGACACTTCCATAATGCAAACCATCCTACCTGATAACTTCTCTATTCATGATATGACTCTACTAAAAAGGTAAAAAGATAGAAGATAGTGATGTGATACCGCGACACTCCCCCAAGCTTGGAATAAACCAAGGGGATGCCAAACCTGATGACGAATTACTCCTTTGGTGGTGGTGGTATCCTCTTGATGAGCTCTTTGATCAGTTTCCCCAAGTCCTCAATCTCGAAGGTGGTGGTGGTATCCTCTTGACGAATTACTCCAATGCTTGCAATGGTAGTGCCGGTGTGCTTTTCCTCTTCTTCACCTTCACTTTTGATCTCCTTCTCCTACCCTGGGTCTTGGGGATTCTCCTCCATAGGCTCCTTCCCTTTATCCTTGGCGGACACCATTATGCTTCTAAGCTTTCAAGAACACTTCCTGGCAGAAACAGATCGAAACAAAAACACGACGAGAACACGATATATGAACCTCGAGGGATCCGGGGGATTAAATATTACGATGTTTTACAGCAACAGGAAGGTACTGGGAGAAAACAAGTCAGAGGCGGAGTCTGGAGTGGCCTCACCACCTGGTGACACGGCTAGGGGTGGGCCCGCGCCACAGGGTGGTGTGAGCCACCCTGGCTCCGTTTCCATCCCTCTTTCACTTCGTAGCTTCCCTTATTGACTAAAAACTGCAAAAATATAATTTGACAGATCTTTCGCGGAGCGTTTCTTACCAGAACTATTATCTATTAAAAAACGGAGTTTGCAGGTCTCTGAATTTGGTCCTTGATAATTTTTTCCGGAGTTATAACTTGAAAGGCATCAACATCTTCATTGTAGGAATCTCCAGCAATATAGTGCTTGAGTCGCTGCCCATTCACTACTTGTGTAGTATTATATTTTAAAGAAGAAATTTTTATTGCTCCTGAATGGTACACTTCTTCAATAACGAAAGGTCCTTCCCATTTTGACAGTAGTTTTCCTGTAAAAAATTTGAGACGAGACCTATACAATAGAACTTCCTCACCGACATGAAATTCTCTCTTAAGTATTTTCTGGTCATGCCATCTTTTAACTTTTTCCTTAAAGAGCCTAGCATTCTCATAGGCTTCACTCCTCCATTCATCTAAAGAACTTAAGTCAAACAATCTTTTCTCACCAGCGAGCTTACAATCTCTATTGAGTTCTTTAACTGCCCAGTAAGCTTTGTGCTCTAATTCTAAAGGTAGGTGACAAGCTTTCCCATAAACCATTTTATAAGGAGACATCCCCATAGGGTTTTTGTAGGCAGTCCTATAAGCCCATAAAGCATCATTCAAATTTTTAGCCCAGTTTTTTCTAGATCTATTAACAGTCTTTTGCAAGATGGATTTAATTTCTCTATTTGATAACTCTACTTGCCCGCTAGTTTGGGGGTGATAAGCTGAAGCAATTCTATGATTAACATCATATTTAGCAAGGGTTTTTCTAAAACCGCCATGAATGAAATGAGAACCTCCATCAGTCATGAGATACCTAGAAACTCCAAACCTAGGAAAGATAACATCCTTAAGCATTTTTAGAGAAGTCTCCCCGTCAGCACTCTTCGTAGGAATGGCTTCTACCCACTTAGTAACATAATCAACGACAACAAGAATATGAGTATAACCTTTCGAGGGAGGAAAATGACCCATAAAGTCAAATCCCTAGCAATCAAAGGGTTCAATAACTAGAGAGTAGTTCATAAGCATTTCATTGCGTCTAGAAATATTACCAACACGCTGATACTTATCACAAGATAAAACAAATTTTCTTGCATCTTTAAAAAGGGTAGGCCAGTAGAAACCTGATTGCAGCACCTTTTGTGCAGTTCTATCTCCTACATGTTGTCCTCCATAAGCACTACCATGAAATTTATGCAATATCTCCTTTTGTTCATATTCTGGAACACGTCTTTGCATAATACCATCCACTCCTTCTTTATATAAGTGTGGGTCATCCCAAAAATAATGCCTCAAATCATAAAAGAACTTTCTTCTTTGTTGAGCTATAAAAGTTGGAGGCAAATACTTGGAGACAATAAAGTTAGCATAATCAGCATACCAAGGGATCCCTCGCGAGCTTACCCTACCACAGCCAACTGTTCATTTGGAAAACTATCATTAACAGGCATAGGGTCAAAGGAGATATTTTCCAATCGAGATAAATTATCAGCTACAGGGTTTTCAACACCTTTCCTATCTACAATATGTAGGTCAAACTCTTATAAAAGCAGCACCCATCTAATAAGCCTAGGCTTAGCATCCTTCTTCGTCATAAGGTACTTAATAGCAGCATGATCAGTATGAATGGTGAATTTTGAGTCTACAATATAGGGTCTAAACTTATCACAAGCGAAGACGACACCTAGAAATTCTTTTTTAGTAGTAGCATAATTCCTTTGAGCAACATCAAGAGTCTTACAAGCATAATGGATAACATTTAAATTTTTATCAATTCGTTGCCCAAGGATAGCACCTACAGCAAAATCACTAGCATCACACATTATTTCAAAGGGTAAGCTCCAATCGGGTGGTTGAACGATAGGAGATGTAGTTAAAGTCTTACAATCATTATCAAAAACAAAGGGCACATCTTTTTGAAGAAGATTAGTGAGGGGTTTTGATATCTTAGAGAAATCTTTAATAAACCTTCTATAGAAACCAACATGACCAAGGATACTACGAATACCTTTGATGTGTCTTGGGCAGGGCATTTTCTTAATTGCCTCAACTTTAGCTTTATCCACTTCTATGCCTCTTTCGGAAACCTTATGCCCAAGGACAATCCCTTCATTAACCATGAAGTGGCATTTCTCCCAATTAAGAACAATATTAGTTTCTTCACACCTCTGCAAAACTTTATCAAGGTTGTGTAGACAATTATCAAAACAAGTTCCATAGACAGAGAAGTCATCCATGAACACTTCCACAATTTCCTCACAAAAACCATCAAAGATAGCAGACATGCATCTTTGAAAAATAGCAGGAGCATTACATAAACCAAAAGGCATACATCTATAAGCATAAGTTCCGTAAGGGCAAGTAAAAGTAGTTTTTTCTTGATCTTGTTGTTTAACAGCAATTTGAGAGAAACCAGAATAACCATCAAGAAAACAAAAATGGGTCTTTTTAGATAACCTTTCCAACATTTGATCAATAAAAGCAAGCGGGTAATGATCTTTCTTAGTAACTTTGTTGACTTTCCTAAAATCAATGCACATCCTATAGCCTACTACTATTCTTTGGGGAATAAGCTCATCATTATCATTAGGCACAACAGCAATACCTCCATTTTTAGGGACACAATGAACAGGACTAACCCATTCACTATCAGCAATAGGGTAAATAATACCAGCATCAAGGAGTTTCAATACCTCATTTCTTACCACTTCCTTCATCTTAGGATTTAAACATTGTTGGTGCTCTACTACTGGATTTGCATCTGGTTCTATATTAATAGCATGCTAACATATAGTAGGTGAAATCCCTTTTAAATCATCTAGAGTATAGCCCATAGCCCCTCGATGTTTCTTCAAAACCTCCAATAACCTTTCTTCCTCCTTCCCTGAAAGTTTAGAGCTAATAATAACATGATATATCTTTTTATCATCAATGTAAGCATATTTAAGATTGTTAGGGAGAGGTTTTAGATCGAAGACCGGATCCTCTTTAGGTGGCAACGTAGTACCCAAGTCTTCTACAGGCATGTTATGCTTAAGCATCTTAGGTTGATTACGGAGAATCTCATCAATCTCATTCCTTTCTTCCATGAAGATTTCACTTTCATGATCTTCCATAAATTGCTGCAAAGCATTGTTAGGAGCAAGAGAAATAGAAGCAAGTTGTTCAACTCTAAAATCCTCATTATGGGTTTCCTCTTCACAAGGTTCTTTAGTAAATTTCGAAAAATTAAACTCATAAGATTCCCCATCAAACTTAGTCATGATTTTCTCCCTTTTGCAATCTATAATAGCTCCACAAGTACTCAAGAAAGGTCTACCAAAAATGATAGGATAAGTTTTACTAGCAGCTGAACCAAGTACTAGAAAATCACAGGATACTTAATCTTGCCACAAAGAACTTCCACGTCTTGTACAATACCAATTGGAGAGATGGTCTCTCTATTAGCAAGGTGAATAACCACATCAATCTCTTCCAATTCGCAGGGACTGATTTCATGCATAATTTCTTTGTAAAGCTCATAAGGAATATGATGAGGGCAAACCTCTAGGGTGGCCCGATCTTCACGGATCTCGTGGTCAAATCGATGGGAAAGCGAGGTTAAAGGGAGAAGGTAGCGGAAGCGGACGCACACCTCGCGAAGAACACGATGAACACACGCAAAACACACATGATACAAGGCCGATTGCTCTCACTGGTGGCCACCGGTTCGATAGAATCCTCGCAAGGAAAGATCGGTCAACATGCTCCCGTCAATCCCAAGCGGAGAGGGAAGAACACCTTGGAGAGGGTCTTGACGTCTTGGCAAAGGGACACCGATGCCAAGGCCTTGTACAACGAGGGAGGCGCGATGCAAACTCTGACGAGGTGGTGACGATAGTCGATCCCCTTTGGTAGAAGGGGATAAGGCAAAACTAGAGATTCCACAAAGGGGGTTTTCTTTAGTCTATCATCTATGCCTAAGGGATACATGAGGGGGTGGGGGCTCTATTTTTAGGCCAGCCACAAGTTCAGGGGTAGTTTGGGCATAAAACTAGGGTTTGGTGCGAAATAGAGGGGTACATGGGCCAAGGGCCCATCTGTTGGCTCGCAGGCCCATCACTTGGGCCGGACACGTCGGGTCGAGAGGGCCGGACAGTCCGGGGTGGCCGGACATTCCGGGTAGTGTCCGGGTAGAGTCCGATGTAGCACACATAATGTCCGCGCCAGGACGGGGCTGGGGTAGGCTGGACACTCCGGCTGAGTCGCGCCGGACAGTCCGGCTGCGCCGGACACTCCGGCTAGTTCCGGGCGGACTCTCCGGGGCGATGACGGCGGAGACTCCAGTTCTGGAGCTTGCTGCTCCTTGACCATTTTCTCTTCCAAGCCTTCGTCTTGTCGTGCTTGGTGCTCCAGGCTTCCTCCCATGCCTCCGTACTTGTTGGTGTGAACCTATCATTGATATGGGATGGAGTATGAAGTAGTATACCATTCAAGAGGGTAGGAAGTGGGTTCGCATAGAGGAACGGATTCACCTTTGGAGTCCATGGCGACTTGGCATAAGTTGGAGACCATGATGTGGTAGCGACCGAAGGTCGGGCTACATCATCTCCCCTCCCTTCACAAAGAGTCGTCCTCGACTCTACACGCTCATACAAAGTAGAAGATGTCGAGAGACCTTCTTGATCCTGGGGTTCACCATATAGTCGTCATCGGAATGATTGAATTGACAAGACCTCAATGTTCCTTCACCTTCAATGAAGCCTACAAAGCTCACCACAAAAGCGAAGCAACACTCAAAGCATAGCCAATTCATGAACATTATATTATGAGTCCTCAAGTAGAGTGAAGTCACCTTAGGATGTAGAGATGGCTCGTTGAAGGGAAGCCATAGGTGATTCTCTACGGTTCGTCTTGTCAACTCTTGGTCCATAGAGGTTGACACGTAAGCAATTGTACCTTCACACAACAAATACCAAGCAACATATGTTTGTGTGTGATAGAGGAGCATGTCATTTGTGGCATGTCCGTTCTTGTTCACAACACTATTAGCACAACTCAAGTATCGCAAACGAAATGTGTATGCAAGGTCAAAGTGCATGAAAGTTGCTTGAACATCATCCAAACGTGGGAACTCAAAAACTCCATATAACATCTTAGTGTGGCACTCAAAGCAATTGACTAAAATATTGATCAACATCTTTGATGCCAAGCTAGGAGAATTCGGCAAAAACACATGAGGAAGAATATCCAAAGCAACATCATTATGTGTGCAAACCAACCATTGAAAAGAACAATTGTTCAATATATTGGATGCCATACACATATCATCAAAAGCCAAAATCATGGGTGTATGAGTATCGCAAGCGGAAACACAAGCAACATGTTTGCAAACAAACCAAATGAAAGAGCAGGTGGTCTTTATGTTTGTTGCAACAATAATACGAGAGACTTGGAAGCTTTAATGACAATTCATGCTCAAAATGGCATTATGGTTGCACACAAAACATCAGAAAGAGAAATTGTTCAACATTTTTGTGGCAACACACAAAGCATCAATATCCAATAGCAACGAGACATGATTGTCACAAGGTGAAAGAATACCATCAACATGCTTGCAATCAGACCATAGGAAAGAGCAATTTGTCAACATGAAAGATGCAAAGCATGCAAAAGGTATCAGAGTTGGGTTCGATCTTGAACTCACTGGGGGATGCTCTCTAGAGCTCTTTTTGTCAACTCGTACGCAACCGAGGTTGACATGATCATGCGGGTACCTACACACATCAAACACAAAAGGAAGAACGTGTGTGCATGGTAGAGAAATACATCATCCATCATGACATATCTCTTCTTGTGCACATCACCATGAGTGTCAATCAAGTATGAAGTAGATGCATGGTGAATATGCAAGTGGTGAACATGGTTATCATGGCCATCATCAAAATCTCCAAAATTTGAGAAAGCTATGGGGGCCATCTCAATATAAACCATATGAGAATTATTGTTGCAAGCAAAACAAGTGAAAGAGCAATTATTCAACTTATTGCAAGCAACGGCAGAGATTGTAAAACATTCATGACAAAGCATTATTCGAGGGGTACCATTGGTAACATCATTGCAAGCAACACATTGGAAAGAGCAATTGTTCAACAAAGTGCAAGCAATGATATCATCAATGTAACGTTTATAGCATGGCATGTCTATGGAAACATCATCACAATAAAATAATTTCACATGCTCAACATTATGCAGAGGCAAAGTATCACAAGGAAAAATCAATGAAGCATATGTTGATGAGGACATCCCTACAATTACACCTACCCCAATGACTACTGAAGATGCTACAACTGTTGCAAGACAGGATCAGTCCAATGAGATTAGAATTGGACCTATTACAAGAGCTCGTGCTAAGCTACTAGAACAACAGGTGAATTTACTCCTAAACGAATCTGGTACTGTGATTGATGAGAACTTTATACTGCCTAAGTCTATGCTTTTTATGTATGATCAGGTTCGTTGGAGAAACAAGCATGGCGCGAGGAGGAGAAGGGCTACAAGAGAAGCCCAGAATGATGGTCGCCCAAGGATGCGCGAGGGAGGAGCGGGAGGAAGGCGCAAGAGAATATCATCAAGACGGAGGCAAAAAGATCTGCCACGACCGGAGTGTCCGGCCAGTTCCACCCGGACTGTTTGGCCTGGTTGAGAGGCAAACTGGCGTGGACATTCTGTCTGCCAGTTCGGATACTACCTGGACACCACCCGAAAACTTCAAAGTTTCTGGCTAGACCGGACTGTCCAGCACACTTCACCCGGAGTGTCCGGCCTGACCTGACTGTCTGGTCGATTTCGACCAGAGTGTCCAGCCGCCGACCGAATCTGGTCCGAGTCAGTTTGTATCAGTTTGAGTCATTTGCGTTTAGTTTCGGTTTCTGACTGCCTCAGCCGCCCTTATAATCTCTGGGACGACCCCTAGTTAGGGTTCAAACCACTATAAAATATTTTTTGTTTCTTTCATAGAACCTTTGGAATTACCCTGTGTTCGAATCTACCAACTATAATTGAGTGTGATATGTTGTTCCACTGGGAATTAGTATATTGCATACTACCGTTTGTGGTCACGGCTGCGTGCGCAAGAGCGTGGTGTTGTGAATATCCTACAAGGTTCGAGAGCTGTTGCATTGGCATCAGGGATCGAGCGGGAGAGTTCATAGCTACAGGCTAGTTATCTATCATCCACCATCATCACCGCCATCCGCTTATTGAGAAGATCGGGCCACCCCATATCATCTTGGTATCAGATTTCTAGTGTTGCCTCGGTAAGCATCCACAAATCCATCCATAGATTAGAGAGTGTTTTTCGTCCTATACAGAAAAAGCCTTACAAAAAGATTTGCCATAGACTAGATTGCATCGTTTTCGAGTTTTGGTTGTTGATTGTATCTTCTCGTAGATCCGATCTGCAGGTTTTCCTCGTAGGAGTCTAGTTTCCGTTTGTGTCTAGGTTTAGGGTTTGATCTTGTTTTCCGCTGTTCCCACCGTTACCGTTTCCGCAAGTCTTTATCGTTTTTTCTGAGTCCACATAGCGTACTTTTGTTTGCATACCATAGACACAGCCTATCTACATCATCTGTGCCTACGAACGTACCCACGAGACTAGTTGCTTTGCTCCGACAGGCTGCTCATTAGGGTTTTGAAGTGCAAAAATTGTCGACAGGCAAAACCGGACTATCCAGCCGAATCACACCAGACTATCTGGCTCAACCGGAGTATCCGGCGCATATCAACCGGACTATCCAGCCCAGTTCTGTTATACGTTGCTGTACTCGTTTGCATTGAGTAATATAGTTGAAAAGTCAAAAAAAGAGAATCGGTATAAAAAAAAGAGCTACAAGTCTGACAAAAAAAAAGAGATATAGAAGTGTGCAATTTTGGAGGCCTTGTTGTGTATAGCACTAGTAGATTGAGCAATATTGTGCCTGTTCTATTTGAGCTATTACTAGCGTCTCTCTTGTGCATTGCAATATTCCTTTTCATAAGTTGCTTTGCCACATTTATCTCCACTGTGGGTGTTTCTTGGGTATTTGTATGATCAGCACTAGGACTTGTTTGCGGTGTATATAGGGTACCATACCTATAGCTCCACCTTACATAACCTGTGTGCCCTGCGATCGTTCTCTATACCTTTGATATTCACTTCATCACATCAAGTGCATCAGTCTTTGATTTTGTCTGGTAGAGCATCTCTATTCACTTTGGAACGGTAAGATCTCCTTTCTTATTAGTTGTGAGTGAGTTGTGAGAGTTTCCACCATACAAATTCTGATTTTTGCACTAACCTACTAATCATGTCTACTAGTGTTGATGATGTTGTGTTGCAAAAAAAGAAGAATGAGGAGCTCGTCAATTGGCGCGAATATGAGGCTTTGAAATCCCACTTGACACGTGTGTTTACTAACACGACAGATGCCATTGACAAGAATCTCCAAGATATGAATATGAGATTGGATCAACATGTTGGGACGGTTGATACTATCCAAACGCAAGTGGCTACGCTCAATGTCAATGTCACCGCTTTGCAGCAGTCCATTGAGGGTTTGACGGCCGCCTTACATAGAAGGGAAGATCCTCAACATGATGATGCCTTTGATGATTTCGATGAGGGTAGCGCTGTTGATGCTGCTCCACATGTTGGCAGGGGACGTGCTATTCCCCCTGTCCATGCACCTTCTCATGGTGGTGGGTTTGCCTATCTTGGGCGTGGTCAACGTGTGCCCAACCCAGCTGCTGATGATGGTTTAGGCAAGCCAAAATTTTCAATTCCTAAGTTTGATGGTTCCATTGATCCTGAAGACTACCTCACATGGGAGTTGAAGATTGAGAAACTCTGGCACTTATTTGACTATCCAGAAGATAAGAAGGTCAAGCTTGCAGCATCTGAATTTGATGGTTATGCTTTACGTTGGTGGGATGCTCTTGTGCAACATAGGAGGTAGGACAATGAACTTCCCGTGAGGGATTGGCGTGAGATGAAACAAATCATGAAAGCTCATTTCGTACCAACCAACTACTTGCGATCAGTTTTTGATAAATTGATGCAACTGAAGCAAGGCACCATGACAGTTGATGAGTATTACATGGAGATGGAGATGCTTATGCAGCGTGCTAGAATTCGTGAGTCCATTGAGATGACCATGCAGCGATTCCTAAACAATTTGAAGTTACCGATCAAGAGCATTGTTCGTCATCACAAGTATGAGACCATGAATGAGTTGTTGCATCCTGCTAGAGAGGCTGAATCCCAGTTGGCAGAAGAGGTGAAGTTACGTGCTCGTTTTCCGTCCTCCAGCAGATTTTCAGCCAGGCCTACACCTTCTACCGCGCCACCAACTGCTGCTCCCTTTACACCATCGGCCAAGCCAGCAAGTACACCTTCGTTTGGTTCTGATGCTTGCAAACCCGTTGCTCCTGCTGCTAGCTCGGGTTCCAACATGTCTACTGCACGTACTCATGATGTGGTGTGCCATACTTATGGAGGTAGAGGTCATTACAAGAAAGATTGTCCAAACAGCAAGGTTATGTTTGTTAATGAACAAGGTGAAGTAGAAAGTGGAGATGAAGCTTCTGATGATGATATTGATGACGGCGAGGTTGGTGCTGATGCATATGCTGAGCGTGCACCCACTATTGTCATATCTTCATGTGTACTTAGTGTGCAACCGGTTGAGGAATCCCAGCGTTGCAACTTATTCCAAACAAAAGCTCTCGTTGGACTAAACAAAGCTTGCAAGGTCACTATTGATGGAGGTAGCTGCAGAAATCTTGCAAGTAAGGAACTATGTGCCAAACTGAATTTGACATACTTACCTCATCCCAAGCCATACTACATACAATGGTTGAGAAACAATGGTGAGATGAAGGTAAATCATATGGTACGTGTGAATTTTCAAATAGGGCCATACAAAGATTCTATTGATTTTGATGTGGTTCCTATGACTGTTTGTCACCTACTATTGGGTCGACCTTGGCTCTATGATCGCCATGTGCAACACAATGGCCGAGCCAACACATATCACTTAGAATTCAAAGGAAAGAAGATTACTATGCAGCCAATGACACCACAAGAAATTGTGAATGATTCTCGCCAGAAGATAGAGGTGAACTTGAAGGAAGATACTACCACTCGGCTAGACTGTGTAACAGTTGTTCCTGATGTAATTGAGCCTAAATTGAGTGATATAACGCAAAGTGAGAGAGTTCTTGGGTTATTGATACTAGCCACCAAGGAGGATATGAGAGAGTTTCGTGAGGATCCTACAGCCATGCCACTTGTGCTCATGTATAAGGGCGAGGTATTTGTTTCTAATGACATGACCCCTATTCTCTTGGTGTCTCTTCTGTTTTGCCAGACTTTGGGGATGTGTTTCTAGAAGACGTACCCGCAGGTTTGCCTCCATTGCGTGGTATAGAACATCAAGTGGACCTGATTCCTGGCGCCACACTTCCCAACCGTGCACCTTACATGACTAATCCCGAAGAAAATAAGGAAATTTAGAAGCAAATACAAGCGTTGCTAGATAAAGGGTACATCCGTGTCTCTCTTAGCCCTTGTGTTGTTCCTGTTATTTTAGTTCCTAAGAAAGATGGTACTTGGCGCATGTGTGTTGATTGTAGAGCGATTAATAACATCACTATTCGATATCGTCATCCTATTCCACGCTTAGAGGATATGCTAGATGAATTGAGTGGTGCTGCTGTTTTCTCTAAAATTGACTTGTGTAGTGGTTATCATCCAATTAGGATGAAAGAAGGGGATGAATGGAAAACTGCTTTCAAAACTAAATTCGGTTTGTATGAGTGGTTAGTCATGACATTTGGTCTTACTAATGCACCTAGTACTTTCATGCGTTTGATGAATCATGTTTTGAGAGAGTTTATTGGTCGTTTCGTGGTTGTTTACTTTGATGATATACTCATATACAGCCACAACGAATCTGAACATTGCACTCATATTAGACAAGATTTGCAAGTGTTACGTGATAATAAACTGTATGCTAATCTTGAGAAGTGTACATTTGCAAAAGATAAGGTCATATTCCTAGGATTTGTTGTTCTAAGCATGGAGTAGAGGTAGATCAATCTAAAATTGAATCAATTCAGAATTGGCCTACTCTAATGAATGTTAGTCAAGTGCGTAGTTTCCACGGTCTCGCTGGTTTCTATAGGCGCTTTGTGAAAGATTTTAGCACCATTGCTGCACCATTAAATGATTTGACAAAGAAAGGTGTTCCTTTTGTATGGGGCGCGGCCCAAGACATTGCATTTGATACATTAAAATGTTTTCTTACTTCTGCACCATTACTTGCATTACCTGATTTTTCGAAGCAATTTGAAGTTGAATGTGATGCTAGTGGTATATGCATAGGTGGCATTTTGATGCAAGAGGGTCGGCCTATAGCTTATTTTTTTGAGAAATTGACTAGTGCTCGTTTGAATTATTCTATCTATGATAAAGAATTGTATGCACTTGTTAGAGTACTTGAGGTTTGGCAACATTATTTGTGGCCAAAGGAATTCATCATACATTCTGATCATGAAGCATTGAAAGACTTGAAAGCTCAATCAAACTTGCATAGAAGATTAGCTAAATGGGTTGAGTTCATTGAGTCTTTTCCTTACATAATTAACTATAAGAAGGGAAAAGAGAACGTTGCTGCTGATGCTCTATCTAGGAAAAACATGCTATTAAGCAATCTTGATGTTAAAATTCCTGGATTAGAAGCTATTTGTGCACTTTATGCAACTGACCATGATTTTGCTGAACCATATCGTTTGTGTGCTCTTAGAAACGCATGGGATAAGTATCATATACATGATGGATATTTGTTTCGAGCTAACAAACTATGCATTCCAGAATCGTGGTTGCGTTTGTTCTTAGTGAAGGAGTCACATGCTGGTGGTTTGATGGGTCACTTTGGGCGTGAGAAGACGTTGCTCATGCTTGCTGATCACTTGTATTGGCCCAAGATGAGGCATGATGTGTACAGATTTGTGAGCCGATGTATTACATGCCACAAGTCGAAATCTAAGCTGAAGCCTCACGGTTTGTATACACCTCTCTCTGCACCTACTACTCCATGGGAAGACATTAGTATGGATTTTGTGCTAGGTCTACCTAAAACTTAGAGAGGTCATGATTCTATATTTGTGGTAGTGGATAGGTACTCTAAGATGCCTCATTTTATTGCCTGCCACAAAAGCGACGATGCGTTGCATGTTGCTAACCTGTTTTTCAGGGACATCGTGAGATTACATGGAGTATCAAAGACAATTGTTTCTGACCAGGATGTGAAGTTCATGAGCTACTTTTGGAAGACCTTATGGGGAAAGCTAGGACCGAAGTTGCAGTTCAGTACTACATGTCATCCCCAAACAGATGGTCAAACGGAGGTGGTGAATCGAACATTGTCACAGCTGCTAAGGAGCATGATTAAAAAGAATCTGCGGGAGTGGGAAGAGTGTTTGCCACATGTTGAATTTGCTTACAACAGGGCTATGCATTCAACTACTCAGCTTTGTCCTTTTGAGGTGGTGTATGGTTTCAAACCATTGACGCCACTTGATATGTTGCCTCTGCCATTACATGAGAGAGTTGATATGGAGGCATCAAAACGTGCTGATTATGTGAAGAAAATACATGAGAAGACTCGAGAGGCTATTCAGAAGAAAGGCAAGAACATTGCTGCTGCAAGGAATCAAGCAAGGAAAGAAGTGTTGTTCGAGCCTAGAGATATGGTTTGGGTGCATCTACGCAAGGATAGGTTTCCACTACTTCGAAAGTCCAAATTGAAGCCACGTGGTGCTGCTCCTTACAAGGTGTTAGCCAAGATTAATGATAACGCCTACTCGGTTGATATACCTATTGAGGAGTTTGGTGGAGTTAGCAACAACTTCAACGTTGCTGTTTGTCACCATATGCTGGAGAAGACCTTGGGACATCGAGGTCGACGCCTTTTGAAGGGGGGGGGAGATGATGAGGACATCCCTACAATTACACCTACCCCAATGACTACTGAAGATGCTACAACTGTTGCAAGACATGATCCGTCCAATGAGATTAGAATTGGACCTATTACAAGAGCCCGTGCTAAGCTACTAGAACAACAGGTGAATTTACTCCTAAACGAATCTGGTACTGTGATTGATGAGAACTTTATACTGCCTAAGTCTATGCATTTATGTATGATCAGGTTCTTTGGAGAAACAAGCATGGCGCGAAGAGGAGAAGAGCTACAAGAGAAGCCCATCATGATGATCACCCAAGGATGCGCGAGGGAGGTGCCGGAGGAAGGCGCAAGAGAAGATCATCAGGACGGAGGAAAAATGATCTGCCACGACTGGAGTGTCCGGCCAGTTCCACCCGGACTGTCCGGCCTGGTCGAGAGGCAAACAGGCGTGGACATTCTGTCTGCCAGTTCTTATACTACCCGGACACCACCCGGAAACTTCAAAGTTTTCGGCCAGACTGGACTGTCCTTCACACTTCACCCGGAGTGTCCGGCCTGACCGGACTGTCCGGCCGATTTCGACCGGAGTGTCTGCCCGCCGACCGAATCTGGTCCGAGTCGGTTTGTATCAGTTTGATTCGTTTGCGTTTAGTTTCGGTTTCTGGCCGCCCCAGCCGCCCTTATAAGCTCTGGGACGACCCCTAGTTAGGGTTCAGACCATGTTAAAATATTTTGGAGTTGTTTCTTTCATAGAACCTCTAGAATTACCCTGTGTTTGAATCTACCAACTATAATTGAGTGTGATCTGTTGTTCCATTGGGAATTAGTAGATTGCATACTACCGTTCGTGGTCATGGCTGCGTGCGCAAGAGCGTGGTGTTGTGAATATCCTACAAGGTTCGAGAGCTGTTGCATTGGCATCAGGGATCAAGCTGGAGAGTTCATAGCTATAGGCTAGTTCTCTATCATCCACCATCATCACCGCCATCCTCTTACTGAGAAGATTGGGCCACCCCATATCATATGTGATATCACAAACATCATCCATAGCATGCCAATCATCACAAGTCATCATGTCCACTAGTGGGATCATGGCATCATCAACATCCTTATTTTTACCTTGTTCATACCTCTCATATGAAGTGGGTGTTGTGGTAGCATTGGCCTCCATGTGGGCGACTTCTTCATCCAATATGGGGATGGCATCATCTTCATCCACCATGTACATCTTCTTGGTTGGAGGCATCATCATCTCCAAGCTTGGTGCTTCTTGATCCATGGAACCTAGCACATCATGAGGAAACACACTAGAGGTAGAGGGTAAGTTGTTAGCAATCAAAGTGGTATCACATGACCTATCAACTACCACTCTCAAATCACTAGGTGTATCACTCATGCCCTCCAAGTGGAAGCACTCAATCTCACATATGGTGGAGTCACTCATCTCACTCTTGTTTTCAGTCAAGTGGGCTAAGTGGCTCTCATACTCACATGGGATTGGTACCACATCATCATTCAAGCATGTAGGGGTACTCTCGGTGTGCTCAACTCCATGTGCCCCCTTTGGTGAAGGGAAAGTCCCATGCTCACCATTCTTGACCTTGTCATCGCCATCTTGTGGTAGTGGTGGAAGTAGGCTCATGTTGTTGTCGAGAGCGGTGCTCGGATCGACTTCATCACATACGTGGCCTTGGCTTCCTCCATCTTGAAGTGTAGACTCTTGGCGTGAAGCTTGATGGCGTGGAGGAGAGCTTGCTCTTGGTGCCCTTTTGGTGGTGGCACGAGTAGTTGAAGGCGCCTTATGATGGTGTCGACGGAGGTCATTGGTGTGCCTTGCCAAAGGTTGATGTATATGGCGCACTTGGTCATCCACATGACGCTCGCGACGATGCTCCTTGTCCTTGGCACTCTTCTTGGTGAGGCGTTGTAATGAGCGCAAAGCATCATTAGTCTTGGCCATCATGCTCATGGTTTTGGCGAAGTTGTTGTCCATGTCTCTCTTGAAGTTGTTGAGGTAGCTTTTGAACTTGTCCATGTGATGGTGGACCTTGGCACTCTCGAGGTGGAGGCTCCCTCTTGGTCGATGCGACTTGAGGAGCTTGTCGTTGTCATTCTTGAGGTCGTCCATGCTTGGGGAGTTATTGTTGTTGTATAACTCCATATCATCCAAGCATGTGGAGTCATTGTCTGTGTAGTGCTCCATCATGTCATCCATGCTTGTGGAAGCATATGCATGGTGGCTCATCGTGGGTTCTTCATAGAAATCATCCTCGGTTCCGGAGTCCCTAGACATGTTTCACAAGACCAAGTGGTGTATATGGAAGTGGTAGGAGGGTTAGGGATGCAACGTCAAACCTTACTTTACCTTGGAAGATAGTATCGTGGAAGTGGCAACACTTGAGAGCAATCAAAACCAAGCAAAGTGAAGTTCACGCGGAACACCAAAACCAACTATCCACTAAAACACACACACACAAAGCTTATGGTGGATAGGTATGGAAGGTGGCGTGTCCAAGAACCAATCCGAACTCAAGATATTGTAATGGCAAGTAAAGAACCACGACGATCACAAAGCAAAACAAGTTAATCCACAAGAAGGAAATATGTACAAGGAAACACACACGGTGGGATAAATGGGACATGTGCGACGGAGAAACTGAGCTAAGAACCAAATGATTACCTAGCGAAGACTATAAGCTCGTGTCACACAAGTGCAAGGAGAGACGCTAGTTTGATTGCAATAAATTGGTGGGCTACAAGATATGCACAATAAGTACCACCTATTTGATTTTCATCGAGCTTGCGCTTCCTATTCTATGAGGCACTTGTTTCTTTCTTTCTTTTTCTTTTTCTTCTTTTTCTTTTTCTATTTTTTTGCACTTTTCTTTTCTTTTTCACTTGTCTCTTGTGCCAACAACTATACAAGATAACTATATGAGATAGCGTGCTCACAACTTTTGCTCGGTATTCTACAAGTATCAAATGTGCATAGCCCAAGCAATCATAGGAGGAACTAGTCTCAATAGGTGTTTGTTGAACGCAAAGATAGTGTAGCTCACAAAGGAACGCAAGTGGGGAGAAGTCGCGGGATTTTATACCTTTTGTCGCCGATCTTCACCCTTTATTGGTGGATTCCGCCTTGCTCACGGAATTTGGATTTAGTAGATAGCATGAACCACGGATATTATGATGTAGAGCTCTTTCTCCTCTTCAAAACGAGCTAAAGAACACCAAAATCTGAGTTCGTATGCAAACGTTATGCTCAAAACCGTGAAGTAGATTTTTCTGTCAGCAGGGGGCGGACCGTCCGGTCCGGTCGAACCAGAACTTCCAGAACACGAATGGGACGAGTTTTGGCGGAAAAACTCGAACCAAAACCTCAAATTGATGGGGGAAATCAAGGAATTAGGCTATGGAAACACAGGGGAAGGTAGATCAACAAGTTTATCAAGTAATCCACGGATCAAAACCTACCAAAACGCACTCAAATCATAGATCGATCCAAACACGAAATTGGGGCTATTTTTTGGGGATTTTCGAATTTATGGAGGAAAAGACCAAATCGATGAGGAATCCGTGGCCACCAAAAGCTGCTGATACCAAATGATGTGGTTTGACACAAGATCCACTCGAATTTGTGGCTATTTTTGTGGTTTTTCAAGAAAAAATTTGGTGGGGAAGAACGAGGGTGAAATCTATGGCAACTTGGGCTCTGATGCCAGATGATGAGGGCAAACCTCTAGGGTGGCCCGATCTTCACGGATCTCGTGGTCAAATCGACGGGAAAGTGAGGGGAAAGGTAGAAGGTAGCAGAAGCAGACGCTCACCTCGCGAAGAACACGATGAACACACGCAAAACACACACGATACAAGGCCGATTGCTCTCACCGGTGGCCACCGGTCCGATAGAATCGTCTCAAGGAAAGATCGGTCAACGTGCTCCCGTCAATCCGAAGCGGAGAGGGAAGAACACCTTGGATAGGGTCTTGACGTCTTGGCAAAGGGACACCGATGCCAAGGCCTTGTACAACGAGGGAGGCGCGATGCAAACTCTGACGAGGTGGTGACTATAGTCGATCCCCTTTGGTAGAAGGGGATGAGGCAAAACTAGATATTCCACAAAGGGGTTTTCTTTTGTCTATCATCTATGCCTAAGGGATACATGAGGGGGTGGGGGCTCTATTTATAGGCCAGCCACAAGTTCAGGGGTAGTTTGGGCATAAAACTATGGTTTGGTGCGAAATAGAGGGCCCAGCTGTTGGCTCGTAGGCCCATCACTTGGGCCGGACACTCCGGGTCGAGTGGGCCGGACACTCCGGGGTGGCCGGACACTCTGGGTAGTGTCCGGGTAGAGTCCGATGTAGCACACAGAATGTCCGCGCCAGAACGGTGCTGGGGTAGGCCGGACACTCCGACTGAGTCGCGCCGGACACTCCGGCTGGTTCCGGGCAGACTGTCCGGGGCGATGACGGCGGAGACTCCAGTTCTGGAGCTTGCTGCACCAATATCACATAAACCATAATAGCAATGATCACCAATTCTAACGGAAAGCACAGGGACACTATCCTTTTTAGTTCTATTAGGATGTGAAACAATATGAGAAGCATCCTCACAAATGACTATGTGTCCATCTTCTACGATTTTAGTGACAAGGTCTTTCACAATTGCTACAATAGGTTCAATGTTTATTTGTTCATCAGGTTTTATAGTTCTCTTTGCACTTTTAGTGATTACACTAGTTATCACAGGATGGTCCTTTACCTTATCAGGGAAGGGTTTCTCGATATAAAGTTCAGGTAAGATGTGATCAATAGTGTAAAACTCAGTACTCCCAACAGGAACACAGTCCGCAATATCTTTATAAGGCGCATGGTACTTGCTCCATCCCCTTTTTGGGATTTAAATATAAGAAGCAAAAGCCTTAAAGCAATTTGTAATAACTTGTAAATCAAGACCATAAGTATTATTAATATTTTGAAAGTCATCAGTTCCCATAAATGATTCAATGCATTCATAATCATAATTTATACCTGACTTTCTTCCTTTGTCATTCTCCCAAGCTTCAGCATTATCTTGAATACGGTCTAGAAGATCCCATTTAGCTTGTTCTTCCATACGAGTGAATGATCCAGCACAAGAAGCATCTAATAAATCCTTATCATGTAGAGGGAGCCTTGCATAAAAGTTATTGGTAATAATATTGTTATGGAGCTCATGAATGGGACATTTGAGCATTAGTAACTTCAATCACCCCCAAGCTTGAGCTATACTCTCTCCATCAAGAGGCCAAAAGTTGTATATTTGATTCCGATCTTTATGAATCCACTAGGAGGACAAAACTTTGAATAAAAGAGAGTCACTATTTCCTCCCATTCCAGAGCTTGACCATTCTTCGGCAGCTTATACCATTCCTCAGCTCTTCCTTTCAGTAACAATGAGAATAACTTCTTCTTAATTTGATCTGTAGTAATACCTGCACACTTGAACAACCCGCATAATTCATGTATAAAGAGCAAATGATCATCGGGATGGACAGTTCCATCCCCAACATAATAGTTATCCATAACACGATCAATAATTCTTGTAGGTATTTTAAAAGCATCATTCTCAGCAGGTAGTGGTTCATCTACTACCTAGGCAGTGGTAGTAGCTTTACCAATTAAGAAACTCAGCGAATTATCCATAACAAAAATAAGGCAACTAACAGAAGTAAACAATACTCACAGTAGAAGTTCCCTTTACCAGTTCCACTCTCCAATAGCGCTTCACTCCCCGGCAACGGCGCCAGAAAATAGTCTTCATGACCCACAAGTATAGGGGGTGTATCGCAGTATTTTCGATAAGTAAGAGTGTCGAACCCAACGAGGAGCAGAAGGTGCTGGCTAGTGGTATGGATCGGGAATTCTTTGCAAATACTTAGCAAACGGATTTTTAGGGGTTTTTGATAAAGCAAGTAAATAAAGTACGAGTAATTAAAAGACCATAAGAACAAATGCAGCAAGTGGCCCAATCCTTTATGCACCAAAGGACAAGCCGGTTGTTTTACTTAAGATGACCAAACGTTCTCGAGGACACATGGGAAGACTGTCAAGTGCTTTCACTTCATATAGTTGATTAATCTTCTTTAGCTTGCTAAGTATTGTGTGGGTGAACCTGTGCTAATATACCAACATTCCTAGGACTAATACATACTTGTGACTATACCCCTGGCAAACATCCGTAAGTACAAGAAAGTAATTAAGGTAGAAACCCAACCACAACTTTAAACTCTAAGACCCTTACATCCCTTGTGCAATGGTTTCCTAACAGGGGTTCAGGTTTCTGTCACTCCGGCAACCCCTACGAGTAGTAGCCAAATACACAATGCATTCCCCTAGGCCCATATAGGTGAAGTGTCATGTAGTCGACGTTCACATGACACCACTAGAAGAAGTACACCACAACTTAAATATCAAACTATTGAATCTTTCTCAACACAACTCCACTACTAACAACATGACTTCTCCCATGTCATCAAGAACAAAACGAACTACTCACAAGACATCATATGGATCATGATCAAAGATAGAATAATGATGTATAACAATCTGAACATAAAAAATAATTCAATGGTTCCACTCAATAGCACCAACTACAAAGAGTAATCAACACCGGGAAAGTTTCCCCTAAGAACTATGCAAGATTCAACCCAATTGTTACAGCAATATGGAGATGGTGATGAGGGTGCTGATGGTGGTGATGATGATGATGATCCCGATGAAGTCTAGCTTTATGGTGGTGTTGATGGCGACGATCTCCCCTCTCCGGGAAGGAATTCCCCGACAGATATCTGTCTACCGGAGAGATCTTTCTCTCTCGGTGTTTTCCGCCCCGTAGAGGCGGCGGAATCTTTCTGTGGTTGCTCCCCCAGTATTAGGGTTTCAGGAGGAGTATATACGCCAGAGCGGAGAGCCAGAGGTGGGCCAGGGCAGCCACACCACCTGGTGGCGCGGCCTAGGGTGGCCCGCGCCAGGGGGTGGTGGGGGCCCCCTGTGGCACATCTCCACTCCTCCTTCTGGCTTCCTTCGTCTTCTAGAAAAATAGGATTTTCTGTATATTTTCCCGGATTTTCTAATCTTCGCGAATTTTGCCTCCAAATAGCACCTTTTCCATCAGAATCCTGACTGCAGCGGTCCATGCTCCAAAAGTCATCAACCATGCAAAAACAGATGAAATTACATAAGTATCATCTCTTAATATGAAATATATCAATGAATAACAGTAAATTATGATATAGAATAGTGATGCAAAATGGACGTATTACAAACAAGCCAAGAGTGATACACCTTTCAACGGTGAATGCTACAAGTGTGGAGGCAAAGGACACAAGTCGGCCAAATGTGGAAACAAGAAGTTATTGTTCATCCATGACAATGGTGACGAAGAGTACTTTAGTGAAGATGAAATTGATGCCTGTGTCAAGGAAGCAATGGCAAAGCAACGAGTGGAAGATGACCGAGAACTCTTCATGTGTGAACATGACGCAAGTCCATCGCTTGTCGTCACAAGGATCTTGACCACTAAGGCACAAGAGCATGAAGACCAACGCTCAAATATCTTCCAAACACGAGCCGACATCAACGATAAATCTATCAAAGTGATCATAGATGGAGGGAGTTTCCACAACCTTGCTAGCACCGAGTTGTGTGAGAAGCTAAACCTCACCCTCCATCCACACAAGCACCCCTACCACGTGTAATGGCTAAGTGACCAAGGGTCCGTGAAGATCAAGCATACCGTATCGGTCACCTTCTCCATTGGTCCTTACGAAGACACGGTGCAGTGCGATGTGGTTCCTATGACAGTTTGCCACATGTTGCTTGGTCGACCATGGAAATTCGACAAGGCTGTTCTACATGATGGTTGCACCAATGTGTACACCTTCAAATGGCTCAACAAAACATGTGTTTTGCAACCAATGACTCCTAGCCAAATAATTGCAGACAATGCAAAGGCTTTAGCGAGAGCACAAAGCACAACACCTACTTGTGAGAAGAGCGGTGAACAAGAGAACCACCTCATAGTGAGTGAGAGCCACCAGCCAAACTCGAGTGGAAAAACTAAGAGTGTTCTCCTTGCCACCAAAAGTGAGATGAGAAATGTGCGGAACAACCCATCCATCTTGCACTTTGTCCTCCTTTACAAGGGACTAGCGCAAGGAACTAATGAATTAACCAATGTTCCTCCATCTTTGATGATTGTTTTGTAGGAATTCAAGGATGTGTTCCCCGAAGAACTTCCACATGGACTACCTCCTCTTCACGGAATTGAGCATTGCATTGATCTCATCCCCGGCGCACCCCTTCCAAACCGCGCCACTTACCGCATGAACCCGGAGGAGACAAAGGGATTGAACGTCAAATCAACCAACTCGTCTCCAAAGGTTTGATCCAAGTTAGCACTAGACAAACGGATGATACGTTACGGTTATGCATGGACTACCGTCCAATCAATGTTATCACCGTACATTATCGACATGCCATACCATGTCTCGATGACATGATTGATGAGTTCTATGGAGCCACTATTTTTTGGAAAATTGATCTTCATAGTGGTTACCATCAAATACGCATGGCTAAAGGTGATGAGTGGAAAACCACCTTCAAGACCAAACTTGGTCTCTATGAATGGTTGGTTATGCCCTTTGGTTTATCTAAATCCCCATCTACCTTCATGTGCCTTATGAATCATATCTTGCATTCTCTCATTGGAAAAAGTGTTGTTGTCTATTTCGATGATATACTTGTTTATAGCAAGTCACTTGAGGACCATATTAAACATGTCAAGGAAGTTTTGCAAATCCTTCGACATGAAAAGCTTTATGCTAATCTTCCCAAGTGCACTTTTGCTAAAGACAAGTTGATTTTTCTTGGATTTGTCGTTTCTCCGAAGGGTATTGAAGTTGATGTGTCTGTGGGGCCCCCGGATTAATCCTCCGAGAATCCCTGTTATGCATACAACCACGACACCATGATCAGTTAGTCGTGACACATAACCGACAAGTATCATTACAACATCCGAGAGTATACTGAATTACAAGACTTACATAATTGTCGTTATGGCTACATCAATAATCATCAGCAGAACTGCTTCAAGCGCACAGCCCGAGTCATGCCTTAACCTATAGGCAACTGACTGGGAGAACGTCCTAGCTTGCATAGTCGTCCACTTCACCTCGTCTTGATATCTGACCAAGTTAATAGCCAGGGACAATGCCAGTGAGTACTTTGAATGTACTCGCAAACCACCTTAACTTAATAGTAATACAAGAGGATATGCATTATGGCTGTGGTAGTAGGAGGGCTCGAAGAAAGGTTCTTTCCTCAAATAGTTTCTCTTGTAGATATAGCATCTACATATCTTTGTTGAAAAACTTTTGTAAACATTTTGGAAACCTTTTTGAAAAGTTTTTGAAAACACTAGGACTGGGTCACCCATTTTCTTCTCCTTTACGGCCATCCCATGACCAAACTCCTTCCATACCTCTCTGACCATCCCATGGTCAAAGCAGGTATCCTATCCGACCAGCCCATGGTCAAAACACTTCAAAGTCATTTCTTTTCTGAAATCCTTTTTGAAAACAAAACCAGCACCACCCTATAGAAGTTTGTCCAACCCGTCCTTAACCGCGGACACGGCTATTCGAATAGATTTACACTCTACAGAGGTTGTACACTTTACCCACATCATCCGGGTACACTACCCTGATCTTCACCGATCGTGGGTCGAGTAACCGATCAAGACTTTCCGGATGCCCACTCCAGTATAAGTTCCTACCCTATGAGTGTTAATCCGCTCAAAACCGGGACGTCTGGCGAGGACCAACCGGAGTGCTTATTGCACGTCCCACTGCACGCTTTCAATGAGGGGCTCATAGTAACGCGTGGAGGCCTGCCGACCCTTCATTCCTTCTCCAGGTCGATGTCCCGCATGGACCTATATCGGAGAAGGCCCACCCTCCAGGGATCCCCGATCCCCTGTAGTAGTTATGAGGCAGCTTATACCAGAATAAAAAACCTTCCAATCCAGCCCTGTCCCATTCCAGAGTAATGTGGTTGCACAGGGTTAAGTTGTTATAGCTAAACTGCAAAGAACCGGGTGTGTATTCGTAAACCTTTTTCCTCCTGTTTTCCTCCAACATTTTATAAAACAAAACCTTTTCTCTTTTCAAAATCTCTTGGGAGGTTCCACCTCACCAACGGTTTATCATAAAACATTTGGTAAAACTTTTTCCGGGATCTTCCCATCCTCTAGTTTTGCTTCGGATAAATTGGGGTCTCCAAAGGGGTATGGGGTAATATGCCATCTACTCTACTAGGGTCAAGTAGGTAACACCAAAGGGGTTGTACTTAATAGTACAAAGGTGTAATGATTCGGAGGAGCCAAACCACTACGAAGTATACATCATCATATAGTAAAACAATGTAGTTTTAGTAAACAGTAGATAAAACATGCATAAGTAAAATAGTAGGACAAGGCTTATGAGCAAGAAGGTGGCTTGCTTGAGGATCAGCAATATGTCATAAATGTCCCTGGACTTCTTCTTTGGAATACCCAAATATACAATAATAACCATCTTCTTCTGCTCTCTGATTTAATCGCAACTATCGTCGATAGGGAACACATGCAAACAAACAAAAAGGGCACAATCAACATAAAGCAAGGAAACATCAAGACATACAGCAAGAAATTCACAATACAAGTTTACAAATCAGTAGTTCTTAGGAAGAGTGGATTTAATAAGATTGGCCTTGGAAAGGGGATGAACACCCCTTAGGGTTTATAGTCTGGAAGCTACCTAAGAGATGGATTTTTGGACAAGACCATATTCTGTATGGTACCATTGTAAAAACATGATACCAACATATAGGTATTGATAAGATGAAACCAACAAAAGTAGTTTCACTATTTTATCACTTTTCTTTAATTTCCTATGAATAATCTAGTGGTAAAAGCTCTAGTTTGAAGGGAATAATTTACCAGAAACGTTCTGGAGCTCGAAAAATTATTTCCTTGGGTGGTTATGTAAGTACTGATGTACTTGTTCACTGGGAGTTGGAATAAAGTCAATATAATTAATAGAATGCCCTCAAGAAATTCCCAAAGGCAGTTCTGTGGGGTTTTTGTCTTTTTCACCAAATTAAATCTACAGTATCTTTTGATTTGATTCCAAGGAGGAGAGGTGCGGCTCCGCGGCGAGTTCAGAGAGGTGCGGCAAGGTCCGGTTCGGTGAAGGAGGCCTGCTCGCGCACATTCGCCGAAGGACACGCTCGGGGGCTTCTTGCCGGCATCCTTTGGGACGACCTGGGCAGGGTAAAAGGGTACGGTTAGATGTAGGGAGAGTAGGGGATCTCGAAGGAGTGACATGTAGGTGGAGGGAAGCAGAGGAGAGAGCACCTAGCTCGACTCGTGGGAGATGGCCGAAGGGTGGAGTTCCTCTTCTCCAGCAACATAAAGAGGCAGGGGCTCAGTGAGGGAGCCTTTGGTGGTCTACTGCGGGCTTTGGAGGGGAGCTAAGGCGTCGGGGGAGGTCTAGGCACACCAGATTCGTGTATGCGAGCAAGAACCCGAGAGGAGTTCTTCACCTTATCCATGGAGAGGGGGAGTCGATGGATAGGTAAGGGGGAGTGGAGATGGTTCTCTGGTGGCCAGGGAAGGAAATGGTGAGCAAGGAGGGTTGGAGTTGCCTGGAGCTTATTTAACTTGAGGGGATGGGTGTATAGTTCACATTGTGCACAAGGGGCTAGGGCTTGGTCCATGGCTTGCTCATTGGCGAAGCTGGGCGGTGGAGAGGAGAGAGGTGGGGTGCTCTGGTCGTGCATAGGGCAGAGGGGCAGTGTGCAGCAGCTGCAAGGGGAGAGGTTTGCAAGCCAAGACACCCACATGAAGTTAAGCTCTAGGGTCCAAGCACTAGAGGACAAGCTGCTACAGGCATGAACAGTGTTTTCGACCAGAGGGAGAGGGGTGGTGCTGCGGAAGCTTGTTGGGGAAGATTGGATGGAGTTTGGGTGGGGTTTTGATACAAAAAGGTTAAAAGATCAATTCAGCCATAAGGGATGATCAAGGTTTATTTCTTGATTTTTGATCTGGACCAATAGAGATAAGGATGCTGGTAGATGGATAGGGTTAAGATGCATCTGTTAGATTTATTTGGGATTTTTCAGAGAATTAGAAGTCCACTTAAATCCATTTACTCAAAAACTACAGAAGTGAAGCATTGGAGCTCTTTTGATATTTTTATAATGGACCTTATGGGATTATTTTGTGAGGTGATCCCAAATGTGAATACACACTTAGGGGAATTTTCCCAAGATTTATTGGTGCGTAAAAGTATTTAAAACTATTATTATTCCATTTCTGCCATTTAAAGAAATAAGAAAAAAGAAATAATAAAACTCTTCAAAAATATTTATTTTTGAAGTGGGAAGATAGGGTATGATATATGGGCCTAAGAAGTTCTTAGAGTTTGGGAAGTACTTTGGCAAAAAACAAACTTTCCGTTATGGAAAAGGTTTTGGAGGTTTTGCCTATTAAGGGAATTAAATAGTTTTGGTCCATAATAAATATGGATAATTATTGATAAATCTTGATGACCAAGGAAGGTGAGGTAGAAAAGGTGTATCAAGCATTTTCAACCTTGGTATTTGGGAATCCAAGTTGATTTTGGTGAAAACTAGAGATTTAAGGATCTTGGGTAAGATTGTTTTCATGCCACCAAAACCTTGCTGGTTCTTGGAGCTCAGGGCTCCCCTTGGGGCATGGGATATATGGATGGATATCCCAAGTGATGTAGATTTCAAGGGTGTAGGGTTTTGAGCTTGATCCTGCTTGAGCTCACCAAGACAGGCTTTCGAACTTTGAATAAAATAAGCCTGCCAAAGTAGATTATCAGCTAGCCTTCAAACCCTTGAGGGTTTAAACAGCTCAAGGATCCAATTAGAACAAGTGAAGTAGATATTGATATACCTATACTGGTAGAACACAACCAGGAAAAGAGTTGGTCCATAAGAGGTTTGATGGTGGTGTGAGCTTCTATCAAAGTAGGCATGTTGATAAGATTTGCAGGAAAAGTTATTTTCTTACCTACAAAACCATCAAGAACAACTGGGTTGGAGGCTGATCTAACCAAGGGAAAGAGTGGGCCTTGGTAGTCCTTAGTATTTTTAACAAGATAGTTCAAGTGCATTACCAAAATTGCACAAGCGTTTAGAAAGGGAGACATTCAAAAAGGTGATGTTGGAAACAGATTTCCAGACTTAGCCAAATTTGGCAGATTTAGGGTTTTTGACTAGAATGTTGGTGGAGATGATTTTGATGGGTTGCAGAGTACCAAAGCATCATCAAGTGAGTGATTTTGAAGTGTAGATTGAGTAGGAGGGATCCTTGATTGATATTGGTCTTCATTGACTTGGAAACTTCTAGAATGGATCACAGAAGGATTGATCTGGTTAAGGGTTTCATATGATCTCTAGTAGCTGGAGATTTGATCTTGCTTTGCATTCTTGTTTTGGGTGTGGTGATTTGGAAACCTCTTGATCCTAGTGATGATCTCCTAGAGTAGCTCATACTATCTCCTAAGCAGAAAAATCAAGCTGCAGATCAAGGCAACTCATCTTACAGACAAAACAACTACTACTAGGGTTACCACCAAGCTTAGCTTGAGGTAAGGATGGGTATTTTGAAATAGGTTGGAGTTTGAACAAGGTAAGGTCCTTGGTATCTCTACCAAGAGTAGAATTCAAATGCTTCATAAAAAGGTTTTGTTAAATCTAGAGACAAGAATAGGAGAAGGTTCTATCTTGAAAACATAAGGAGATTATGTTATATAGCTCTCCATAGTTTGGTCAATAGAAGCTACTAAAATAGTTTTTGTTACATAAGCATCTTGGATCAGGTTTTTGAAATGCCAGAACATTGGAGAATATGAAAATTAAGCCAAGACTATTTTGGGAAGTAGCTTTTGTCAACTGGTGTTAAGGTAGGGAGTATATCATCTAGTGCACCTTCATACGCATAAGCATATCCAAACAACAAGCAAACACTTCAGCAATGAACAAGAAAAAGTTTTTTGTTCCCCCTGACTTTTGCATTTTGGACAACTATTCAGGGTTGCTAAAATTGGGATGTTACAAACCTTTCCCCATTAAAAGAATCTCGTTCCGAGATTCTGGAGAGTATTGTTAGGGGGTTTTAGGGTCGGGTTGATCATAGGTGTCTTACGCCTAATACCTTACGGTCTCCGTCTTTGAAAGTGGCCACTCTGCCGAGGAAGTTGAGATTCAGTCTTCCAGGATGCTCGCAGAGTCGAGCCTTGATTACGAGGAATGATCTTATATTTCTTCGGGGTTCGATACCTCGAGGGCTTGGGCTAGTCAGACTACCTCGATTCTGAACTTCACGGAGTACTCGTCGGAGGATAGAATCCACAGCTGGGAGTACCTCCCTCTAGGGATTCACAGCTCTTCCTTAGGGTCGTAGCGTACCCTATTAACGACATTAGGGTCCAGGTTTCTGGGTTTGCTCCTGGCGAGAGTTTACTCTATTTATGTGGGAAAGACTACGTTTTTCCCCCTTAGGATTTGGCTGGGTTAGCTCGGAGATAACATATTCCTTCCTCCTTGACTTCATTGGTGGTGATTCTGAAGATTGTCGTCTGTCCTTCTCCTGGAGTCGAGGTCTTCAGAAGGCGTCCGTGAAGCTATGGCCTACGGGGCTTATATACTACTATTATTCGTACATTAGCCTGGAGGAGTCATTGGAGTCTCACATCCTCTAAACGATTGGAACTGAACGGTTGGCGATATTGTGGCCCTTCCCGGGGGTCTTCAGCTGGAACGGCAGAAGGACTTCGTAGCATCTTCTGCTAGTTTCCCCTCTGACGACTCGCGAGTTGCTATTTGGTGAGAATATGCCTGATCCGGGGATCTTTTTCTGAAGTATCTTCTAGTAGACAATCTTCTGGAGATTGAGTGGAAAGACATAGTCTTTCCACCTTAGAGCTTCACTAAGATTCATCAGGAAGGGTTTGGATCTTCAGTCTTGGAAGGCTGACTTGCTGTTAGCGGAAGGATATAGCTTTCCTGAATCTTGAGCTGAGGTCTTCGAGCGACGACCTACTGTACCAACCCTGGCGGGGTGGTTTACTAATGCAACCTTTAAGAGGTTAGCTCAGGGTGAATTGGCGGTTTATGACTCTTTTTGCTAGTAGTTAGACAGGGTTGAAGCAGTCAACGTCGGGTAAGCGGTCTTCATTGGAATTTCTTGCGTTGCTTCTGATTGATGGTGGAGTGGACTCGTTGTCTTCACGCTTCCTAATCATCTAACTTTAGGGGTGGTTCTGACCTTCTCGGGAGGATCTTCCCGTCGGTTTGGATAGGGTCGATTAGATTTGTTAGTTTCCTGAGGTGGTCGGAAGGTCTAAGATATCGAAGGTCCGCTTAGTTAGGTCTTCACTTCTTGTCTTGGTAGACATCTCTAGTGGTTTCCTATGAATACTAAGGATCTTTCAGTGATCGACTTTCAGCTCCAATGGAAATCTTGTTGTAGTAGACTGAGGAACAAGGGAGTGTGGTGCCATTGATGAGTCTTGCGCGGTGAGTTTGACTGGGTATGCCTTCTTGCTGGGGTGAAATCTTCGAGTTGATTCTGACTTGGCGATATCGAACTCCGGGTTCTTGCGATGCTTTTCCTCTCATATACTGTTGAGGTTAGTCTGGGTCTCATTACTGACATCTAACACAGGGATTTCCTGAGTTACTAGGTGGGTTATCGCTCCTCGAGTCAATATTTTTAAGGAGGTCAAAGCAAACCAGAACATACAAACAAGACAAGCATAGCGAGGGAATCGTAATGTCCTCGGCAAACAACACACATCAAGCAACACATGATGCACTTAGGCAATCAAACACGGTCAACGCTAGGGACCAAGGAGTTATCTAGTCGCGATGTTGGGGAATCCTATCCTTAGGACTATTGACCCTAGATACCGTCTTTCTTCAGGTTGGAGTCACTTATCTTGCAGATGAAGCCTTCATCGTATCTTGGACGCATTCTTGATAGGGCATCACCTAAGGTCTTTTGACTGTGAGGATTCCGCGGGACGAACAATGTTGTAGTCTCCTTGCGTTTGCTAGTAGTTGATTGTCTTCATCTTGTCCTCATTGTCTTCACCGGGTTATAGATCCTATTTATTCTAAATCCGGAGGTTTGATGTTTGGGATCAAGAGTTGGAGTAAACCATTTTCGAAATGTTTGACTTAGAGTAAGAGAAGAAGTAGAACTTTTTGAAACTCATTGAGAAACTAGTTTTCAAAAACCAGGGTTTTCAAAAATAGGGTTCCTGTCTAGCGACCATGCTAACTAAGGTTCTCCTACAGTCAGGATGGCTCTGATACCAAGTCTGTGGGTCCCCCGGATTAATCCTCCGAGAATCCCTATTATGCATACAACCACGACCCCATGATCAGTTAGTCGTGGCACATAACCGACAAGTATCATTACAACATCCGAGAGTATACCGAATTACAAGACTTACATAATTGCCGTTATGGCTACATCAATAATCATCAGCGGAACTGCTTCAAGCGCAGAGCCCGAGTCATGCCTTTACGTATAGGCAACTGACTGGGAGAACGTCCTAGCTTGCATAGTCGTCTACTTCACTTACGAGTACCGATCCTAATGCTACTCAACTTTAGTCATGAGTAAGTTCTTGTCATTGTAAGTACATGTGTATCATGGAGAACCGCCAACGGGTACCCCTTGCCCCATGATACATGAGCTATCTGAAAAATCACGGATGTCGCCTAGAGGGGGTGAATAGGCGATTAAAACTTCTACGATATGGGCTTAACAATGGTGGAATAAAACTAGCGTTTTATTTTGTTAAGCACAAAGCCTAGATATACTAAGGTTCACCTATGTGCACCAACAACTTATGATAAGCCAGATAAGCAACAATGCGATAGCAAGATAATTACTTCAGGCACGATGGCTATCACAATGTAAAGTGCATAAGTAAAGAGCTCGGGTATAGAGATAACCGAGGGACGCGGGGACGATGATATTTTACCGAGTTCCTCCGAACAAGGGGGTACGTCTCGTTGGAGAGGTGGGCGGTACTAAGACCACCAACGCCACCAAGGCCTCACCCTATTCTCCCGATCACCCACCACGTGGGCAAGCACCCGTTCCACTATGGCACACTTAAGGGTGGTCACCAAACCCGTACAAGATTGGGCTATCTCCACAACTTGATTGGAGGCTCCCAATAATCGCCACCAAGGCCTCAATCTTGGGGGAGCTTCACAACTTAATTGAAGACCCCAAGAACACGCCACAAAGGCCACACAACCATTTAGGGTTCCAAGAACCCAAGAGGGACAATCAACGATAAATATCACCAAACAAATCCTTCAGAGAGAACACACACCGATGCACCAAATGCAAAAGGCAAGAACACCACAAAGATGCTCCAAATCTTCACTCTCAAGTTTCAACAATCCTACTAAAGCAATTGAGGGAACAAGAGACGAAGAACACAAAAGGGGGACACAAAAAGCCCCAAAGATCTAGATCCCAAAGATTCACTCACAAAGAGATTTGGTTTGGTCAAATTGTAGATCTATATCTCCTCTATCGACCCCTCAAATATTGGCAAGAATCAATGGAGGGGGAGGAAGAAATCAAGCACACAAGAGATGAGCAAATGAGGCAAAAAGGCTTGAAGAAAGAGTGGGAAGAGATAATAGACAAAATAGCAAAGAAGGCTTTAAATAGAGGGGGGGAATCATGCCCGTTGGGGCAAAACAACTGCTAGGGCCGGTACTACCGCCTGGCGGTCCAGCAGCGGGGATGCACAGCAGCGATCGAGCCAGAAACCAGCATCGAGCGCGAGGGGATTGGGGGAGGGACACACCAGCAAGAGGGGATCAGGTGGACGAGAGATGCGCGCGCGCGGCGGCCAGCGGGAGCTAGCGGGCTGGCGGAGGCGGCTGCGCAGGAGAGCTGGGCCAGCGTCGCGCGAGAGCCGTGGCGAGCGGCTGGGCCGGCCCAAGCTAGCGGGGGCGAGACAGCGCGCGGCGGCCCGGAAGCCAAGCTTGCAGCGGGACGAGCGAGGCAGGAGAGCGACAGCGCGGGGCGAGGCGGGAGCGAGGCGAGCGGCTGGGAGCTGAAGGGCGGGCTGGCGCTGGGGTGGGGATCTGGGCAACGCGGCAGGGTAGGCCGGTAGTACCGCTAGGCCAGCCCGGTACTACCGGCCACAACCACCGGACCAAACAAAGAGCCGATCCGCGTGGGTTGGGCTGGGCGGTAGCTCCAGGCGGTAGTACCGCGGCCTAAAAACAATTAAAACCCTTTTTCTTTTTATAAATACAAACGACAAATAATAAAACGACTACAACTTTTGATTGGTATCTCCGATTGACCTGATTCCAATTGCGTTGGAAAGGCGACGACAAGAGCTACCAAACTAAAGTAGTATAATGTGAGATACCTCACTCGGTGAGAATCCGGAAAACGACCGAGATCAAAATCGCAACAAGATATAACAGTGAGATCCAATTTTGATGAACAATAGCTTGATAGTACGGCTATCTATCCTAAACAACCAAATACGATAATGCAAGTATGCAAAGGTTTGAGCTCTCTCTGAACGATATGATATAGACACACACTCGAGAGCCCCTCTTGATAGTACGGCTATCTATCCTAAACCCGGTCAACACGAGACTGGTAAAATGGAAAACCTATCAAGAATACCTTTGCCTTGAGCATACTTCGACCTTGTTTTCATTGATCCATGATCAGCGAGGATGGCAAGCATCAAACATGAGATCTAATAGGGATGGCACATTTTGAGCTTGCACAACGCATCTTGATGTAGCCCGACCTTCGGTCGTTACCACATCATGGTCTCCAACTTATGCCAAGTCATCATGGACTCCAAAGGTGAATTTGTTCCTCTATGCGAGCCCACTTCCTACCCCATTGAATGGTATACTACTTCATACTCCGTCATGTATTCATGATAGATTCATACGGACAAGTACGAAGGCATGTGAGGAAGCCTGGAGCACCAAGCCCGACAAGACGGAGGCTTGGAAGAGAGGACGGAAGAAGCAGCAGCTGGAGCACTAGAGTCTCCGGCCCACGCACACCAGAGTCTCCAGCCACACCGGAGTCTCTGGCCTCAAGACACCGGAGTCTGCCGGACCCATCTCCGGACCGACCCCCAGATCAAGCTCGAGGACAGTCTGTCTGCCACTCCGGAGACGACAAACCGGAGTCTCCAGCCCACACCGGAGTCTCCGGCCTGAGCGTATGGTCCTGCGCGCCGCCAGCTGGGCCTTCGGCCCATGTACCCCTTAGTCCGTCTAGACTTTCTCCTTTTATTCCTAAAGTACCCTTGAACTAGTGGCTGGCCTATATATAGTGCCCCACGCCCTCATGTAACCCTAGGCATGCTATTGGAATTAGTGGAAACCCCTTGTGGATCTATCTAGTTCTTGCCTCATGCTCCTTGACCAAGGAGCACCAATATCACAAACCTCGTTGGAGTTTGCATCGTGCCTCCGCGTTGTACAAGGCCTAGGAATCGGAGTCCCTTTTCCTAGACGTCAAGATCTCACCGAGTCTCCCATCTCTCCGTGACGGTTCGAGAGAGAGTCCTCCGCCCGACGCCGATCCTAGGGATTGCGTCGGACCGGTCACCTCCGGCGTGAGCTATTGGTGTTTATCGTGGTTTTGTGTGTGTGTGTTCATCGCATTCTTCGTGCGTGCGTTCATCGTGTTCATCCTCCCCTCCTCTCGCTGCACTCCATCCTCGATTTGAAATGGAATCGTGAAAGATCGGGCCACCCTAGAGGTTTTTCCTCAACACATCTTCTTCTTCATTTCATCAAGCTTTAAGCCAACACATGCTCCAAGCGATGCCAATGGACAATTCCTACAAGTACAACTTAATGCACACATTAGTCCATAAATATTGTCATTAATTACCAAAACCACACATGGGGGCCCACATGCTCTTTCAATCTCCCATATCAAAATGATAAGGCAACAGACAATGAGCATCTCAGCGATCTTTTTATTTGCTATTTGCATGGCTTTTTATTGAGGCTGCTTCGCAGAATGCTCACTATGGTTATGCTGCAAGTTTCCACCATGATTAGGAATGGCTTAGGCTAGCCGCCTAGGCGTTTCTCTAAAACACATACAAACTCCATGAGCTTACAAGCTCCCTTTTATTTCACACCGTCGGGATCCATAAACAAAAGAATATGATATCAACTGAATAATAAGTGCAATGTTGAAAGCGTTCCCCATAGTACATGGTTCTGCTAATTTACAACTTATAAAGTGCAAGCATATAAGCAACATATATGGACACAATGGTTCAAGTTTATTAAGTGCAAGAAAGTAAAGTGTGCCGTCAAGTTTGTGAGAGCTTTAATCACTAATTTTCACATAACAAGTTTATTTTGGAAGGTAGATAAAAACATGAATATACTTGGAATGGTGTAACACACCATGCATAGGAATTTATATTGGAATCTTTGGAATGACTTAGTTTTCTTGGGGGTTGGATGCATAAGTGGAACTCATACTTGGTATAGGTGGAGGCTAGTAAAAGACTGGGAGCGACCAACTAAGAGAGCAATAATGTCCATAATCATGCAAAGCGGCAAAACATTATTAATTAAAGCATAAAGTGATATTACAAGTCAAAAACTAAATGATCATAGAGGATAAGCTGACTGGTATAGTCTTAATATGGTGTAAGAATGCGCCACGTCAACCCAAATAAAGCATCAAATGAGAATACCACAATATTATGCTTTTCTATGCTAAAAGAACGCATGATTCTTTCAAGGCACATTGAGCAATCTCAATTGTTTGGAACAAGTCATGCTACAGCAATAATCACTAAGCATAAAGTCAAAGCAACATCAAACATGACAAGTCTAGACCACAGTCAAAACAAGCTCCTTTTGTACCACTTATAAGCATGAAGCTTCCTACCCTTTTCCAATCACCAATCAACTTATTTGAAACAATGTATGAATGTGGGGGTCCAACCAATTTATTTAAGCAAACCAAACAAAGAAAACTAAAAACAAAAATGAGGACGCTCCAAGAACAACACAATTGTGCATGAAACAATAAAATGAAGTGTTTGGAAGAAAACCTGAGATTTTTATTGATGAAGAAGGGGATGCCTTCGGCATCCCCAAGCTTTGAAGCTTGTACTTCTTGAATATTTCTTGGGGTGACACGGGTGGCATCCCCAAGCTTTGACGCTTGTACTTCTTGAATATTTCTTGGGGTGACACGGGTGGCATCCCCAAGCTTGAGCTTTTTTCCATACTTCATCTCATCACTTTATTCTTCCCTACACTTTAAAATTTCCTTCATACAAAACTTCACACAATCTTCATTAGCAACATTAGTGTATTCAAGATAATAAGTCTTTGGGTTTAGTTTCAACACAAGTAAAACTTCCATTAAAAGACAAGATACTGTAGCAATTCCTTCTAAAAGCTCAAGTGATCAAAGAGAACTCAAAGAGAAAGAGATTAAGAGGCAAATGCAAAAAATGCAGAAATCTGTCAAAATAGACCAGCGGGTAAAAACCGATTTTTCCGAAGACCTTATGTTGCTCTAATCGAAAAGTGATAAGCTAACGAAAGTTAGATAATAACCTGGGGCATAAGCACAAAAAATTACAGCTCAATCCGACGTACAGGGATTTTTCATGATTTTTACAGTGAAGCACAAAAAAATCTGTTTCGGGACAGCAACTTTCCCAAGTCTTACTTCTCTCTTATTAGAGGTTATTCTTGGCACAAAAACCACACAAAAAGGATAAGGAGAGGTTATTACTGAGGCAATAACTTCCAAGACTCAACAAAAGAAAAACTTACTGAATAAAAATTTGGGTTATCTCCCAATAATGCTTTTCTTTGACGCCTTTCAGCTAGGCATAGGAGCAAGATTCAAGTATTTTCGAATAAAGAAGCATTAAGACCAAATTTCTTGCCCCTACCTTTCTTACCTTTATTCTTATCTTTAGGGAACATATGATTGTTTGGTAGAGAAGCAAAATGCATGATGCCTTTTGCCACATCTATTATTGCTCCAAGGAGTTTTAGTAGGGATCTCCCAAGTGTAATTTGTCCTTTTCCTACACATTCAATAACAAGATAATTAGTAGACACCACTTTACCTAGGATATTTGTAAACACTCCTTCAGCTATTCCAATGGGTAATATTGTGGCATTATTGGTAAGAGATATTTCTTCTCCTCCTTCAGAAAGTCTCCAAAGATTTAAAGATTCATAGATATCTTTAGGCATAAGACAAAATTCAGACATGATATCACAACGAGCATAAAAAGTTTCATTATTTATAACAACTTTTACTGTAGGAAGCCATTCTAAAGATTCAGAATTTATTGGAACATATTCATGATGTTCTCTAAGCATGTTATAGCATTCTTTTAAACTCGCTGTGTTGGTCTCAAGAGTGTTTAATCTAGCAAATATGTTTATAAAGGAGGAATCAGATTTGCTAGGCAAGTTATATGTTGAAACCAACTTTTTTATGGCATTAAAAGCTTCACCCTCATTGCACAGGAGGAAATCTCCTCTACTACCGCATCCAAAGCATATCTATATTAAAGAGCAAGACCAAAGTAGAAACTGCTAAGAAACAAGCTTAGAGTCATTTTAGGTTTAGTTTTTTCATGTAAATCAGAGATTCTAGACCAAGCTTCTTTGAAACTCTCTTCAATTCCTTGTTTGGAAGTAAAAATCAGTTCCTTAGGTGACATAGTGATTGGAGCAATGCTAGACATAATAGCAACTTGAAATAGGAATTTTTTTTGTGTTTTTAATGAAAGAAACAAACTAGTGCAACTAATTTTTTGTGTTTTTGATAAAAAACAAGCAAACAAAGCAAAAATAAACTAAGCAAAACCAAAACAAAGTAAAGAGATTGGTTGTGAGAGACTCCCGTTGTGAAGTTGTCCTTAACTCCCCGGCAATGGCGCCAAAAAAAGGCTTGTTGGCTCAAAATACGTCGAGCTTGTTGGGAAGCCCAAGAGGAAGGTATGATGAGCACAGTAGCGAGTTTCCCTCAGTTATGAAACCAAGGTTATCGAACCAGTAGGAGCAAGGAAACAACTCCAAGGTGTTGCTAACAGCTTGGAATCCTGCACAACACAACCACAGAACTTTACCCCAACTTACAGTGAGGTTGTCAATCTCACTGGTTTTGCTGAAAACAAACGATTAAACGTATAGTGTGGAAGATAGTAATTGCTTGCAGAAAGTAAATAGTAAACGGTAAACAGTAGATGGTATATCAATGGTAAAAGAATGGACCGGGGTCCATAGTTCACTAGAGGTGTTTCTCCTTAAGATAAATAGCATGTTGGGTGAACAAATTACAGCGAGGCAATTGACAGATTTGAGAAAGCATACAATGCATATACTAGACATCTTGACTCCTATGAAATCTGATTGGGCATTACAACATAATACATAGACCGTAATCCAACTGCATCTATGCTATTAATCCACCTTTAGGTTATCATCCGAATCCCTTCCAGTATTAAGTTGCAAGCAATAGATAATTGCATTAAGCAAAGTGTGTAAAGTAAACAATACAATTGCCCCATGGACAAAGTGATGAGGACATCCCTACAATGATACCTACCCCAATTGCTAATGAAGATGTTCCAAGTGCAAAGAAGGATCAATCCAATGAGATAAGGATTGGACCAATCATAAGAGCTCGTGCTAAGCTACTAGAACAACATGTGAACTTGTTTCTTAATGAACTTAGTGTTTTAATTAATGATAATTTTATACTACCTAAGTCTTTGAATTATTGTATGATCAGGTACTTAGGAGAAGAAGGAGTAGCACGGAGCAAGGAGCTGAAGGAACATGGCGTGTTCATCAATGGAGAATGCACGAGGGAGGAGAGGGAGGAAGCACAAGAAGCTGTTCAAGACAAAGATCAACAAGTGGAGCAAGTTCTCTGCTGTGGCAGAGAAAAGCCCCAATTCTCTGCCACGACAGGAAAACGGACTCCAGCTCTGCTACGGCAGGCTGCCACTGCAGAGAAACCGACTAAAACTCTGCCACAGCAGGGTCAGTTTGGCCGAACCCAATTGGCTCAGTTTGTATCAAGTTTGGGTGGGACCAACTCGGGTTCCCCCTTAGGCCGCCACCCCCTGAACTCATAAATAGATGGGGGCGCAATAATTAGGGTTTTAGACCACGTTAAAATATTTTGGAGTTGTTTCTTTCATATAACCTCTGGAATTACCCTGTGTTCGAATTCTACAACAATAATTGATTGTGATCTGTTGTTCCATTGGGAATTAGTAGATTGCATACTACCGTTCGTGGTCACGGCCGCGTGTGCAAGAGTGTGGTGTTGTGAATATCCTACAAGGTTTGAGAGTCGTTGCATTGGCATCAGAGATCGAGCGGGAGAGATCATCGCTACGCACTAGTTATCAATCTTCCACCATTACCATCGACAAGAGCTTGCTGAGAAGATCGGTCCACCCCATATCATCTTGGTATTAGATTTCCTCGTTGCCTCGATAAGCAATCCGCAATCCATCCATAGATTAGAGAGTGTTTTCATCCTATACAGAAAATAGCCCCACAAAAGATTCGCCATAGCCTAGATTACATTGTAGATGAGAAATAGTTGTTGGTCGCGTCTTCCTTTAGTCTCGATCTAGTTTTATTTTTCGTAGTTTTCTTCTTCTAGTCGAATCCATCACCTTTTTCTTCCGCTGCCTCTAGAAGATCCGATCTACCAAGGAGTCCCTGTGCTTTACTCCAGGCCGAGTCGGTTTGCATTATAAAAAAAAGTTGCCACCAATTCTGCCATGGCACGGAAACAGACTGAATTTTGCCTGTCACGGCATTGTTTCCTGCCATGACACGTTCCTCTGCCACGCGCGCGCCTGCTTACCGCTGCTCTGCCGCAGCAAAAATTCTCTGTCGTGCGCTGTCGCCACTTTGCCGCGGCACGTTTTCCACCTATTTTTCTGCCGCCACTCTGGGACGGCAGGATTTCTGCCTATTTTTTCTTCCACGGTAGGATTCTTTCGGCCACGACAGGATTTTGAGCTGTTTTTCTGCCACGACACCATAATTACAAAGTGTGATAACATTTGCACTTTTCCTTAACCCTATCCACATCCAATCTATTACATAGGTGTAGGAACTTGCATATTGAGACTAGTTTCCGCTCCTACAGGCTGCTCTTAGGATTTTGGTGCTGTAGTTTGTAATTGGCCGTGTGTGATCTATAAAATCAAAAAAAAGCAATATAGCAAAAGAAAAAGCAAAAAGAGCTATATGGAGGAATAGAAAAATAGTGAAAAAGAGAAATTGAGCAAGAGGCCTAGTGATATCTTTATGCATCGGTAGATTGAGCAATCTTGTGCATATTTACCTTGAGCTTTGCTAGTGTCTCTCCATAGTAGTGCAACACCCTTCATAGTTGCATTGCCACGTTTTTCTCCACGTGTGTGTTAACCTGTGTGCCCTGCGATCATTCTCTATACCTTTGATATTCACTTCATCACATCAGTGCATAAGTCAGTGATTTCGTTTTTTAGAGCATCTCTATTCACTTCGGAATGGTAAGATCTCCTTTTTTATCAGTTGTGAGTGAGTTGTGAGAGTTTCCACCATACAGATTTTGATTTTTGCACTAACCTACTAATCATGTCTTCTAGTGATGATGATGTTGTGTTGCACAAAAATAAGGATGATGAACTTGTTAATTGGCGTGAATATGAGGCTTTGAAGTCCCACTTGACACGTGTGTTTACTCACACGACAGATGCCATTGACAAGAATCTCCAGGATAGGAATATGAGATTGGATCAGAATGTTGGAGCAGTCGATACTATCCAAATGCAAGTGGCTGCACTCAATGTGAATGTCGCCACTTTGCAGCATTCCATTGAGGACTTGACAGCCGCCATACATAGAAGGCAGGAACCTCAACATGATGATGTGTTTGATAACTTTGATGAGGGTAGGGCGGTTGATGTTGCTCCACATGTTGGCGGGGGACGTGCTATTCCCCCTATACATGCACCTGCTCATGGTCGTGGGCTTTCTCCTTTGGGGCGTGCTCAACGTGTTCCCAACGAAGCTGCTGATGATGGTTTGGGCAAGCCAAAATTCTCGATTCGCAAGTTTGATGGTTCCATCGATCCTGATGATTACCTCACATGGGAGTTGAAGATTGAGAAACTCTAGCGCTTATTTGACTATCCCGAAGACAATAAGGTCAAGCTTGCAGCATCTGAATTTGATGGTTATGCTTTGCGTTGGTGGGATGCACTTGTGTAGCATAGAACGGAGGACAATGAACTTCCTGTGATGGATTGGTGCGAGATGAAGCAAATCATGAAGGCTCGTTTCGTACCAACCAACTACTTGCGATCAGTTTTTGATAAATTGACACAATTGAAGCAAGGCACCATGACAGTTGATGAGTACTACATGGAGATGGAGATGGAGATGCTTATGCAGCGTGCTAGAATTCGTGAGTCCATTGAGATAACCATGCAGCGATTCCTAAACAATTTGAAGTTACCGATCAAGAGCATTGTTCGTCATCACAAGTATGAAACCATGAATGAGTTGTTGGACCATGCTAGAGAGGCCGAATGCCAGTTGGCGCAAGAGGCGAAGCCACATGCTCGTTTTTCATCCTCTAGCAGATTTTCGGCTAGGTCTACACCTCCTACTGTCACACCAACAGCTGTTGCTCCTTTTGCACAATCGGCCAAACCAGCAAGTACACCTTCGTTTGGTTCTAATACTCGGAAACCTGCTGCTCCTGCTACCAGCTCGGGTTCCAACATGTCTACTACACGTCCTCGCGATGTGGTGTGCCATACCTTTGGAGGTAGAGGTCACTACAAGAAGGATTGTCCAAACAACAAGGTTATGTTTGTCAACAAACAAGCCGAAGTAGAGAGTGGAGATGAAGCTTCTGATGATGATGTTGATGATGGCGAGGATGGTGCTAATGCGTATCCTGAGCGTGCACCAACTATTGTGGTATCTTCACGTATACTTAGTGTGAAACCGGTTGAGGAATCCTAGTGTTGCAACTTGTTCCAAACAAAACCTCTAGTTGGACCTAACAAGGCTTGCAAGGTCATTATTGATGGAGGTAGCTGCAGAAATCTTGCAAGTAAGGAACTATTTGCTAAGTTGAATTGGACATACTTACCTCATCCAAAGCCATACTACATACAATGGTTGAGAAACAATGGTGAGATGAAGGTAAATCATATGGTACGTGTGGATTTTCAAATAGGGCCATACAAAGATTCTATTGATTTTGATGTGGTTCCTATGACTGTTTGTCATCTACTATTGGGTTGGCCTTGGCTTTATGATCGCCATGTGCAACACAATGGCCGAGCCAATACATATCACTTGGAATTCAAAGGGAAGAAGATTACTATGCAGCCAATGACACCACAAGATATTGTGAATGATTCTCGCCAGAAGATAGAGGTGAATTTGAAGGAAGATCCTACAGCTCGGTGAGATTGTGTGGTAGTTGTTCCTAATGTAATCGAGCCTAAATTGAGTGATATAACAAAAAGTGAGAGAGTGCCTAGTTTATTGATATTAGCCGCTAAGGAAGATATGAGTGACTTTCGTGAGGATCCTACAACCATGCCACTTGTGCTCATGTATAAGGGCGAGCTATTGCTTTCTAACAACATGAACCCTATTTCTCTTGGTGTCTTTTCTGTTTTGCAGGACTTTGGGGATGTGTTTCTAGAAGATGTACCCACAGGCTTACCTAAATTACGTGGTATAGAACATCAAGTGGACCTGATTCCTGCGGCCGCACTTCCCAGCCATGCACCCTACAGGACTAATCCCGAAGAAACTAAGGAAATTCAGAAGCAAGTACAAGCATTGTTGGATAAAGGTTACATTCATGTTTCTATTAGCCCTTGTGATGTTCCTGTTATTTTAGTTCCTAACAAAGATGGTACATGGCGCATGTGTGTTGATTGTAGAGCGATTAATAACATCACTATTTGATATCGTCATCCTATTCCTTGCTTAGAGGATATGCTAGATGAATTGAGTGGTGCTGTTGTTTTCTCTAAATAGACTTGCGTAGTCGTTATCATCAAATTAGGATGAAAGAAGGGGATGAGTGGAAAACTGCTTTCAAAACAAAATTTGGCTTGTATGAGTGTTTAGTCATGGCATTTGGTCTTACTAATGAACCTAGTACTTTTATGCGATTAATGAATCATGTTTTGAGAGATTTTATTGGTCATTTTGTGGTTGTTTACCTTGATGATATACTTATATACAGCCACACCGAAACTGAACATTGCAATCATATTCGACAAGTTTTGCAAGTGTTGCGTGATAATAAATTGTATGATAATCTTGAGAAGTGCACATTTGCAAAAGATATGGTCATATTCCTAGGATTTGTTGTATCTAAGCATGGAGTAGAGGTAGATCAATCTAAAATTGAATCAATTCAGAATTGGCCTACTCTAATGAATGTTAGTCAAGTGCGTAGTTTCCACGGTCTCGCTGGTGTCTATAGGCGCTTTGTGAAAGATTTTAGCACCATTGCTGCACCATTAAATGATTTGACAAAGAAAGGTGTTCCTTTTGTATGGGGCGCGGCCCAAGACATTGCATTTGATACATTAAAATGTTTTCTTACTTCTGCACCATTACTTGCATTACCTGATTTTTCGAAGCAATTTGAAGTTGAATGTGATGCTAGTGGTATATGCATAGGTGGCATTTTGATGCAAGAGGGTCGGCCTATAGCTTATTTTTTTGAGAAATTGACTAGTGCTCGTTTGAATTATTCTATCTATGATAAAGAATTGTATGCACTTGTTAGAGTACTTGAGGTTTGGCAACATTATTTGTGGCCAAAGGAATTCATCGTACATTCTGATCATGAAGCATTGAAATAGTTGAAAGTTCAATCAAACTTGCATAGAAGATTAGCTAAATGGGTTGAGTTTATTGAGTCTTTTCCTTACATAATTAATTATAAGAAGGGAAAAGAAAATGTTGTTGTTGATGCTCTATGTAGGAAGAATATATGCTATTAACCAATCTTGATGTTAAAATTCCTGGATTAGAAGCTATTTGTGCACTTTATGCAACTGACCATGATTTTACTGAACCGTTTGCGTGCTCTTAGAAATGCATGGGATAGGTATCATATACATGATGGATATTTGTTTCGAGCTAACAAACTATGTATTCCAAAATCGTCGTTGCGTTTGTTCTTAGTGCAGGAATCACATGCTGGTGGTTTGATGGGTCACTTTGGGCATGAGAACACATTGCCCATGCTTGCTGATCACTTTTATTGGCCCAAGATGAGGCGTGATGTGTACAGATTTGTGAGCCAATATATCACATGCCACAAGTCCAAATCTAAGATAAAGCCTCATGGTTTGTATACACCTCTCTCTGCACCGACTACTCCATGGGAAGACATTAGTATGGATTTTTTGCTAGGTCTACCTAAAACTCAGAGAGGTCATGATTCTATATTTGTGGTAGTGGATAGGTTCTCTAAGATGGCTCATTTTATTGCCTGCCACAAAAGTGACGATGCGTTGCATGTTGCTAATTTGTTTTTCAGGGACATCGTGAGATTACATGGAGTACCTAAGACGATTGTTTCTGACTGTGATGTGAAGTTCGTGAGCTACTTTTGGAAGACCTTATGGGGGAAGCTAGGAACGAAGCTGTTGTTCAGTACTACATGCCATCCCCAAACAGATGGTCAAACGGAGGTGGTGAATCGAACATTGTCACAGCTGCTAAGGACCATGATTAAAAAGAATCTGCGGGAGTGGGAAGAGTGTTTGCCTCATGTTGAGTTTACTTACAACAAGGTTGTGCATTCAACTACTCAGCTTTGTCCTTTTGAGGTGGTGTATGGCTTCAAGCCATTGACGCCACTTGATATGTTGCCTCTGCCATTACATGAGAGAGTTGATATGGAGGCATCAAAATGTGCTGATTATGTGAATAAAATACATGAGAAGACTCGAGAGGCTATTGAGAAGAAAGGCAAGAACATTGTTGCTGCAAGGAATCAAGCAAGGAAGGAAGTGTTGTTCAAGCCTGGTGACATGGTTTGGGTGCATCTGCGCAAGGATAGCTTTCCATTACTTCGCAAGTCCAAGTTGAAGCCACGTAGTGTTGGTCCTTACAAGGTGCTAGCCAAAATCAATGACAATGCCTATTCGGTTGACATACCTATTGAGGAGTTGGGTGGAGTTAGCAATAGCTTCAACGTTGCTGATTTGTCACCATATGCTGGAGAAGACCTTAGAGCGTCGAGGTCGACACCTTTTGAAGGGGGGAGACAATGAGGACATCCCTAAAGTGATACCTACCCCAATTGCTAATGAAGATGTTCCAAGTGCAAAGAAGGATCAATCCAATGAGATAAGGATTGGACCAATCACAAGAGCTCGTGCTAAGCTACTAGAACAACAGGTGAACTTGTTTCTTAATGAACCTGGTGTTTTAATTAATGAGAATTTTATACTACCTAAGTCTTTGAATTATTGTATGATCAGGTATTTATGAGAAGAAGGCGTAGCACAGAGCGAGGAGCTGAAGGAACATGGCATGTTTATCAATGAAGAATGCGCGAGCGAGGAGATGGAGGAAGCACATGAAGTTGTTCAAGACAAAGATCAACAAGTGGAGCAAGTTCTCTGCCACGGCAGAGAAAAGCCCCAAATCTCTGCCACGGCAGGAAAATGGAGTCTAGCTCTGCCACGGTAGGCTACCGCGGTAGAGAAACCGACTAAAACTCTGCCATGGCAGAGTTAGTTTGGCCGAACCCAATTGGTTCGGTTTGTATCAAGTTTGGGTGGGACCAACTCGGGTTCCCCCTTAGGCCGCCACCCCTGAACTCATAAATAGATGGGGGCGCAATAATTAGGGTTTTAGACCACGTTAAAATATTTTGGAGTTGTTTCTTTCATAGAACCTCTAGAATTACCCTGTGTTCGAATTCTACAACTATAATTGAGTGTGATCTGTTGTTCCATTGGGAATTAGTAGATTGCATACTACCGCTCGTGGTCACGTCTGCATGCACAAGAGTGTGGTGTTTTGAATATCCTACAAGGTTCGAGAGCTGTTGCATTGGCATCAGAGATCGAGCGGGAGAGATCATAGCTATGCACTAGTTATCAATCGTCCACCATTACCATCGACAAGAGGTTAGTGAGAAGATCGGGACACCCCATATCACAAAGGCTTGCTGTTTTCTCCCTAGTAGCAACAGCACATCTACAACCTTGAGATTTCTGTCACTTCCCCGGATTACTAGAGGCATGAACCCATTATCGAGCATAAATAGTCCCTCTTGGAGTTGCAAGTATCTACTTGGCCAAGATAGTTACGAACAACGGAGAGCATGCAAGATCACAAATAACATAGACATGATAGAATCAATAATCAATCTGAAATAATATCTCAATATCCATCGGATCCCTGCAAACACAACATGTAGGATTACAAATAGATGATCTTGATCATGAACGGAGCTCACATGATCTAAACATGATAGCCTAAAGGAGGAGAACCAACCATCTAGTTACTACATGGACCCATAGTACAAGGGTGAACTACTCACGCATCACACCAGAGGCAGGCATGGTGATGAAGAAGGCCTCCAGGGTGATCTCTCCCCTCCGGCAGGGTGCCAGGAAGAGCTTTGGATCCCCCTGATCTAGGGATGGAGATGGCGGCGGCTACAAACTCTTTCATGGATTTTTGATCGGGTCCTTAGGGTTTTCATCGTGGGAGGCTTTTATAGGCGAAGGGGCAAGGTCGGTGGAGTATCAAGGGGCCGACACACCCTGGTGGCGCGCCCTACCCTGGCTGCGCTGCCACCAGGTGTGGCCGCCCTGGTGCGCCACTTCGTCTCCCCTCCGGACTCCGTGTTGCTTCAGGTAAAATATTGACTTTGGCTTTTGTCTCGTCCAATTCTGAGAATATATCCTTACTAGATTTTCTGAAACCAAAAACAGCAGAAAACAGGCAACTGACACCGTGGCATCTTGTTAATCGGTTAGTTCCAGAAAATGTATAAAAATACCCCAAAGTGTGAATAAAACATAAGAAAGTAGATATAAAACAAGCATGGAACATCAAAAATTATAGATACGTTTACGACGTATCACCTGCTGCTGCACCTTCTTATGGCCGCGGGTTTGCTCCTATTGGGCGTGCTCAACGTGTTTAGAACCAAGCTGCTGATGATGGTTTGGGCAAGACAAAATTCTTGATTCCCAAGTTTGATGGTTTAGTTGATCCTGAAGATTACCTTACATGGGAGTTGAATATTGAGAAACTCTGGCGATTGTTTGACTATCCAGAAGACAAGAAGGTTGAGCTTGCAGCGTCAGAATTTGATGGATATGCTTTGCGCTAGTGGGATGCTATTGTGCAGAATAGAAGGGAGGACAATCAACTTCCTGTGATGGATTGGCGCGAGATGAAGCAAATAATGAAGGCTCGTTTTGTACCCTCCAACTACTTGCAATCAGTTTTTGATAATTTGACATAATTGAGGCAAGGAACCATGTGAGTTGATGAGTACTACATGGAGATGGAGATGCTTATGCAGCATGCTAGAGTTCGTGAATCCCTTGAGATGACCATGAGGCGATTCCTCAACAATTTGAAGTTACCAATCAAGAGCATTGTTCATCATCACAAGTATGATACTATGAATGAGCTATTGCACCATGCGAGAGAGTTCGAATCACAGTTGGCTGAAGAAGCTAAGTCACGTGTGAGGTTTCCGTCTACCAGTCGTTTTTCAGCGAGGTCTACACCGCCGCCACCTACTGCGCCACCTGCAGCGGCTGCTAGCCACCCTTCACAATCGGCCAAGCCTAGTCCCACGTCTTCTTCTAGTTCCAATGCTAGGAAGCCCGCTGCTCCTGCTGCTAGCTCAGGTTCCAATATGTCAACCGTGCGTACATGCGATGTGGAGTGTCATACTTGTGGAGGTCGAGGACACTACAAGAGAGATTGTCCCAACCGCAAGGTGATGTTTGTCAATGAATAAGGAGAGTATGAGAGTTGAGATGATGTTGATACTCATGGCGATGATGGATATGATAGCGAGGATGATATGGATGCCTTCCCTGAGCATGCGCCTAAGATAGTGGTCTCTCCACGTACACTTAGTGTGTATCCTATTATTGACTCTTAGCGATGCAACTTGTTCCAAACCAAAGCACTCATTGGCCAAGCTGAATTTGACTTATTTACCTCATCCCAAGCCCTGCTACATACATTGGTTGAGTGACAATGGTGAGATGAAGGTAAACCATATGGTACGTGTGAATTTTGAGATAGGACCATACAAGGATTCTATTGACTTTGATGTGGTTCCTATAACTATTTGCCATCTCTTATTGGGTCAAGCCTTGGCTTTATGATCGCCATGTGCAACACAATGGCCGTGCCAATACATATCACTTGGGGTTCAAGGCCAAGAAGATTAATTTGCAACCAATGACACCACAACAGATTGTGAATGAGTGTCATTTGAAGATAGAAGTGAACTTGAAGGAAGCATCTATAGATAGGCGAGAGAGTGTTGCAGCTGTCCATGATGTAATAGAGCCCAAAAAGAGTGATATAACAAAGAGTGAGAGAGTGCCTGGTCTAGTGATATTAGCCACCAAGGAAGATATGAGAGAGTTTCGTGAGGATCCTACAGTCGTGCCGCTTGTGCTCATGTATAAAGGCGAGGTATTGGTTTCTAATGATATGACCCCTATTTCTCTTGGTGTATCTACTGTTTTGCAAGATTTTGGTGATGTGTTTCCAGAAGATGTACCTGCACGATTGCCTCCATTACGTGGCATTGAGCATCAAGTCGAGTTGATCCCTGGTGCCACATTACCACACCATGCACCCTATAGGACCAACCCTGAAGAAACAAAGGAGATACAAAAACAAGTACAGGCGTTGCTGGATAAAGGGTACATTCGTGTTTCTCTAAGCCCTTGTGTTGTTCCTGTTATTTGAGTGCCTAAGAAAAATGGTACATGGCGCATGTGCGTATATTGTAGAGCTATTAATAACATCACTATTCGATATCGTCATCCTATTCCACGCTTAGAGGATATGCTAGATGAATTCAGTGGTGCTGCTATTTTCTCTAAAATTTATTTGCTAGCGGTCATCATCAAATTAGGATGAAAGAAGGGGATGAATGGAAAACTGCTTTCAAAACAAAATTTGGTTTGTATGAGTGGTTAGTTATGCCGTTTGGTCTTACTAATGCACCTAGTACTTTCTTGAGATTGATGAATCATGTTTTGAGAGAATTTATTGGTCGTTTTGTGGTTGTTTATTTTGATGATATACTTATCTATAGCCACAACCAAAACTAAACATTGTAATCATATACGATAAGTTTTGCAAGTGTTGTGTGATAATAAATTGTATGGTAATCTTGAGAAGTGCACATTTGAAAAAGATAAGGTCATATTTCTAGGATTTGTTGTATCTAACCATGGGGTAGAGGTAGATCAATCTAAAATTGAATCAATTCAAAATGGGCCTATTCCCATGAATGTTAGTCAAGTGCATAGTTTCCATGGATTAGCTGGTTTCTATAGGCACTTTGTGAAGGATTTTAGCACTATTGTTGCACCATTGAATGATTTGACTAAGAAAGGTGTGCCATTTGTGTGGGGCGCAACCCAAGATATTGCTTTTGATACATTGAAATTTTTTCTTACTTCTGCACCATTACTTGCGTTACCTGATTTTTTGAAGAAATTTGAAGTTGAATGTGATGCTAGTGGTCTAGGTAATGGTGGCGTTTTGATGCAAGAGGGTCACCCTATAGCATATTTTTCTGAGAAACTTACTGGTGCTAGATTGAACTATCCTATTTATGATAAAGAAGTGTATGAACTTGTTAGAGTACTTGAAGTTTGGCATCATTATTTGTGGCCAAATCAATTTATCATACATTCTGATCATGAAGAATTGAAGTATTTGAAAGCTCAATCAAACTTGCATAGAAGATTAGCTAAATGGGTTGAGTTTATTGAATATTTTCCATACATCATTAAGTATAAGAAGGGAAAAGAGAATGTAGTTGTTGATGCTTTGTCTAGGAAAAACATGCTATTAACCAATCTTGATGTTAAAATTCCTGGATTAGAAAGTATTTGTGCACTTTATGCAACTGATCATGATTTTGCTAAACCATAACGTTTGTGTGCTCTTAGAAACGCATGGGATAAGTATCATATACATGATGGATATTTGTTTCGAGCTAACAAAGTATGTATTCTAGAATCATCGTTGCGTTTCTTGTTTGTGCAGGAATCACGTGCTGGTGGTTTGATGGGTCACATTGGGCGTGAGAAGACATTGTTCATGCTCACTGATCATTTTTATTGGCCCAAGATGAGGCGTGATGTGTAAAGATTTGTGAGCCGTTGCATTACATGCCACAAGTCCAAATCAAAGTTGAAGCCTCATGGTTTGTATACACCTCTCTCTACACCTACTACGCCATGGGAAGACATTAGTATGGATTTTGTGCTAGGTCTACCTAAAACATAGAGAAGTCATGATTCTATATTTGTGGTAGTGGATAGGTTCTATAAGATGGCTCATTTTATTGCCTGCCACAAAAGCGACGATGCGTCGCATGTTGCTAACCTATTTTTCAGGGACATCGTGAGATTACATGGAGTACCTAAGACGATTGTTTCTGACCGTGATGTGAAGTTCATGAGCTACTTTTGGAAGACCTTATGGGGGAAGCTGGGAACGAAGCTTCTATTCAGTACTACATGTCATCTCCAAACAAATGGTCAAACGGAGGTGGTGAATCGAACACTGTCACAGTTGCTGTGGACTATGATAAAGAAGAATTTGCGGGAGTGGGAAGAGTGTTTGCCACATGTTGAGTTTGCATCCAACATGGTTGTGCATTCGACTACTCAGCTTTGTCCTTTTGAGGTGGTGTATGGCTTCAGGCAATTTACGCCACTTGATTTTTTGCCTTTGCCATTATATGAGAGAGTTGATATGGAGGCATCAAAACATGCTGAATATGTGAAGAAGATTCATGAGAAGACTCGAGAGGCTATTAAGAAGAAAGGCAAGAACATTGCTGCTGCAAGGGATCTAGCTAGGAAGGAAGTCGTGTTCAAGCTCGGTGACATGGTATGGGTGCATCTATGCAAGGATAGGTTCCCACAGCTGATGAAGTAAAAATTGAAGCCACGTGGTGCTGGTCCTTACAAGGTGTTAGCCAAGATTAATGATAATGCCTAGTCAATTTATATACCTATTGAGGAGTTTGGTGGAGTTAGGAACAGCTTCAACGTTGCTTATTTATCACCATATGACGGAGAAGACCTTGGAGCGTCGAGGTCGATGCCTTTTGAAGGGAGGAGATGATGAGGACTTTAATTGATGAGAATTTTATACTGCCTAAGTCTATGCATATATGTATGAACAGGTTCGTTGGAGAAACAAACAAGGTGCGAGGAGGAGAAGGGCTACAAGAGGAGCCCAGCATGATGATCGCCCAAGGATGCGCGAGGGAGAAGCGGGAGGAAGGCGCAAGAGAAGAACATCAAGATGGAGGCCAAAAGCTCTGCATCGACCGGAGTGTCCGGTCGAGTCCACGCGGACTGCCTGGCCTGCCTGAGAGAAGCTTTGGCGCAGATAATCAGTACACCAAATCGGACAATGCCCAGACACCACACGAAAACTTTGAAGTTTTCGGCCGGACCGGACTGTTTGGCCAAATTCACCCGGAGTGTCCGCCCCATCGGACTATCTGGCCGATATCAACCAGACTGTCTGCCCGTCGACCGAAATTTGGGCCGAGTCGGTTTGTATCAGTTTGAGTCGTACGCATTTAGTTTTGGTTTTTGGCCGCCCCAGCCACCCTTATAAGCCCTAGGACAACCTCTAGTTAGGGTTTTGACCCCGTTAAAATATTTTGGAGTTGTTTCTTTCGTAGAACCTCTGGAATTACGTGTGATCAATTTTACCAACTACAATTGAGTGTGATCTATTGTTCCATTGAGAATTAGTAAGTTGCAAACTATTGTTCATGGTCGACGGCTACGTGTGCAAGAGCGTGGTGTTTTGAATATCCCACAGGGTTCGAGAGCTGTTGCATTGGCATCAGGGTTCGAGAGGGAGAGTTCATAGCTACAGGTTATTTATCTATCCACCATTATCATCATCGACAAGTGCTTGCTGAGAAGATCGGGCCACCCCATATCCCATGCAGAAGTAACTTCCCCAAGTTAGAACTTTTGTAAGAACCAAGCTTGAATCGATTACCAAATGAAAAGAGAAAATGCAGTTATCAAAAGAGAATATGAGAAGTGGTTACCTCCCCAAGCTTGAATAAAACAAAGGTGATACACTTTATCGTCGAGGTACAAATAACCTCACTTTTGATGGACATGGACCTTTGGTTCAACGAATACTTCCTTGTTGAAGTGTTGAGTTGAAACAACCAAGTGGCTTGTGCAAGTATTTACACGGTTGGCACGAACCATGCACGTCATCACAAAGGTTCAAGTCCCTGTGAAAATAGCAAACGAAGTAAAAGCAAAGGATTTGGTGTACAAACGGAGTTCGTTCACCCAACCGTGAAAAGGAAATAAAAGAAACATGAAACACTATAGAAAATTATAGGCTAGGTAGTTTTGAAGGTAGGTAAAAGAAAATGAAGTACAATGGAACATATAGAAGGTAACCCACTAACCTGAGATTGTGAAAATAAAAAGATTGATTGTCAAAATAAAAAGATTGATGGGTTATAGCCTTTTTGTAATTGTTCCTACCCTTGCGGTGCGGTGCTGCTTCTTGGTACAGGCGTGAGGTACGGATGGGCTCCGCCCGTACTGCACCTTGTCTTCTTTTTTTTGAAGGGTTCTTTCGAAGTTAGTATGACCGGGTGGTACGGGCAGGATGCGCCCATACCAGTGGTCGTTAAAACTTCCGAGTCCTCTTCATGTTTCCTTCGCCTGGTAACGAGGTCGGTACGGACAGAAGGTATAGACACGTCCCACCATACCGGTGCTCGTTAAGCTTGCCGTAGCTTTTCTAGAAAATTTTCTATTTCTTCCCATGTGTCACATGGGTGGTACGGGCGCGCGGTACAGACTTTTCCACCCGTACTGCTGCTCGTTAAGCTTACAGTGAACTCCGGAATGAGTTATTTTCCCCCAAATTTTTTACTAAGGACCTGAAACGTTAGTCCAGCATCCAAACAAAGCAAACATATATTTTTATGAGAAGATTTAACCAAGATATGCAATGCATCATTAGAGCAACAAATAATTCTACCTATGGAAAATAGTCCCAAGCCAACTCTAATAGGAAATCATGCATATATATAAGTGCCAATGCAACTTGAATGTAACTAGACTCAAGACACAAAATTAAGAAAGACACCTAAAAACTTCCGGGTTGCCTCTCAGGAAGCGCTTTCTTTAAAGCCATATAGCCAAGCTTAGATGCTCCATTAAATTATCCACTTGGATCCCAGGGAATATCAATTCGAGGTGTGATGGTACTTACCTCTAGCAAGGAGTTGGAGCATCTCATAGTGGAGTACGGTTGAAGTCCTCTTGCGATGCATCGGCATCATATAGATGAATAAGTTCTCGCTTCCAAGCGAGTATTGATGCACCAAATTTTTGAGCATGCCTCCTTATGTGGCTGCAACGAAAGTATTAGAGGTTGGAATGTAATTGTTAAACTCTTACCTTGCTTACCATTGTAGGGGAACACTTCATAATATTCTTCCTTTGCAACATGGAGTAAATCAGGTCCCTGCATATTAGCATCCAAAGATTCATAACAAGGTTCTTTCTCTAGTTCATCATTAGTAATGCTCTCCTCATAAGTGTCTAGGCACAAGGCCTCCGCAGATAAATTACAATCATTTTTAGCATTATAAGGATCATTACTAGAGAGAGAGGCATCATAAACAAATGTAGTATTTGTAGTGTGCCAATCTTTGTCAACCTCACCTTCTTGTTGTTCCTCCTCTTTATCTTGTGGTTCCTGCAAATGGTTATCTTCGGGCACTACGGTTTGAGGCCATGCCTTACTCTTTACCACAAGTGGATTACCACTAAGACGTTCTTGGCAATAAGATTGTAACATTGGTAACAAGTTGGTAATTTTCATGTGAAGCATACTATCACTACTCTTTCTTATGATTGAATCTTTTAAGAGTATATCATGGACACCTTTATAAACCAAATACTCTATGACTTCCTCTCTAGTGTGAGACACTAGGGACTCTTCAAGAGTAATGGAACATTGAAAACTAAAGTGCCCAACTGCCATACATTTATCAGAAGGCTCATGATATGAATTGCAAAAGGATTTTGCACAACCAAGCAGATCATACAAGTTAAACAAATCCATACCAGCAGTAGTAGTATCTTCGCTGCGGTGTATATCTTCTGCTTCTTTCTTCTGTGAGTCCTGCAAAAGGTTAGTCTCTTCTGCGGCTATCCGCTTGTGAGCAATCAATAATGCATTATCACAAAAGTTATCAATACAATAAGAGTATATAAGGTATACTATTCCCATAGATCTTATCGACTACATGACACATGCAAGTCACTTCATCGTCCGACAAGAGTTCCGTGAACGTTGCCAAGCCCTTGAGACACGTCAAGATGAACAATTTTGCGAGATGCAAGCCGAGTTCAAGAACATCGTCAACCGCTTCGATGGACTCAAAAAACAAATGCACGCAATGCATCACAACTTTGGCCATCAAAATGAAGCGCTCCAAGGTTCCGTCGTTGGAACAAATGACAAGCTTTGTGTCCTCATCGACGAAACTACAAGACCACGTTCACGCGCATCAAGCTCTTCAAGTTCTTTGCATCGTCATGCACCTCTTCAACAAGATCTCCATCCAAGTGCTCCAAGATGCAATGACACCCCCGTGGTTGAAGATGGAAGTGCTTCGAACCAAGTACCTTCCCCACGACATGCCGCAACGTCAAGTTATGATGGTGATTTCTCTTCAAGGCCTCAAGCACGACGTGAAGCAGACCATCATCACGCAAGGGCACTAGTGATCCAACAAGCACAACCACAAGAAGAACCGCGAGTGCAACCGCAAGTCCACCACCATCGCCCATGTCACATACTTGACACAACAAGTGATGCCTCCAATTTGGAGAATCAAGCTCGTCATCGACGTGAAGCTCTCCAAGATCCTCCTCCTCGTCATCACCGTCATGAACGTCCGCACCGACACCATGGTCATCACGAAGCGCCTCCTCCACCACGGAAAAACATGGAGCGCCAAGTGGTACAAGTTGAGAAACGCCCACCACGTCAAGAGGCTCAAGACCATGATCTTCGCTGTGAGGCCCGTGCGCCTAATCCACATCACCAACCGAGGAACGAGCCTCCTCTTTGTCACCAACCGCGCCAAGAGCAAAAGAAAGCACCTCAACAAGGTCGCGACAATCAAGTTCCACCTCCCCAACCACAAGATCATCAACAAGGTCAACAAGTTCATCGCAATGACCGCAATGATGAAGAAACTTTCAGCAAACTCAAGTTCACAATGCCCAAGTTTACCGGATCTAATGACCCTGAAGAATATCTCTCATGGGCACTCAAAGTCGACAAGATCTTCCACATGCACAATTATAGCAACGAGAAGATGGTCTCCATGGCTTTGGTTGAGTTTGATGATTACGCTAACCTTTGGTGGGAACAAGTTAAAGTTGCTCGTGACGCAAGACAAGAGCCGCCACTTACAACTTGGCATGACATGAAGGCTCACATGAGATCCCATTTTCTCCCCGCGCACTACACACGCGACCTCTTCAACAAACTTCAATCGCCAAGGGACAAAGACCATGGAAGAGTACTTCAAGGAAATGGAGCTCAGCTTTATCCACGCCAACATTGAAGAGTGCACAGAGCAAACTATGGCACGTTTCCTTATTGGCTTGAATCACACAATCAAGCGCATCATCGAGTTCCAAACATATAACAACATGGTTGAGCTTGTCAACATGGCAACAAAGGCAGAACGTCAAGTGCAAGAGGACATCAAGTACAACAAGCCCAAGACGTATTTCACCTACAAGCAAGCTTGAACCGCTATGCCAACAACCTTCAATGGAAGCTCCTCAAGTACCTCCAAGCCATCCTTCAAGCCCACACTTCCTCAAGGAAAATTGCCCCCAAGCGACAAACAAGCAAAGAGTGATACACATTTCAACGGTGAATGCTACAAGTGTGGAGGAAAAGGACACAAGTCGGCCGAGTGTGGAAACAAGAAAGTCTTGTTCATCCATGATAATGGCGACGAAGAGTACTTGAGTGAAGATGAATTTGATGCCCTAGTCAAGGAAACAATGACAAGGCAACAAGTGGAAGATGACCAAGAAATCCTCATGTGTGCACATGACGCAAGTCCATCGCTTGTCGTTTCAAGGATCTTGACCAATCAAGCACAAAAGCATGAAGACCAATGCTCAAATATCTTCCAAACACGAGCCGGCATCAATGGCAAATCTATCAAAGTGATCATCAATGGAGGGAGTTGCCACAATCTTGCTAGCACCAAGTTGTGTGAGATGATAAAGCTCACCCTCCGTCCGCACAAGCACCCCTACCACGTGCAATGGCTAAGTGACCAAGGGTCCGTAAAGATCAAGCATACCGTATCGGTCACCTTCGCCATTGGTCCTTACAAATATACGGTCGAGTGCGATGTGGTTCCTATGACAGTTTGCCACATGCTACTTGGTCGACCATGGCAATTCGACAAGGCTTCCCTACATGATGGCCGCACCAATGTGTACACCTTCAAATGGCTCAGCAAAACATGTGTTTTGCAACCAATGACTCCTATCCAAATAATTGCGGACAATGCAAAGGCTTTAGCGAGGGTGCAAAGCACAACACCTACTTGTGAGAAGAGTGGTGAGCGAGAGAACCACCTCATAGAGAGTGAGTGCCACAAGCCAAACTCAAGTGGAAAAACTAAGAGTGTTCTCCTTGCCACCAAACGTGAGATGAGAGATGTGCGAAACAACCCATCCATCTTGCACTATGTCCTCATTTGCAAGGGACTAGCACAAGAAACTAATGACTTAACCAATGTTCCTCCATCTTTGATGATTGTTTTGCAGGAATTCAAGGATGTGTTCCCCGAATAACTACCACATGGACTACCTCCTCTTCGCGGAATTGAGCATCGCATTAACCTCATCCCCGGTGCACCCCTTCCAAACCATGCCGCTTACCGCATGAACCTGGAGGAGACAAAGGAAATTGAATGTCAAATCAATCAACTCGTATCCAAAGGTTTCATCCAAGTTAGCACTAGTCCAAGTGTCGTCCAATCAATGCTATCACTGTGTGTTATCGACATCCCATACCACGTCTCGATGACATGCTTGATGAGTTGTGTGGAGCCACTATTTTTTCAAAACTTGATCTTTGTAGTGGCTACCATCAAATACGCATGGCTGAAGGTGATGAGTGGAAAACCGCCTTCAAGACAAAAATTGGTCTCTATGAATGGTTGGTTATGCCCTTTGGTTTATCTAATGCCCCATCCACCTTCATGCGCCTTATGAATCATATCTTGCGTTCGCTCATTGGAAAAAGTGTTGTTGTCTATTTTGATGATAGACTTGTTTATAGCAAGTCACTTGAGGACCATATTAAACATGTCAAGGAAGTATTGCAAATCCTTTGACATGAAAAGCTATATGCTAATCTTCCCAAGTGCACTTTTGCTAAAGACAAGTTGATTTTTCTTGGATTTGTCGTTTCTTCGAAGGGCATTGAAGTTGATGTGTCCAGGGTAAAGGACATACGAGATTGGCCTATCCCAACAAATGTGAGTGAACTCCGAAGTTTCCGTGGGTTGGCCGGTTTCTATCGTTGCTTTGTGAAAGACTTTTCAACCATTGCTTGTCCTCTCAACGAGTTGATGAAAAAGAATGTCACCTTGTGTGGGGCAAAGTACAACCAAAAGGTTTTGATGAACTCAAAAAAAGGCTCACCGAAGCACCTCTCCTTGCGTTACCGGATTTCACAAAATCTTTTGAGATTGAGTGTGATGCTAGTGGTATTGGCATTGGAGGAGTCCTTATGCAAAACGGACGTCCTATAGCCTACCATAGCGAGAAACTTGATGGTGCTCGCCTTAATTATTCGATTTATGACAAAGAGCTTTTTGCCTTAGTTTGTGTTCTTCAAGTTTGGCAACACTACCTATGGCCCAAAGAATTTATCATACATTCCGACCATGAGTCGTTGGAATATCTCAAAGGCCAAGCTAACTTGAGCAAGAGACACGCTAAGTGGGTTGAATTTATGGAGTCTTTCCCGTACATTGTCAAGTATAAGAAGGGCAAAGATAATGTAGTTGTGGACGCTTTGTCTCGCAAGCACACAAACCTTCTTACTCGACTTGAAGTCAACGTGTTGGGTCTCGAGGAAATAAAAACTTTATATTCTTGTGACCCATTCTTTGAACCAATTTTCGCAAAGTGCTCCATTGATAAAGGAATTGATGATTTCTATTTGCATAAAGGCTTCCTTTTTAAACAAAACTAGCTTTGCATTCCGAAGTCATCTCGTCAACTTTCGGTTCTCCAAGAATCTCATGGCGGAGGCCTCATGGGTCACTTTCACCGTGCCAAGTCATTGGACATGCTCCCCACTCAATAATTTTGGCCCAAGATGAAGCGCGACGTGGAGCGCTACGTTCAACGATGCACAACATGTGTTCAAGCTAAGTTGCAAGCTAACCCTTATGGTCTTCATATGCTATTCCCTATTCCTCATTCACCTTGGTCCGACATTAGCATGAATTTTGTGTTAGGATTGCCTAGGTCTAAGCATGGTCATGATTCTATATTTGTTGTTGTGGATCGCTTTTCCAAAATGGCACACTTCATACCGTGCCATAAGACCGACGATGCTTCAAATATTGCTAACTTGTTTTTCAGGGAAATCGTCTGGCTTCACGGTGTGCCAAGGACAATCGTTTCCAACCGCGACGTCAAATTCATGAGCTACTTATGGAAGACCCTCATGGCCAAGCTCGGCGCCAAGCTCCTCTTTTCATCTGCATCGCATCCTCAAACCGATGGCCAAACTGAAGTTGTCAACTGAAGCCTCGGGACTCTCCTTCGTGTCTTGATCAAGAAAAACCTCAAGGATTGGAAGGACTGCATTCCCCACACCGAGTTCACCTACAACCGTGTCAAACACTCAACAACCAAGATGAGTCCCTTCATGATCGTCTATGGTTTCGAGCCTCTCACCGCGCTCGACATACTACCGCTACCACTTCATGAGCGCACCAACATGGATGTCAACAAGCGTGCACAAGCTATGAAGAAGCTCCATGAATAAACTAGAGCTACTATAGAACAACAAGTACTTCGCCAAGCTTCAAGGTTAAACAAGGACAAGAATGAGATGATCTTTAAAGAAGGTGACCTTGTGTGGATACACTTGAGCAAGGACCGCTTTCCCAAGGGACGAGATTCCAAACTCAGACTAAGAGGAGATGGCCCCTTCAAGGTCATCAAGAGAATCAACAACAACGCCTACGTCATCGACATCCCAACCTCCAAGTACCTTGCAAGGAACACATTCAATGTCAAGGACCTTTCACCCTACCATGGAGATGTTCAAGATGATAAGCATGAAGAGTTCAGGATGACTCTTTCCCAAGGGGGGAGCTGATCCAACCCGTCCTACGGACGCCTCTACATCTGCACCACCAAGTCCCCCAAGTGGACCGATGACTCGTGCTCGAGCCAAGTTCCTCCAAGTTAAGGTGAACTCGCTCCTATACTCATGTGACTTCGATACACCCCTGGAAGGCTTGCTACTTTATGCCTCGACACTATGCATCATTAGGTATGAAGACACAAGCCAGCAGAGCGATACAGTAGACAGTAGCTGCGACGAGCAAGCGGTACTACCACCTAGAGGACCCGGTATTACTGCCCCGGACATAGAGCTTCCGCTAGCAGCCCTAGACCTACCCGGTACCTGCGAGCAGTACCACCGCCTTCAACCGGTATCTGAAGGTGGTACTACCACGACTGACCGGTACTACCGGTCATAAGACACGGTACTACCGGTCGGCCTAGGGCCTGAGCGTCCTAGCTCGGCCCTTTGGCCTTGTAACAAATCCCTTTTGATATTTTAGTTGCCTAAAGTACCCCTGACTTTGTGGCTGGCATATATATAGCCCCCCACCTCTATTGTAAACCCTAGGCCTAGATGATAGACTAAATACAACCCCCATTGTGGAATCTCTAGTTTTGCCTCATCCGCTTCTACCAAAGGGGATCGACTATCGTCACCACCTCATTGGAGTTTGCATCGTGCCTCCCTCGTTGTACAAGGCCTTGGCATCGGTGTCCCTTTGCCAAGACGTCAAGAGCCTCTCCAAGGTGTTCTTCCCTCTTCGCATGGGATCGAGGGAGCACGTTGATCGATCTTTCCTTGCGAGGATTCTTTCGGACCGGTGGCCACTGGCGAGAGCAATCGGCCTTGTATCGTGTGAGTTTTGTGTGTGTTCATCGTGTTCTTCGCGAGGTGTGCGTCCGCTTCCGCTACCTTCTCCCTTTCCCCTCGCTTTCCCATCGTTTTGACCACGAGATCCATGAAGATCGGGCCACCCATGGGGTTACCCCTTAACATCTGAGGGCAAACCTCGTGGGTGGCCCGATCTTTCACAATTCTCGTTGAAATGGAGAGTGGAGTGTGGGGGAAGGGGAGGCAGATGAACACGACGAACACACGCACATAGAACACGATGGCACACATGCAAAACCATGATACACACCAATAGCTCACGCCGGTTGTGACCGGTCCGGCGCAATCCCTAGGATCGGCGTCGGGTGGAGGACTCTCTCTCGAACCGGCACGGTGAATAGGGAGACTCGGTGAGATCTTGACTTCTAGGCAAAGGGACTCCGATGCCTAGGCCTTGTACAATGCGGAGGAATGATGCAAACTCCAACGAGGTTTGGGATATTTGGTGTACCTTTGTCGAGGAGCATGAGGCAAGAACTAGATAGATCCACGAGGGGTTTCCACTAATTCCAAGTATAATGCCTAAGGTTTACAATAGAGGCGGGGGACTATATATAGGTCAGCCACAAAGTCAGGTGTACTTTAGGCAACTAAAATATCAAAAGGGGTGCGTTACAAGGCCAAAGGGCTGAGCTGGGACGCGCAGAACCTGGGCCGATAGGTAGTACCGTGCCTGATGACTGGTAGTACCGGTCAGTCGCGGTAGTACCGCCTGCAGATACCAGTGCGGATAGAGGCTTTGGCGGGGTCTTTAGGCACGGGCAGTAGTACCGTTTGATGAACACAGTAGTACCGGTTGAAGGCGGTGGTACCGCTCGCAAGTACCGGGTAGGTCTTCGGCTGCTGGCGGAAGCTCTTTGTCGAGGGTGGTAGTACCGCTTGGGCGGTAGTACCTCTACTTGGGTCTGCTCGCTGTTGTCTTGCTCCACTAGCTCGTGTCTTCATACCCAATGATGCATAGTGTCGGGGCATGAAGTAGCAAGTCATCCAGGTGTGTATCGAAGTCACATGAGTATAGGAGCAAATTCACCTTAGCTTGGAGGAACTTCGCTCGACGTGAGTCATCGGTCCACTTGGGGGACTTGGTGGTGTAGATGTAGAGGCATCCGTAGGACGGGCTGCATCAGCTCCCCTCCCTTGGGAAAGAGTCGTCCTCGACTCTTCATGGTGATCATCTTGAACATCTCCATGGTAGGGTGAAAGGTCCTTGACATTGAATGTGTTGCTTGCAAGGTACTTGGAGGTTGGGATGTCGATGACATAGGCGTGGTTGTTGATTCTGTTGAGGACCTTGAAGGGGCCATCTCCTCTTGGTTTGAGCTTGGAATCTCGTTCCTTGGGAAAGAGGTCCTTGCTCAAGCGGATCCACACAATGTCACCTTCTTCAAAGATCATCTCCTTCTTGTACTTGTTTAACCTTGAAGCTTGGCGAAGTACTTGTTGTTCTATAGTAGCTCTAGTTTCTTCATGGAGCTTCTTCATAGCTTGTGCACTCTTGTCGACATCCATGTTGGTGCGCTCATGAAGTGGTACTAGTAGTATGTTGAGCGTGGTGAGGGGCTCGAATCCATAGACGATCATGAAGGGACTCATCTTGGTTGTTGAGTGCTTGGCTCGGTTGTAGGCAAACTGGGCGTCGGGAATGTAGTCCTCCCAATCCTTGAGGTTTTTCTTGATCAACACACGAAGGAGAGTCCCGAGGCTTCGGTTGACAACTTCGGTTTGGCCATCGGTTTGAGGATGCGCTGCGGATGAAAAGAGTAGCTTGACATCGAGCTTGGCCATGAGGGTCTTCCATAAGTAGCTCATGAATTTGATGTCGCGGTCGGAGACGATTGTTCTTGGCACACCGTGAAGATGGATGATTTCCCTAAAAAACAAATTTGCAACATGTGAAGCATTATCGGTCTTATGTAACGGTATGAAGTGTACCATTTTGGAAAAGCGATCCACGACAACAAATATAGAATCATGATCATGCTTAGATCTAGGTAATCCTAACACAAAATCCATGCTAATGTCGGAGCAAGGTATATGAGGAATAGGCAATGGCATATAAAGACCATAAGGGTTAGCTTCCGACTTAGCTTGAACGCATGTTGTGCATCATTGAACACAGTGCTCCACGCCGTGCTTCATCTTGGGCCATAAATTAGTGAGTGGAGAGCATGTCCAATGTCTTGTTACCGAGAAAGTGAACCATGAGGCCTCCACCATGAGATTCTTGGAGAAGCGAAAGTTGAAGAGATGATTTCGGAATGCAAAGCTTGTTTTTTTTAAAAAGGAAGCCTTTATGCAAATAAAAATCATCAATTCCTTTATCAATGGAGCACTTTGCGAAAATTGGTTCAAAGAATGGGTCAGAAGAATACAAAGTTTTTATTTCCTCAAGACCCAACACGTTGACTTCAAGTCGAGTAAGAAGGTTTGTGTGCTTGCGAGACAAAGTGTCCGCAACTACATTATCTTTGCCCTTCTTATACTTGACAATGTACGGGAAAGACTCCATAAATTCAACGCAATTAGCGTGTCCCTTGCTCAAGTTAGCTTTCCCTTTGACATATTTCAATGACTCTTGGTCGGAATGCATGATAAATTTGTTGGGCCATAGGTAGTGTTGCCAAACTTGAAGAACACGAACTAAGGCAAAAAGGTCTTTGTCATAAATAGGATAATTAAGGCGAGCACCATCAAGTTTCTCGCTATAGTAGGCTATAGGACGTTCGTTTTGCATAAGGACTCCTCCAATGCCAATTCCACTAGCATCACACTCTATCTCAAAACTTTTAGTGAAATCCGGTAACGCAAGAAGATGTGCTTCGGTGAGCCTCTTTTTAAGTTCATCAAAAGCTTTTTGTTGAGATTTTCCCCACATGAAGGTGACATTCTTTTTCGTCAACTCGTTGAGAGGACAAGAAATGGTTTAAAAGTCTTTCACAAAGCAACAATAGAAACCGGCCAACCCATGAAAACTTCAGAGTTCACTCACATTTGTTGGGATGGGCCAATCTTGTATGTCTTTTACTTTGTACACATCAACTTCAATGCCCTTCGAAGAAACGACAAACCCAAGAAAAATCAACTTGTCTTTAGCAAAAGTGCACTTTGGAAGATTAGCATATAGCTTTCCATGTCGAAGGATTTGTAAGACTTCCTTGACATGTTTAGTATGGTCCTCAAGTGACTTACTATAAACAAGTATATCATCGAAATAGACAACACCACTTTTTCCAATGAGAGAACACAAGATATGATTCATAAGGCGCATGAAGGTGGATGGGGCATTAGATGAACCAAAGGGCATAACCTACCATTCATAGAGACCAAGTTATGTCTTGAAGGCGGTTTTCCACTCATCACATTCAGCCATGCGTATATGATGGTAACCACTACGAATATCAATTTTTGAAAAAATAGTGGTTCCACACTACTCATCAAGCATGTCATTGAGACGTGGTTTGGGATGTCGACAACACACGGTGATCGCATTGATTGGACGGCATCCCATGCATAACCATAACGTATCATCCGTTTTTGGAACAAGAATCACGGGTATGGCACTTGGACTACTACTAACTTGGATCAAACCTTTGGAGACGAGTTGATTGATTTGACGTTCGATCTGCTTTGTCTCCTCCGGGTTCGTGCGGTAAGAGACGCAGTTTGGAAGGGGTGCGCTTGGATGAGGTCAATGCGATGCTCAATTCCGCAAAGAGGAGGTAGTCCATGTGGTAGTTCTTTGGGGAACACATCTTTTAGTTCCTACAAAACAATAATCAAAGATGGAGGTGAAGGGAATATGCCCGAGAGGCAATAATAAAGTGGTTATTATCTTATTCCATGTTTATGATAAATGTTTATTTTGCATGCTATAATTGTATTGATCGGAAACATCAATACATGTGTGTTTAATAAACAAAAAGGGTTCCTAGTTAAGCCTCTCTTATAGACTAGCTTGTTGATTAACAAGATGGTGAAGGTTTACTGATCATGGATATTGGATGTTGTTAATAACAAGGTCACAACATTAGTTGAATGATGTGATGAACATTCATCCGAAGTATAGCATTACGATCAAAGTCATTATGTTTATATTGCTATAATAAGACTATACGAAGTAATCTTTATCCTTAGACCATGAGATCATGTTAATTGCTAACACCGGAAGAGTATCTTGATAACATCAAACGTCACACCGTAACAGGGTGACTATAAAGATGGGTTCAGTGCTACGAAGGTGTTATGTTGAGGCTCATGGATCAAGAGTGGAATTTGTCAATCCCGATGACGGATAGATATACTCTAGGCCCTCTCGGTGATATCACATTAAGATAGCTTGCAAGCAAGTGATGTGATCACTAGAATGTTATATCACAGGAATGAGAAAAGAGTGCATGTCGGTAACGAGATCAAACTAGGTATGGAGATACCAATGATCGAATCTTGGACATGTAATATATCGCGGGACAAAGGGATTTAGTTACTAGCGTTAAAGGTTCTCACGATCACAAAAGTCATCGTTGAATGTGTGGGAGTCAGTACGGATCTCCAGGTCCCGCTTCTGATTATTGATCTGAGAGGAGTCTCAATCATGTCTGCATTATTCGTGAACCGTTGGGTGACACACTTAAGAGTTACCGGACACCATTTTGGAGCACATATGTTTCTGACAAAAGAATTGCAAAGCGCAGGAATTGTTTCGATAGAAACCGGAAATTGTTTCGGGTGAAATTGCAGAAAGTGGTTCTGCATGTGATATTGAAATATTGCAAGGGGTTATATGTGAATGTTTGTTAATTAAAGTAATTAAAAAAATTCTGAATAAATTTAATAAATCAGTTTTATTAAATGAGAGAGCATTAAACTTGGAGAATTTTAATGCATTTTAAAGTAGGGACTTTAAAGGGGAATGTGAAGAGGCATTTTAATGTGGAGGGGTTACCACCACATGAATGGGGGAGGTGAGGAGTCACCCCCCATGCTTTGGCCATGAAGGAGGGGCACCCCCCTCCTCCTATAAAAGGCCACCCTCTTCCTCCTTCTTCCTCACACCTCCTTGTGAAGTATCTCTCTCCCCCTCTAGAAGTATTCCCCCATGGTCTTGGATTAGCGAGATAAATGTTCCCAGTGGCATTTCGTCTGGAAGGAGTTGCTGCTTCCACTGGATTGCTGGAGCGAGGAGGTGGAGGTTGTCCGGTGGCTTGAACGTGTGTGCGAGTACGGATGCGCTGCTGAGTTGCGGCGCTCAGACTTCCTCACGATCTTGAGATCAGCAAGTGTACGACTACATCAACCACGAGTTCCTACTCGTTAACAAAACTCGTTGTCTTCGAGGGTAAGTTCTCGTTGGATGTATGTCCACCCGTTTCTTTGTACCTAGTAGATAGATCTTGGCGTGTAGTTCACACCGCAGGAAATTTTTTGTTTTCTATGCTGCGGACCCAACAGTGGTATCCGAGCCTGATCTATACGTAGGTGCTTTGGACGGGTAGTACACATATGTTTATATGTGGGTGATGATGATCATGATATTGCATCTTATATGTGTTTTGGATATTGGTGGCATAGTGGGATGAAGCGGCCCGGACCAACCTTACAATGTCATCGTACATGAGACCGGTTCCACGACTGACATGCAACTTGTTTTGCATAAGTGGATGGCGGGTGTCTATCTCTCCTACTACAGTCAATATCTGATTTACAACGAGTTGGTAATAACTTGGTTATCCTCGTTGTGGTTCATGTTCGTAGGTAAGAACGGTTCTATCTCCGAAAGCCCTAAGCCACGTAAAACTTGCAATTGATAAATTAGAGGCGTCTAGTTTAGATCATTGATGGGCTAGTGTATTGATATGGTATTGTTGTAAGTATATGTATGATAGATACTCTTACAACACATTCAACGTGTAAGTTCCATAGACCTTGGCCTTACACACAAAGGAATGATAGAGATCATACCACGATGCAAATGATAGAGATCAAATGCATGGACCATATCATCTCACTTTACACATTAGATGTTAGCATCTTATACTGGTAGTTTGGCGCTTTTGGTAGCATTGTAAGATGATCCCTCATTTAGATATCAAGATAAAATGTGTTCTTCCTTGAGTATGCACTGTTCTATGGATCATGTTTTGAGACATCACGTGATGTCGGGTGTACTCGACTCTACGCTTTCATACAACGGGTGTAAGACAGTTTTACACACGCGAGTACTAAGGTTCTTACTTGGTGAGCCTAGCATGTACAGACATGGCCTCGGAACACGGACCGAAAGGTTAAGCATGAGTCATATAGTTGATATGATGCCCATATAGATGCTCGCCTTTGAAGCTACACTGACTCACGTGATGATCGGACTTGGTGTAGTGGATTTGGTTCATGTAATCACCAAAAAGACACGAGGGGTGTCGTTTTTTAGTGGGAGTTCATTTCTAATTTGGATTAGTCGAACTAAATTTGTCATAAACTAAATCGAAGTGAATTTTCATAATTTGTTGTAGTCATTAGCGTCTGTTCACTACCTTATGCTTAGTTTTAATTGAGATAATAGAACTATAGAATTTTGGATATTTACTTTACAAACTGGTATCGTATTGTTTGAATGTCAATTTAAAGTTTATAAGTCCTATTGCTAACTTTCAGCAAACTCTATTTACTCCATGAAGTTTAATAAGTAGTATTAAATCAAGAGTAAGAATTCCAATGTTAGTATCTAAAGTATCATGTTTGCCTGCATGATTATTGATATTTAAAAGTTGCTTAAATATCAAGATTATATTGGAGCTGAAAATTGTTTCAGAAACCATCATGTGTGAAAGATATTGTGATATCTGAAATAATGTTTTTGGTTGCATTATGATAGAGTATAATTTAGCAAAATACACGTTCTCATATTGTATGAGAATTTGTGAAGGATGGAGATGCTAGGCATCCGAATCTCCCAAAAGGTTTCGGGAACTAACATTATACTCGCGATTCTTCCTTATAGGCTATAGTAGCTTGATCATGAAAGTTGTCATGATAAGGGTGAATAGAAGATGTAAGTAAAATGTTTAATACACTAAAAGATTACTAAAGAATGGATTTTTTGAAAGAATACCAAACATTTGATGATGGTGATCCACTTCAAAGTGCAAGTCCAAAGGTATTAGTATTTGACTATGTACGCTTTGTACTATGTGTCATGTGAATGACACCACTATTGATGTTGATAGATTCTTTTAAAAGAAAAAGGAATTGCTGAAAGAGAATCTATAAAATATTTGGCAGAAAAATAAAAGGTTGGAGATGCCCAACTTAGGTATATAGAACATATACATGTTATGGTTGTATTCCTTGCTTGTTAAACAATGTGGTTCTTAGGTATTGGATATCGAATTGGTTGGTATGAAGTGTCATACAGGACAACGCAATTCATGAACTGCAATGGCCTAAGAAACTGGAAAGAGAATAAGTGATGATGTTCATCGAAAACAAATAAAGTGTTATTGTGTTTTTTCGTCGTCGTCAAATCTAGCCTTCAAGATTTGTTTTAATAATTGTTATTTTGTTCCGGTATTACGAGAACAATGGTTGTTCAAATAATTACCGTATTCCATAAAGGATGGATGAACGTTTACAAGTCTAGTGGGAGAAATCACATCCATAAACACTATTGCTAAAATGTCGCAAGACAAATGATTGAAAGATCACTTATGAAGTGACATCGCTGTTTAAATTATATTTGAAAGAAAACATGAAGAAACTCCATGTTGATGGATTTTTGGAGTCTTTTATTTTGATCAATTGACGCTTGTGAGACTTTCCTCGAGATAATTGAAACTCCGTCCATAGGCCAAAGAGGAATGGATGACTAAATTATTGGATATTATGCATGTTGATGTATATAGTCCATTATGTGTAGCCATATGCGATGGATCCTTTTGCTTCATATGCTTTCTCCAGAAATTTAAGTGAATATATTTGTATATTTACTTAATAAGGAAGAAGTATGAAACATTTGAAAATTGTCCAAAGACTTTCAAGATGAAGTGGAAAATCATTGTAACAAGAAAATAGAAGAGTTTATGATCTGATCATAAAGGAAGATATTTGAGTTACAGGTTTAGCAAAACACCTAAGATTTGAGGAATTGTTCCATGATTTGTGTTTTCACGATAAACCATAGGAGTATGGCATATTCGAGAGATGAAATCAAACCATGTTTGACATGGTAAGATCAAAGGTGTCATTTATAAAACTGCCATTATGTTTTAAGGATTGAAGCTTTAGAGACTACTGCTTTTACACTGAAAAGAGCACCATCGTGATCCGTTGAAATGACATCATATAAGTTATGGTTTGGGATAAAACCCGAATTGTCTTTTCTTAAATTTTGGTATGCTAAGCATAAGTAAAATGTTTACAACCAAAGTCGGATAAGCACGTCTTTGTAGGTTATCCCAAAGAATTTGGCACAGTGGATAGGACAACACCCCCTACCCAGTGTATTGACGTGACAAAACAGGGCCCATGTATCGACGTTATAATTACTTTTTGTTTACTCAGAAGCTGGAACGGCCACTGCCACGCGTCTCTCCTTGGACTTCCGTCCCAATCGTTAACCCCTACCATAAAAGCGCATTGACGGTTCCACCATTCCCCTGCCTCGCAGAAACCACTCTTCTTCTTCCTGTCATCTACTATCTTCTTCCCGTCTTCTCCTTGCCTCCATGTAAGATCTACGCACTCTAGAGACAAGCTTCACTACCCATGACAACAAGAAGATAGACGTTGTCTACAACAATGAGGAGGAGACAGTGGTGCGTGTCCTGATGATGTACGAGGGTTGGCTTGGGATAGACGAGGACAAGTTTGTGGGATTGGACCTCGAGTACACCCCGGAGCACCCATATGAAGGGAGTGAATTCGTCGTCGTTCAACTTGCCATGCGGAAACACGTCCTCGTCTACCACCTCTCCCGGTTTGTAGATCTGCTCTCTGTAGCTAACCGCTTTTAGGGTTTTCTCCTCTTGTTCTTTATCCTCTTGCTCATCTTGCAACTACTGGATTTTACTTAGGACCAAATAAATTAGGGTCCTATGTCTCAATCGACTGAGATTTTCTTTAGTCTCAATCACCTAAGAAAAGTGCAACCGTAGCTAAAAGAAATGTGCAACTCGTTAAGTCGACTGAGAAATAGCAAAACCGAATAAATTATGACAATACAATGTTGAGAGTCTTGATCTTGCATTTACTAAACTTTTCAAAATTATATTGAGATGATGATCTTGCATTCACAAAATATTTGTAGTTACAAATTTTGGTGATGACAAACTACATATTTTCAGGACTGATAGGAAATGTCCAGCACTGCGCCAGTTCCTTGTAAAAAAGGGAATTGTTTTCTGCACTATCGACACAACAACTGATTTTTCGAAATTGTATCAAGAGGAAATTATAATTCCTGCGCACAACTGGATCGATATTCAGCGTCTTGTCAAGATCCTAGGGGGCTCGAAGAAGGATGGAATGGCATCACTCACAACTAGAATCCTCGATGAGTCATACGACAAAATGAAGGAAGATTTCCCTACGGATAGGCACGATTTCTGGGACGAGTGGCCATTGTCCGATATAAACCTGAAGTATGCAGCCATAGATGCTTACGTGATCTACCAGCTATATAAGAAGATCCATTTTTTCTACGTTACCTCGTGTTTTGCCCTATTTGCAAGAGGGAAGATGAGCTTAGGGGAGCCCTTTGTAGAAAATGTGGAATAGTTGAGTTTGAAGTTGAATATGCAAAGAAATTAGTGGCATCTGAAGCAGCTAACAGAGAGGCTGCAGAAGCAGCTGAAAGAGAGCTTGCAGCTGAAGAAGCGGCTGAAAGAGAGGCTGCAGCTGAAGCGGCAACAATCAGGCCTGTGATGCACCGCTAATTGTGCCGCAGGACGCTGAAGTAGGAAAGCCAAGTCAGATGCCAATTGGGACAAAGCAGTTCGTAAGATGTGGAGTACCTGGAATGGTCGCAGTTCGTCGCCTAGGAACGATGGCAAGCGCCTCAAGTGGTCTGATGAGGAGTGAATTAAGTTTTACTTGTCAGTGTTATGTTTCTGTTTTGTGGAACTCAGTTAGCTTGCCAAGATGTCTAGCGCATCAAGTGATACTAGTAAAATAAATTTAACCCTCGTTGTGTTATGTTTATGTATGTGTCTTGTAGCTTGTCAAGATGGTAGCTTCTTAACTGGCAGTTTGAAAGGGTGCCCTTTTCCTCTCTCACTAAACATATATGTTTCATTTTGCCAAAATTGGTAGCAAATCTAGAGAAGATTCTCACTTTGATATTCCGTTCCCTTTTGGACCTCGTTTTGCCTCCGATCAGGTAGCAAATATAGAGCAGCAAATCACACCAGGCAGAATACATTCATTCAGAAAACAAAACAAATGTAGATATAGCTATGCGCAGCTAAATAGGATATAGCGATAGAAAGTAGTTTGCTTAACGAGGTTTGATGCATTCAGCCAGAAATAGGATATAGCTAGAAAGAAGCTGCTTAGCAGCAGGGGCAGCCGCCGCAGCTGCAGGCACATCCTGCAAGCGCCCGTGCCTCCGCCATCTCCCTCTGGTGCTTCCGCCACTTCTTACTACCCAGTTTCTTGGACTTGAGGGCCTTGGGCCTGATTGGAGGCATGCAACTCTCTTTGATGGACACCCGCTGGAGGTTTCAGAGGTGAATGCAGAGAGCCTGGTGTTCAACGATGTAGGCGTTGATGTTCGCGGGCTCGGGCTTGCCGCTTTTGTGGATGCCGGAGCCCGCGGCCTCTACATGCTTCAGTAAGGTGTTCAAGACGGTGCCGCCGCCGACGCGACTCGTCAAGCAGTAGATGCCCCCCTTGCGGAAGGGGCACCTGTAGTAGGGGCCCCTGAGGAAGCCGTCATACTTGCCAGCCCGCAGCCTCCTCAGCACCTGACGATCCTTGGTGTGAATGGACTCGTCATCGCCGTAGACGTCGCTGCCGGAAACCTATTGGAAGAAAGGGAAAATCGGGGAGTAGATGGTGTAACAAGATCGAGTAATCGAAATGCGAACAAGAGAATCCTAATAAACCAAGATCTAGCATCCAATGATGGAAACAGTGTTAGATAATTAGGCACAATTTCCATGATTAATTCCAGAATATTAAACATGACAATACCAGCTAAATTTTAAATAGATTAGCCCATTATTTCTAACAAATGGTAGAAGAACCAGGGGAGGGGAGCAAACCCTAGTTACCTCCGACCATAGGTCGTCGATGCCGGTGTCATATGGGTTCAGCGGAGCGATGTACTTATCTGGATCATAGGTGCCCAATAAGTGCGTGATCTGCTTGTGACCGACGGGGGCCTCCTCGCTGGCGGGGGGCTCCTCTTCGGCGGCTCCGTCGGTAGCTGCGACGGGGGCCTGGACGGGAATGGCGGCTGCCATCGATGCCTCCACTAGGGCCTGGATAGGGACAGCGGTTGCTTTCAACGTGTCGAGGGGGACCGGCGAGGAGACGGGGGCCTCCTTGCCGGCGGCCACAGAGGCGACGATGGCCACCTTATCCTCCTCGGCCATCGCCAGCGCGGACGGGGTATTCTCGGGAGTTTGAGGATGCTGGTGGGACAGTGGAGAGGGTTGCGTGGGGACAGTGAGCGAGAGTGGGAGTGGGTGTGTGGAGAGGGGCTCTATAGTTAAGGTGGATAGAAGCAAGGCACGTTTCGTTGCACCACCGTGCAACGCGCCGCGCACTAGACTGCACCGTGCACCGCGACACGTGCACGGTACGTCACGTTTTTTCCCGGGCCATGCATGGCAGTTCTGTATTGAGCCGCATGCAAAGGGCGCACACACAATTTCTATGTACAAAGTTTGACACGGCCCTAAAATTGGCGATTGAGAGCCGCTTCGTAAAAAATGGGATATGTCTTATTAAAATCAAGTGGCAATAAATTGCAGCTATCCATCGACGACCGTGCACTCGATGACGCATGCGTTGTGGCATAGTAGTAGCAGTAGTAGGCTTTTCAGACTTGATTAAACATGACATGACCGCTCGACGACTTTTTCCATGGACGGCATCGTGTTCCTTCTTGTAGAAGTCTCGCTGAGGCAGACGTCTGTGCTGTCTCACGTTGTACTGTGAAGGGCACGACGTGTGCAACGATCATCGTTGGGTCGCACAGAATCAATGGTTGGTGCGCACGATCCACATGACAACTATGATAACCAATCAGGGAGTAGCAGACAGGGTGAGCACAGATTTGTGCTTCTACGAAATATAGAGAGAGGCGGGGCAAAACTGAGTAGTACCACATAAAACCAACGGCGATACTGAGTAGTATAAAAATGGAAAGTGAGTGTCTTGTACAATGAAATACATCGTGGCATGCATCAAATTATGCTAAGAAAGATCTACTAGAGTTCATTGGATGTGTGTTCTTCTCATAAACCACTCATAAACCACGTAAGGATCCACTAGAGTTCATTGGATGTGTGTTCTTCTCACAAACCACATATCACCAGTGCCATTGCATGTGTGTTCTTCCCACAGACCACACATGGATCTACCAGTGTCATTGCATGTGTTTGCTTCTCACAAACCATATCATGAACCACACACCAGTGTCATTGCATGTGTGTTCTTCTCATTAACCCCACATGGATCCACC
>OU342740.1:169599764-169627770 GCA_910589775.1 Avena eriantha | reverse complement strand
TCACACTAATAAGAAAGGAGATCTTACCGTTCAAAGTGAATAGATATTCTCTACCAAACGAAATCAAAAACTGATGCACTGATATGATGAAGTGAATATCAAAGGTATAGAGAACGATCACAGGGAACACAGGTTATTTATGGTGGAGCTGTAGGTATGGTATCTGTTGGGCCACGTAGAGATAAACAAAACTTTTTCCCTACGCGGTGATCCCAAGATTCAGCTTAGGTAGAAGGCCACGAGGATTACCACTAGACGCGCAGTTGCGGAGTTGATGAAGCACGTCGCTTGATGCCGTGCAGTCCTCGCGATCCGTTCCGGTTCCACGATCCACGATCCGTCTTTCTTCGTGATCGTCGAAGTGCTGAATGTACAGCACCTCTGCCGGTATCAACACGTACGAGGAGGAGCGCCGGTGATGGACTGCTAGGTCCGGTACGGCGGCAACAGGACGGACTGGGGCTAGGGTTTCCAACACATGGATTGACCTAACCTTGTGATCTAAGAACCTGTGCCCCAGCTTATAGAGGGAGTGAAAGTGGGCTCCACTCACTTGTGGCCATTCACTAAAAGGCCTATATTAGCCACTACAAGTCTCAATTGCTGACTAAGTCCATGTCTCTATTTGGGTCCAACCCAAATAGGTTTCCTGTTGGGTCTAACCCAACTTGCTCTTGCTCTTAAGTGTGTGACCCGATAGGCTCATGGTAACCCGGACATGATTCCGAGTCTCACTCGTGATCGATCAGTTGGTAGCGGCTCCTAGCAGAACGTGCCAACTCCCAAGTACAAATAAGTCATGACGACATACCTTCCAATGTGACTTTCGTCTGAGTCCCTTTTCCTCACGATATATCTTGTCGGACTATAGGCGAATGATCGTCATCCCTTAAATAGTCTGACTCTCTTTCTCGATCCGAGATAAGTGATTCATCCGACTAATTCTTAGTCGGTTGCCTCGGTTAATTCTTAACCGTGACGTGCATGGCCATGCTTTCCGAATCATATCTTCCGAGAGGGCCTAGAGAATATCTCTCCAGATGGAGGGGCACAATCCCGTCTTGTTATTCACATCACGCAGCTTGATTCTCAGTCGACCCGAACTCTACCTTTATAACTGCCCAGTGACAAAATAGTGTTTGACAGAACCTAAGTCGGAGATCCTCAACTCGGATTGTGCAATAACCTCAGGTCTAAGAATTACATTGATTGAGACATGCAAATGACAACTTGTTCGTTGCATCTCAATATGGGTCTGTCCGACTCGCTAAACTCTTTAGCCGAATCCGTGTAAGTCGGAATAGCATCTTCATGCCCATGACAAGTGGAACCTAGTCATCTGCCGACTTTCACATTGGTCTAAGTTGTGTGTCCGTCACAACCTCAATGACCAAGGACAATTAGTATGAACAACATGAATATGCAGTTCCACAATTGAATCACATATTCAATGATACATATAAGTGGTTCATACATGGACCATAACCTTATGAATACACAGGAATAACATCATACATGATTGCCTCTAGGGCATATTCCCAATAGTATCCTAACTACACAGCAAACAAGTCCTAGTGTTGATCGTACAAATACCCAAGAAACACACACGTGGAGAAAAACGTGGCAATGCAACTATGAAGGGTGTTGCACTACGCTCGAGAGGCACTAGCAAAGCTCAAAGTAAACAGGCACAAGATTGCTCAATCTACCGGCGCACAAAGATATCACTAGGCCTCTTGCTCAATTTCTCCTCTTTTTTTGTATAGCTTCTTTCTCTTTTTTCTTTTGACTTTTTCTTTTACTATTTGCTTTTTCTCTTTTTTTTTGGAATATATGTCACACATGGCCCATTATAAAGCACAGCACCAAAACCCTACGAGTAGCCTGTAGGAGCGGAAACTAGTCTCAATGGGAAAGTTCCTACACCTTATGTAATAGAATGGCTGTAGCTAAGGTTTGGAAAATTGCAAAATTTCACAATTGTTTTATATGGCTGCCGCGGCAGAAAAACGGGCAAAACTGTGCCGCGGCAGAGAATCTGTACCTCGCCGCAGAACTTGTGCCGCGGCAGAAAAACAGCACGAAATCGTGCCACGGCAGGAATCGGATCCGTGGCAGACACGGACTCGCGGCAGAGAAACCGGCCGTTTCTGTGCCGCGGCATAGTCGGTAGTGAATTTTTTTTTCTAATTCCGACTCGGCCAAAAGTAAGATGACTAGGACTCTTAGAGTAGATCAGATCTGACTTGATGGTGGCGGAAACAATGTGTGAAATCGACTAACAAACGACTAGAATACAAATCTACGAAGACAGATCTAGATCTAAAACTAATGGATGAACACGACCAGCAACTATTACTCGTCTACGATGCAATCTAGTCTATGAGAACTCTTTTTGTGGGCCTTTTTCTGTATAGGACTAAAAACACTCTCTAATCTATGGATGGATTTGTGGATGCTTACCGAGGCAACAAGGAAATCGGATACCAAGATGATATGGGGTGGCCCGATCTTCTCAGTAAGCAGATGGCGGTGATGATGGTGGATGATAGATAACTAGCATGTAGCTATGAACTCTCCCACTCGATCCCTGATGCCAAATGCAAACAACTCTCGAACCTTGTAGGATATTCACAACACCACGCTCTTGCGCACGCAACCGTGACCACGAACGGTAGTATGCAATCTACTAATTCCCAATGGAACAACAGATCACACTCAATTATAGTTGATAGATTCGAACACATGGTAATTCCAGAGGTTCTATGAAAGAAACAACTCCAAAATATTTAACGTGGTCTAAAAGACTAAAGATATGGCACCCCATCTATTTAAGGACTAAGGGCCGGCGGCTATGACTAGGAATAACAGTTTTGAGTCAACCTAGACTAAGATACAACCGACCCAAGGTGGGACGGCTCAAGGCGCGCAGGCCTACTCTGCCGTGGCAGAGTTGGACTCGGTTTCTCTGTCGCGGCAGAAAACTACGTGGTTTTCTCTGCCGCGGCAGAGATCCCTTGACCATGATATGGCACCCCATCTATTTAAGGACTAAGGGCCGGCGGCTACGACTAGGATTAACAGTTTGACTCAACCTAGACTACGATACAACTGACCCAAGGTGGGACAGCTCAAAGGCGCGCAGGCCTACTCTGCCATGGCAGAGTTGGACTCGGTTTCTCCTGTCGCGGCAGAAAACTGCATGGTTTCTCTACCGTGGCAGAGATCCCTCGACCATGTGTTGATCTTCTCGTGGAGTGCTCCTTGTGCTTCCTCCCTCTCTTCCCTCGCGCATTCCTCATTGATCAACACGCCATGTTCCTTCAGCTCCTCGCTCCGTGCTATGCCTTCTTCTCGTAAGTACCTAATCATACAATAATTCAAAGACCTAGGTAGTATAAAATTCTCATTAATTAAAACAACAGGTTCATTAAGAAACAAGTTCACCTGTTGTTCTAGTAGCTTAGCACGAGCTCTTGTGATCGGTCCAATTCTTATCTCATTGGATTGATCCTTCTTTGCAAATTGAACATCTTTATTAGCAATTGGGGTAGGTGTAACTGTAGGGATGTCCTCCTCAGAGCTCCAAGTCCTCCATGCTTGAGGAGCCATAGTTGATGACGTTCTCCATGTCTTCCATGCATGTGGAGTCATCATAGGTGCAATGCTCCGGGTCCTCAAAGCATGCGGAGCCATTGTCGGTGTAGTGCTCCATCATGTCCTCTATACTTGTGGAGTCGTATTCGTGGTGGCTCATCATGGATTCTTCATAGATATCATCCTCGCCTCCGGAGTCCCTAGACAGGATTCACAAGACCAAGTGGTGTATATGGAAGTGGTAGGGGTTAGGAATGCACCGTCAAACCTTACTTTACCTTGGAAGATAGTATCGTGCAAGTGGCAACACTTGAGAGCAATCAAAACCAAGCAAAGTGAAGTTCACGCGGAACACCAAAACCAATTAACCACTAAAAAAACACACACACAAAGCTTATGGTGGATAGGTATGGAAGGTGGCATGTCAAGAACCAATCCGAAATCAAGATGTTGTAATGGCAATTAAAGAACCACGATGCAGGGGAAGGTAGATCAACAAGTTTAGCAAGTAATCCACGGATCAAAACCTACCAAAATGCACTCAAATCACAGATCGATCCAAAACATGAATTGGGGCTGTTTTTGGTGGAACTTTCAAATTTATGGGGAAAAAGACCAAATCGAGGAGAAATCCGTGGCAACCAAAAGCTGCTAATACCAGATATTATGGGGTAACCCCGTGGGTGGCCCGATCTTCACAGATCTCGTGGTCAAATCGATGGGAAAGCGAGGGGAAAGGGAGAAGGTAGCGGAAGCGGACGCACACCTTGCGAAGAAAACGATGAACACACGCAAAATACACATGATACAAGGCCGATTGCTCTCACCGGTGGCAACCGGTCCGATAGAATCCTCGCAAGGAAAGATTGGTCAACGTGCTCCCTCGATCCCACGCGGAAAGGGAAGAACACCTTGGAGAGGGTCTTGACGTCTTGGAAAAGGGACACCGTTGCCAAGGCCTTGTACAACGAGGGAGGCGCAATGCAAACTCCAACGAGGTGGTGACGATAGTCAATCCCCTTTGCTAGAAGGGGATGAGGCAAAACTAGAGATTCCACAAAGGGGGTTTTCTTTAGTCTATCATCTATGCCTAGGGTTACATGAGGGGGTGGGGGAACTAAATATAGGCCAGGCACTAGTTCAAGGGTACTTTAGGAATAAAAGGGGAAAGTCTGCGCGGACTAAGGGGTACATGCGCCGAAGGCCCAGTTGGCGGCACGCAGGCCCATCCGCTCAGGTCAGAGACTTCGGTGTGGGGTCCGGAGACTCCGGTCTGGGCCGGAGACTCCGGTATGTCTCTGGTCCGTCTCCGGAGTGGCAGACAGACTGTCCTCGAGCTCGATCTGGGGGCCGGTCTAGAGATGGGTCTGGAGACTCCGGGGTATGCAGGCCGGAGACTCTGGTGTGGTTGGAGACTCTGGTGTGCGTAGGCCGGAGACTCCGGTGCTCCAGCTGCTGCTTCTTCCGTCTTCTCTTCCAAGCCTCCGTCTTATCGGGCTTGGTGCTCCAGGCTTCCTCCCTTGCATCCATACTCATCAGTCTGAACCTATCATGGATATGGGACGGAATATGAAGTAGTATACCATTCAAGAGGTTAGGAAGTGGGCTCGCATAGAGGAACAAATTCACCTTTGGAGTCCATGACGACTTGGCATAAGTTGGAGACCATGATGTGGTAACGACCAAAGGTCGGGCTACATCAGGTATGCTTCGGATTGCATGTTTGAGCTGAATTGTGATGTACTGGATGTGGAAGCTGCTAAAACTGGGAGTCGCCCTTCTATTCTTGCACAGGGTGGTTGCTCGAACGCAATTAGCTCCTGGTAAGCAAAGGTCGCTAGGGGTTCACATGTTTGTGGTGAATTGTAATTTTTGTTTTATTTACTCTGTAGATATTGGGCAGTTATGCAACAGTCTTGTTTCTTTGAGAGGAAGCACCGCAAGATTAGAAACATGACTGCCGGGTTAGTCATTTTGCTGCCCGAAGAAATTAAAAACGAGTGGAAAGATGATGCTGGACACGATTCTGGTGCCCATTGTCCCGGCGATGCAGAGTACGTGAAGCTAAGAAAATTGGCACCGAGGAAGAGGAAGAAGGAAGGAAATGAAGAAGCCATTGGACGTGAAGGCTTGGCACCCAGGCTGCGGAACAAGGTTGCTGGCAATGAAGATGCATAGTAGTGTGTTGAACTTGAACCTATATATGTAATTCTGTTAAATTCTGGAGCTCTGTGTGTCGCACGTTGCTGGGTGAAAAAATCTACCCACGTTCTTTGAGTAAAATTGATGCAGCCCGTCCTACCGACGATTCTACATCTACAACAACAAGTCCCCCAAGTGGACCCATGACTCGTTCCCGAGCCAAACTCCTCCAAGCTAAGGTGAACTCGCTCCTCTCTTCGTGCCAATTTGATACCTCCTTGGATGGCGTGCTACTTCATACCACTACTTTGTGCATCATCAAGTACGAGACCCCACCGCGTCGACCCACGAGCCCTGAAGCTGCACCTGAGCTGAAGCTGCCAGAGCCGGAGTGTCCGCCCGACTCCAGCCGGAGTGTCCAGCGCGACTAAGCCGGAGTGTCCGGCCTACCCCCGCCCCGTCTGGACTCGGACATTCTGTGTGCCAGTTCGGACATTGCCCGGAGTGTCCGGCCACCCCGGACTATCCGGTCGTTTCGACCCGGACTGTCCAGCCTAAAGATGGGCCTGCGAGCCTAGTTAGGCCCTATGGCCCATGTACCCCTCTATTTCGCCCAAAACTCTACTTTTAATGCCTGAATTACCCCTGAACTTGTGGTTGGCCTATATATAGACCCCCACCTCCATTGTAAACCCTAGGCTTGATATTGGAATTAGTGGAAACCCCTTTGTCGATCTATCTAATTCTTGCCTCATGCTCCGTGACTAAGGAGCACCAATATCCCCAAACCTCGTTGGAGTTTGCATCGTGCCTCCGCGTTGTACAAGGCCTAGGCATCGGTGTCCCTTTGCCAAGACGTCAAGATCTCACCGAGTCTCCCATCTCGTCGTGCCGGTTCGAGAGAGAGTCCTCCGCCCGACGCCGATCCTAGGGATTGTGCCGGACCGTTCACTGCCGGCGTGAGCTATTGGTGTTTATCGTGGTTTTGCGTGTGTGTGTTCATCGCGTTCTTCGTGCGTGTGTTCGTCGTGTTCATCCTTCCCTCCTTCCCCCGCACTCCACCCTAGATTTGAAAGGGAATCGTGAAAGATCGGGCCACCCTAGAGGTTTGCCCTCAACATATTGGTATCAAGAGCTTCGTTGCTCACGATTTTCCCCACAAATTTTTCTTCTATCCACCAAAAAATCGAAAATCCCCACCAAAAACAGCCCATATTTTCCTTTGGATCGATCTCTTGATTTGGAGTGTTATTTGTGGTTTTGATCCAACCAAACCTTGTCTAAGGAGTTGGTCCATCTTTCTCCTGCGTTTCCCCAGCCCGATTTGGCCAGTTTTTCGCGGATTTGAGGCCCGAAGGCGAGGATTTCCGCTCAAGAACACGAGCAGGAAACCCGCGCCGGAGTGTCCGGCTCGTACCGACCGGAGTGTCCGGCCGAACCAGACCGGAGTATCCGGCCAAGACAGACCGGATTGTCCGGCTGTAACGCCTATTTTGACTGTTTTGCCTCATTTTTCGCATTGGCTAATCTCCTTTGTTTGCTCGTGTCCCGTGTGCGTGTCAGCAACTACCAGCAAGCTTCCGCATCATCAACTTCTGTGCTCATCGACACCACGGACCACGAACATCATCCCGCACCACCGACGCCAAGTTCATCATCCAAGAAGGTATAACTTGTGTCACCTTGTTAACCCCATCTTCCTTTGTGTGTACCTATCCCATGAGAGTGGCTCATCTTGTGTTTGCTTGAGCATTATGCATTTGTCCTTGGATAGTGAGAGTGCAAGAGAAATAGCAAGTGTGACTAGGTAGCATCAAGGGAGAGCAAAAAAAAGGAAAATGATACAAAGAAAAAGCAAAAGAAAAATAGTCTCCCCTTGCAAAAGAGAGTCTCAAAGCTTGTAAGCAAGAGAGAAAGAAGAGCGCCCAAGGCAATTGCACAAATCTGTTGCTCACTTTTAATCTTTGCAAACAAGCCACGGTCTCTCCTTGCATTGGCACGACAATGAGCTTAGTCTTCGTTAGGACTTTTAGTTTGCTCATTTTCATAGTCGTGTCAATCCCAACGTTCTCCACGTGTGTGTATATAGTCGTATGTTCCCGTCACCCTTTCGAGTGGTTTACCTTCACCTTTGACTTGAGTTTTGTTGGATTTTACCCACTTTTTACTATCCCTTTTCTTTTGGTTGGTTCTTTGGCTTTCCACTATCCTAACCTACCACCAACAAGCTTTTGAGAGTTAGTTCTTTCTTTAGTGTGAGTTTTCTTTGCAATTCCACTTTGCATGCTTATAGCTCTCACTTGTGGTTTCTAGTTTGGTGCAATCCCCAAGGTGAGGTACAAGGCTAACACCACCATATTCCACTTCCATATACAATACTCGTGTGTTTTGCATGAGGGATAGGCACGGTGAGACGAGCCAACCACCTCCCCAAGAAGTGTTGGAGATATGCCCAAGAGGCAATAATAAAGTGGTTATTATTATATCTTTATGTTTATGAGAAATGTTTACATCCCATGCTATAATTGTATTATTAGGAAACACTAATACTTGTGTGTTTTGTAAACATAAAAGAGTCCCTAGTAAGCCTCTTGTTAAACTAGCTTGTTGATTAATGGATGATCATGGTTTCCTGATCATGGACATTGGATGTCGTTAATAACAAGATCATATCATTAGGAGAATGATGTGATGGACACACACCCATAGTAAGCGTAGCATAAGATCAAGTCATTAAGTTCATATTTCTATAAGCTTTCAAATGCATAGTAACCTAATCCTTCGACCATGAGGTTATGTTAATCACCATCACCGAATGGACACTTTGATGACATCAAACACCGCTTCATAACTGGGTGGTCATAAAGGTGTCATTGTGTATTCTGAAAGTATGTGTTGAAGCACATGAACCAAGATTGGGATTTGTCCATCCATATGACGGATAGATATGCTCTGGGCCCTCTCGGTGGAATGTCATCTAGTTAGCTTGCAAGCATGTGACTGGGTCACAAGGGATGACATATCACAGAACGAGTAAAGAGTACTTATCAGTAACGAGGTAGAACTAGGTATGGAGATACCGACGATCAAACCTCCGATAAGTATAGTATCGCGTGACAAAGGGAATTGGTTTCATATGTAAATGGTTCTATCGATCACGAAGTCATCGTTGAGTATGTGGGAGCCGTTATGGATCTCCAGATCCCGCTGATGGTTATTGATAGGAGATGTGTCTCTGTCATGTCTGCATATTCACGAACCGTAGGGTGACACACTTAAGGTTCGAAGTTGTTTTAAGTAGATATGGAATGTGCGTTGGAGACCGAATGTTGTTTGGAGTCTCGGATTTGATCCGGGACATCACGAGGAGATCCGGAATGGTCCGGAGAATAAGATTCATATATTGGGTATCATTTTCTGAGTTAGGAAATGTTCCGGAGTATTTGTATGAGGGTTCTAGAAGGTTTTGGAATGTTCCGGAAGGTTCTAGAAGGTTTCTTGGAGTTTGCTTGAAAACCAAGGAAGGGATCAAGGAGTCCTGGTGGGTCAAGACTAGGAGTCATGGGGGAGGAGGACTCGTCCCCCCTCCCCAATCCGCCGGCCTAGAGGGAACGGGAGTCCTACAAGGACTCCCCCTCCCATGGCACCTCACCCCCCTTAAATAGAGGGGCAGGGGCGCCCCCTCCACCCCTGCTCCCATAACACCCAATCTCTGCCGCCTCTCTCCTCCACCTTTCTTCTGCACAGGCATAGGCGAAGCCCTGCAGAATTCTCTACTCCACCACCACCACCACGCCGTCGTGCTGCTGGGATTCCGTGGAGAAGATCTACTACCTCCGCTGCTCGCTGGAACGGGGAGAGGAAGGTCTGCTTCGACTCCGCACGTGTGACCGACTGCGGAAGCGCTACCGAATCACGGCGCCGGAAGGATCGTCCACTTGACCGACTGCGGAAGCGCTGTTGGAACGCAACGCCGGAAGGATCGTCCACACGATCTTGAGATCGGCAAGTGATCGACTACATCAACCACGAGATCTAATCTCGTTAACGCTTTCGGATCTACGAGGGTTAGTTCCTTTCTATCTCGTTGCACATGTCTAATAGATTAGATCTTGGCTTTTATCTAGATTGGATCTAGGTTTTGTTCGTTCTTGCGGTAGAAATTTTTTGTTTTCCATGCTACGAACCCATCAGTGGTATCAGAGCCGTATCTATGCGTAGATCTGTTGCACGAGTAGAACACAATGTTTTTGTGGGCGTTGATGCTTTTGTTGTCGGTGTCTTAGCGTGTACTTTGCATCTTGCGGCATGGTGGGATGAAGCGGCTCGGGCTAACATTACATGTCATCGCACATGAGACTTGCTCCACGCTTGACGTGCAACTTGCTTTGCACAAGTGGCTTTGCGGGTGTCTGTCTCTCCCACTACAGTTAAGATTCAATTTACAATGAGCATCTGACAACACTTGTATCAACGTTGTGATTCTTGTTCGTAGGTAAGATCGGTCTTATGCGAAAGCCCCAAACCACGTAAAACATGCAAAGAAAATTAGAGGCGTCTAACTTGTTTTTGCAGGGGTTTTGTGATGTGATATGGCCATCATGTGATTATGATTATATTTAATGTATGCAATGATCGTTGTTGTAATATGGCAACCAGCAAGAGCCTAATGGTTGTCTTTTAATTCTGTTAAGACCTGTGTGTCTATTCATCTTGTAATAGCTTTATTCCAAGTAGTTGTAATAGTTACTAGTGATGATGGACAACCATGAAGCGGTGCCACTGACCTTGACGCAATGCTGGTGATGATGGAGATCATGTTCGTGCTTTGGAGATGGAGATCAAAGGCGCAAGAAGAAAGGGCCATATCATATCACACTTATTATGAATTGCCTGTGATGTTAATCCTTTATGCATCTTGTATTGCTTAGATCGCGACGGTAGCATTATAAGATGATCCCTCTCACTAAATATCAAGTAATAAAGTGTTCATCCTTAGTTGGCACCGTTGCTAAGACTCGTCGTTTCGAAGCATCTCGTGATGATCGGGTGTGATAGACTCTACGTGTGCATACAACGGGTGCAAGCCAGATTTGCACATGCGGAAACTAAGGTTAACCTTGACGAGCCTAGCATGTACAGACCTGGTCTCGGAACACGGAATACCAAAAGGTAAAGCATGAGTCATATGGATGATATGATGAACATGTTGATTGTTCGCCTTTAAAGCTACATCATCTCACGTGATGATCGGACTTGGTGTAGTGGATTTTGTTCGTGTAATCACTAAAACAACTCGAGGGATGTTGTTTTGAGTGGGAGTTCATTTGTAATTTGGATTAGTCGAACTCAATTTATCATAAACACAATCAAAGTGAATTTGCATAGTTTGTTGTAGTCATTGGCATCCGTTCACCACCTTACGCTTAGTTATAGTTGAGATTGTGGAATTATAGAAATTCTGGATATTTACTTTACGAACTAGTATCGTATTGTTTTGAATGTCAATTTAAAGTTTATAAGTCCTATTGCAAACTTTCATCAAACTCTATTTACTCCATAAAGTTTAATAAGTAGTATTAAATCAAGAGTAAGAATTCCAATGTTAGTATCTAAAGTATCATGTTTGCCTCCATGATTCTTGATACTCAAAAGATTGTTTTTAATATCAAGTTTATCTAAGAGCTGAAAGCAATGTTTTAGAAACCATAATATGTGAAAGGTATTGCGATATCTAAAACAATATGTTGGTTACAACATGATAGAGTATATGTCCTCATATTTGATGAGAATTTGTGAAGGTTGGAGACGCTAGTCGTCCTAATCCTCCAAAAGGTTTTGAAAAGAAACATTATACTCGCAATTCACCTTTATAAGCTATAGCAGCTTGATCATGAAAGTTGTCATGATAAGGATGAATAGAAGATGTAAGTAAAATGTTTACTACACTAAAAGATTACTAAAGAATGGATTTTTGAAAGAACACCAAACATTTGATGATGGTGATCCACCTCAAAGTGCAAGTCCAAAGGTATTAGTATTTGACTATACAAACTTTGTACTATGTGTCATGTGAATGACACCACTATTGATGTTGATAGATTCTTTTAAAAGAAAAGGAATTGCTAAAAGAGAATCTATAAAATATTTGGCAGAAAATAAAAGGTTGGAGATGTCCAACTTAGGCATATAGAAGATACATGTTATGGTTGTATTCCCTGGTTGTTAAACAATGTGGTTCTGCGGTATTGGATACCGAATTGGTTGGTATGAAGTGTCATACAGGACAACACAATTCATGAACTACAATGGCCTAAGTAACTAGCAAGAGAATGAGTGATGATGTTCATCAAAAACAAATAAAGTGTTATTGTGTTTTTCGTTGACATCAAACCTAGCCTTCAAGATTTGTTTTAATAATTGTTATTTTGTTCCGGTATTACGAGAACAATGGTTGTTCAAATAATTACCGTATTCCATAAAGGATGGATGAACTTTTACAAGTCTAGTGGGAGAAATCACATCCATAAACACTATTGCTAAAATGTCGCAAGACAAATGATTGAAAGATCACTTATGAAGTAACATCGTTGTTTAAATTATATTTGAAATAAAACATGAAGAAACTCCATGTTGATGGAATTTTGGAGTCTTTTGATTTTGATCAATTGACGCATGAGAGACTTTCCTCGAGATAATTGAAACTCCGTCCATGGTCCAGAGAGGAATGGATGACTAGCTTATTGGAAATTGAGCATGCTGATGTGCATAGTCCATTATGTGTAGCCATATGCGATGGATCTTTTTGCTTCATATGCTTTCTCCGAAAATTTGAGTGAATATATCTGTATATTTACTTAATAAGGAGGAAGTATGAAAACATTTGAAAGTTGTTCAAAGACTTTCAAGATGAACTTGAAAATCATTGTAACAAGAAAATAAAGAGTTTATGATTCGATCATAAAGAAAGATGTTTGAGTTACAAGTTTAGCAAAACACCTAACATTTGAGGAATCGTTCCATGGATTTGCATTTCCCAAAACACCATAGGAGTATGGAGTGTTCACGATATGTAATGAAACCTTGTTTGACATGGTAAGATCAAAGGTGTCATTTATAAAACTGCCATTATATATTAAAGATTAAAGCTTCAGTGACTACCGCTTTTACACTGAAAAGAGCTCCATCGTGATCCGTTGAAATGACACCATATAAGTCATGGTTTGGGATAAAACCCGAATTGTCTTTTCTTAAATTTTGGTATGTTATGCATAAGTAAAATGTTTACAACCAAAGTCGGATAAGCACGTCTTTGTAGGTTATCCCAAAGAATTTGTTGGGAATTTCTCCATAACACTGAGGACAAAAGAGTTTGTTACTTGGAACGTCAAGTTTCTTGAGAAGGAATTTTTCGTGAAAAGTTAAGTGGGAGGACAATAGAACTTTGATAAGGTTGTTGAACCTTAGATATATGTGCTAAGTAGCGCAACACCGGAAAGTGTCCCGGTGACGACCACAATGCTCATGGCTCTCGTGATTACAAAAGGTGTGATCTCGGAGATTAGAGTTCCTATAGAACCATGTGGGTCGGTAAGAATCAAATAGTAAGATTTGATAAGCAAGTCGTTATTGTTTTGAAAATGATGAACCGACTACATGCAAAGAAGCGATGATGGGCCCTGACTCCATAAAATGACTAGAAGTCATGGAATCCGTGATAGCATCCATACACGAGAGATCAAGTTTCTGAACTTTGAAGACCCTCCGGAAAGGCGTGAAGCCTATCAGTCGTGTTTGGATCTATAAAAGAAATAGACATGGATGTTTCAAATCTATGAAATAGTCGACATGTCGAAAAAAGTTTACGGCAATGTCCAAGGAATTGACTATGATAAGATTTGATCTTTCATAGCGATATTTAGTCTGGACGGATTAATGTAGCAACCACTACATATATTTTGGTATATGGTAGTTGAACAAACAAAACAAGTTCTTATAATAGAATGGTTACCTAGGACGTGTAAATGACACGATCCAAAGGGTTTTCTTTATTCAAAGGATGCTAAAAGAGTATGCAAAACTTCAATGGTTGAAGTAAGCATAGCGGAGTTGGAATCTTCACCATGATGAAACTATTAAAAGAGTTTAAATTCATCGGAGATGATGAAGATGCTTGCATTTGCAAGAAATTAAGTGGGAGCGCTGAGACATATTTCTAATACATTATGTAGAGGACATATTGTTGACTGGAAATGATGTATCTTGTATTGACACAGGTTAAGAATTTCATTTTGATGAAATACTTAGGCATAACCCAAGAATTAGGCATCCATGTCTATATGGATAGATTAAGGCGCTAATATGGTTTTGCCAAATGTACATAGATAAGACGTTGAATGAGTTCAATATGGAAACAACAAGAAAGGTTCTTGACGCACGGAAAGGACTGAATCAAGATTCGAGTGTGTTGACACGAGATTCAAGTGTTTTGACACTTGGTGAAATCACAAGAATATTTTGATCAATCATTCTTTGAGATGTACACATCCAGATATGTCCTATGCTCTAAATGTTATGAGCATATACCAGAATGATTCATAAGATGATCATTGGACAATAGTAAAGATATTCTTATGAGCTTTGGAAGAACTAAGAATATACCATGTATAAGTGACAAATAGTTAAAGGTAGTTCATTGTAAAGTGTTACATTGATACTAGTGTTGTCACAAGATACAAGTTAAATTTATCTCAATTTAGACTATGGGTGGCACAATATAATGGAAAGGATGTTCCATAATGGATTTGGATGAGTTCCAAAGTTAAGACATTGTGACGGATACTACAACAAAAGGCTAAGTATATAACTGCTATAGTAGCAGCAAAGGAGGGCATTTGTGTTAAGTAGTTTGTTATCAAACTAGGTGTGGTTCAAAGTGGGCTAATACTATGAAGATATATTGTATGACAATAATATCAACATATTTTGAGCTGAAGGAACTAAAGGTCTCACCAAAGGACCAAATTTATACAATGCCATCTCATTGGAGAATGAGTAATGCGTAGAGACGCAAGGACATGCAAATACACACGGACCTGGAAGTGTCAGATCCGAAGATTATGTTTACCACTAGCAATAGTGTCTATACAACACCAGAAAGCCATAGGTGTTGAATGCACAAGTTTTTAACTAGATTATTGACTCTAGTGCAAGTAGGAGACTGTTGGACATATGCCCAAGAGGCAATAATAAAGTGGTTATTATTATATCTTTATGTTTATGATAAATGTTTACATCCCATGCTATAATTGTATTATTAGGAAACACTAATACTTGTGTGTTTTGTAAACATAAAAGAGTCCCTAGTAAGCCTCTTGTTAAACTAGCTTGTTGATTAATGGATGATCATGGTTTCCTGATCATGGACATTGGATGTCGTTAATAACAAGATCATATCATTAGGAGAATGATGTGATGGACACACACCCATAGTAAGCGTAGCATAAGATCAAGTCATTAAGTTTGTATTGCTATAAGCTTTCAAATGGATAGTAACCTAATCCTTCGACCATGAGGTTAAGTTAATCACCATCACCGGATGGACACTTTGATGACATCAAACACCGCTTCGTAACTGGGTGGTCATAAAGGTGTCATTGGGTATTCTGAAAGTATGTGTTGAAGCGCATGAACCAAGATTGGTATTTGTCCATCCATATGACGGATAGATATGCTCTGGGCCCTCTCGATGGAATGTCATCTAGTTAGCTTGCAAGCATGTGACTGGGTCACAAGGGATGACATATCACAGAACGAGTAAAGAGTACTTATCAGTAATGAGGTAGAACTAGGTATGGAGATACCGACGATCAAACCTCGGATAAGTATAGTATCGCGTGACAAAGGGAATTGGTTTCATATGTAAATGTTTCTATCGATCACGAAGTCATCGTTGAGTATGTGGGAGCCGTTATGGATCTCCAGATCCCGCTGATGGTTATTGATAGGAGATGTGTCTCTGTCATGTCTGCATATTCACGAACCGTAGGGTGACACACTTAAGGTTCGAAGTTGTTTTAAGTAGATATGGAATGTGCGTTGGAGACCGAATGTTGTTTGGAGTCTCGGATTGGATCTGGGACATCACGAGGAGATCCGGAATGGTCCGGAGAATAAGATTCATATATTGGGGATCATTTTCTGAGTTAGGAAATGTTCCGGAGTATTTCTATGAGGGTTCTAGAAGGTTTCGGAATGTTCCGGAAGGTTCTGGAAGGTTTCTTGGAGTTTTCTTGAAAACCAAGGAAGGGATCAAGGAGTCCCGGTGGGTCAAGGCTAGGAGTCATGGGGGAGGAGGACTCCTCCCCCCCTCCCCAATCCGCCGGCCTAGAGGGAAGGGGAGTCCTACAAGGACTCCCCCTCCCATGGCGCCTCACCCCCCTTAAATAGAGGGGCAGGGGCGCCCCCTCCACCCCTGCTCCCATAACACCCAATCTCTGCCGCCTCTCTCCTCCACCTTTCTTCTTCATAGGCATAGGCGAAGCCCTGCAGAATTCTCTACTCCACCACCACCACCACGCCGTCGTGCTGCTGGGATTCCGTGGAGAAGATCTAGTACCTCCGCTTCTCGCTGGAATGGGGAGAGGAAGGTCTGCTTCGACTCCGCACGTGTGACCGACTGCGGAAGCGCTGCCGAATCGCGGCGCCGGAAGGATCGTCCACTTGACCGACTGCGGAAGCGCTGCTGGAACGCGACGCCGGAAGGATCGTCCACACGATCTTGAGATCGGCAAGTGATCGACTACATCAACCACGAGATCTAATCTCGTTAACGCTTTCGGATCTATGAGGGTTAGTTCCTTTCTATCTCGTTGCACATGTCTAATAGATTAGATCTTGGCTTTTATCTAGATTAGATATGGGTTTTGTTCGTTCTTGCGGTAGAAATTTTTTGTTTTCCATGCTACGAACCCATCAAGAAGAAGATCAAGGTCCATACATGACGCGCGCAAGTCACTTCATCGTTCGACAAGAGTTCCGTGAATGTTGTCAAGCACTTGAGACACGACAAGATGAACAATTTGGCGAGACGCAAGCCGAGTTCAAGAACATCGACAACCGCTTCGATGGCCTCGAAAGGAAAATGCAAGCAATGCATCACAACTTCGGCCACCAAAATGAAGCGCTCCAACGCTCCGTCGCCGAAACAAATGACAATCTTCGACGCCTCATCGACGGAATGGCAAGACCACGTTCACGCGCGTCAAGCTCTTCAAGTTCTTCGCATCGTCATCCACCTCTTCCACAAGATCTACATCAAAGTGCTCAAAGACGCAATGATGTCCCCGTGGTTGAAGATGGAACCTCTTCGAACTATGTAACTTCCCCACGGCACGCCGCAACGTCAAGCTATGATGGTGACCTCTCTTCAAGGCCATGAGCAAGGCAAGAATCACACCGTCATCACGCAAGCGCCCTAGTGACCCAACAAGAGCAACCACCAGAGGAACCGCAAGCGCAACCGCAAGTACAAACGCAAGTCTACCACCATCGACCGTGACATATACTTGATACAACAAGTGATGACTCCAATTTGGAGAATCAAGCTCGTCATCGACGTGAAGATCTCCAAGATCCTCCTCCTCGTCATCAACGTCATGAACATCAACAACGACACCATGGTCATCACGCGGCGCCTCCTCCACATCAACAAAACTTGAAGCGTCAAGTGATACAAGTTGAGCGACGCCCACCACGTCAAGAGGCTCATGACCATGTTCTTCGCCGTGAGGCCCATGTGCCTAACCAACACCACCAACTGAGGAACGAGCCTCCTCTTCGTCATCAACCGCATCAAGAGGCTCCACACCCTCGCCACCTTGAGGCTCAAGCGCCTCAACCACGTCAACAACCGCGCCAAGAGCAAGAGCAAGCTCCTCCTCAACAACAATATCAAGAGCAGGCTCCGCAACAAGGACGCATGAACCAAGTTCCACCTCCCCAACTACAAGATCATCAACAAGGTCACCAAGCTCGTCGCAATGACCGCAACGATGAAGAAACTTTTGGCAAGCTCAAGTTCACGATGCCCAAGTTCACCAGATCCAATGACCCCGAAGAATACCTCTCGTGGGCACTCAAAGTCGACAAGATCTTCCGCATGCACAACTATAGCAACAAGAAGATGTAAGCGATGGCTTCGCTAGAGTTTGATGATTACGCCAACCTTTGGTGGGAACAAGTTCAAGTTGCTCGTGATGCAAGACAAGAGCCGCCAATCACAACTTGGCATGACATGAAGGCTCACATGAGATCCCGGTTTGTCCCCGCGCACTACACGCGTGACCTCTTCAACAACCTTCAAGCTCTTCGTCAAGGGACAACGACCGTGGAAGAATACCTTAAGGAAATGGAACTCAACTTGATTCGCGCCAACATTGATGAGCGCATGGAGCAAACAATGGCACGTTTCCTTATTGGCTTGAATCACCCAATCAAGCGCATCGTCGAGTTCCAAACATACAACACCATGGTTGAGCTTGTGCACATCGCAACAAAGGCTAAACGTCAAGTGCAAGAGGACATCCCAAGACGTACTTCACCTACAAGAAAGCTTCAACCCCTACACCAACAACTTTCAATGGTAGCTCCTCAAGTACCTCCAAGCCTTCCTTCAAGCCCACACTTCCACAAGGAAAACTGCCCCCAAGTGGTAAGCAAGCAAAGAGTGATACACCTTTCAACGGTGAATGCTACAAGTGTGGAGGTAAAGGACACAAGTCGGCCGAATGTTGAAACAAGAAAGTCTTGTTCATCCATGACAATGGTGATGAAGAATACTTGAGTGAAGATGAGTTTGATGCCCATGTCAAGGAAGCAATGTCAAGGCAACGAGTGGAAGATGATCAAGAACTCCTCATGTGTGAGCATGACGCATGTCCATCGCTTGTCGTCACAAGGATCTTGACCACTCAAGCACAAGAGCATGAAGACCAACGCTCCAATATCTTCCAAACACGAGCCGGCATCAACGACAAATCTATCAAGGTGATCATTGACGGAGGGAGTTGTCACAACCTTGCTAGCACCGAGTTGAGTGAGAAGCTCAACCTCACCCTCCATCCACACAAGCACCCCTACCACGTGCAATGGCTAAGTGACCAAGGGTCCATGAAGATCAAGCATACCCTATCGGTCTCCTTCGCCATTGGTCCTTACAAAGATACGATGGAGTGTGATGTGGTTCCTATGACAGTTTGCCACATGCTTCTTGGTCGACCATGGCAATTTGACAAGGTTTCTCAACATGATGGTCGCACCAATATATACACCTTCAAATGGCTCAACAAAACATGTGTTTTGCAACCGATGACTCCTAGCCAAATAATTGTGGACAATGCAAAGGCTTTAGCGAGGGTGCAAAGCACAACACCTACTTGTGAGAAGAGCGGTGAGAGAGACAACCACCTCATAGTGAGTGAGAGCCACAAGCCAAATTCGAGTGGAAAAACTAAGAGTGTTCTCCTTGCCACCAAAAGTTAGATGAGAGATGTTCGGAACAACCCATCCATCTTGCACTATATCCTCCTTTGCAAGGGACTAGTGCAAGGAACTAATGAATTAACCAATGTTCCTCCATATTTGATGAATGTTTTGCAGGACTTCAAGGATGTGTTCCCCGAAGCGCTTCCACATAGACTACCTCCTCTTCGCGGCATCGAACATCGAATTGACCTCATCCCCGGTGCACCACTTCCCAACCGTGCCGCTTACCGCACGAACCCGGAGGAGACGAAGGAGATCGAATGTCAAATCAACCAACTCGTCTCCAAAGGTTTGATCCAAGTTAGCACTAGTCCAAGTGTCGTACCCGTGATTCTTGTTCCAAAGACGGATGATGCGTTACGGTTATGCATGGACTGTCGTCCAATCAATGCTATCACCGTGCGTTATCGATATCCCATACCACGTCTCGATGACATGCTTGATGAGTTGTGTGGAGCCACTATTTTTTCGAAAATTGATCTTCGTAGTGGTTACCATCAAATACGCATGGCTGAAGGTGATGAGTGGAAACCCGCCTTCAAGACCAAACTTGGTCTCTATGAATGGTTGGTTATTCCCTTTGATTTATCAAATGCCCCATCCACTTTCATGCGCCTTATGAATCACATCTTGCGTTCTCTCATTGGAAAACGTGTTGTTGTCTATTTCGATGATATTCTTGTTTATAGCAAATCACTTGAGGACCATGTAACACATGTCAAGGAAGTTTTGCAAATCCTTCGACATGAAAAGCTTTATGCTAATCTTCCCAAGTGCACTTTTGCTAAAGACAAGTTGATTTTTCTTGGATTTGTCGTTTCTTCGAAGGGAATTGGAGTTGATGTTTCCAAGATAAAGGACATACGAGATTGGCCCATACCAACAAATGTGAGTGAACTCCGAAGTTTTCATGGGTTGGTCGGTTTCTATCGTTGCTTTATGAAAGACTTTTCAACCATTGCTTGTCCCCTTAATGAATTGACCAAAAATAATGTCACCTTCGTGTGGGGCAAAGCACAACAAAAAGCTTTTGATGAACTTAAAAAGAGGCTCACCGAAGCACTTCTTCTTGCTTTACCAGATTTCAAATAAACTTTTGAGATAGAGTGTGATGCTAGTGTTATTGGCATTGGAGGAGTCCTTATGCAAAACGGACATCCTATAGCCTACCATAGCGAGAAACTTGATGGTGCTCGCCTTAACTATCCGATTTATGACAAAGAGCTTTTTGCCTTAGTTCGTTTCCTTCAAGTTTGGCAACACTACCTTTGGCCTAAGCAATTTATCATACATTCCGACCATGAGTCGTTGAAATATCTCAAAGGCCAAGCTAACTTGAGCAAGAGACACGCTAAGTGGGTTGAGTTCATGGAGTCTTTTGCGTACATTGTCAAGTATAAGAAGGGCAAAGATAATGTAGTTGTGAACGCATTGTCTCACAAACATACAAGCCTTCTTACGAGACTTGAAATCAATGTGTTGGGTCTTGAGGAAATAAAATCTTTGTATGCTTACGATCCGTTCTTCGAACCAATTTTCGCAAAGTGCTCCAATGACAAAGGAGTTGATGATTTCTATTTGCATAAGGGCTTTCTATTTAAACAAAACAAGTTGTGCATCCCGAAGTCGTCGCTTCAACTTTTTCTTCTCCAAGAATATCATGGTGGAGGCCTTATGGGTCACTTTGGTCGCGACAAGACATTGGACATGCTCTCCAATCACTACTTTTGGCCCAAGATGAAGCGTGACGTGGAGCGCTACATTCAATGATGCACGACATGTGTTCAAGCTAAGTTGCAAGCTAATCCCTATGGTCTTTATATGCCATTGCCTATTCCTCATACACCACGGTCCGACATTAGCATGGATTTTGTGTTAGGATTGCCTAGATCTAAGCATGTTCATGATTCTATATTTATTGTTGTGGATCGTTTTTCCAAAATGGCACACTTCATACCGTGCCATAAGACCGACGATGCTTCACATGTTGCAAATCTGTTTTTAGGGAAATCGTCCGTCTTCACGGTGTGCCAAGGACAATCGTCTCTGATCGCGATGTCAAATTCATGAGCTACTTGTGGAAGACCCTCATGGCCAAGCTCGGCGTCAAGCTCCTCTTCTCATCCGCATCACATCCTCAAATGATGGCCATACCGAAGTTGTCAACCGAAGGCTCAGAACTCTCCTTCGTGTGTTGATCAAGAAAAACCTGAAGGATTGGGAGGAATGCATCCCACACGCCGAGTTCGCCTACAATCGAGCCAAGCACTCAACAACCAAGATGAGTCCATTCATGATCGTCTATGGTTTCGAGCCCCTCACCGCGCTCAACATCCTACCACTACCTCTCCTTGAGCGCACGAACATGGACGTCAAGAAGCGCGCACAAGCTATGAAGACGCTTCATGAAGAAACAAGAGCTACTATCGAACAACAAGTCCTTCGCCAAGCTTCAAGGTTAAACAAGGACAAGAAGGATATGATATTTGAAGAAGGTGACCTTGTGTGGATACACCTAAGCAAGGACCGCTTCCCTAAGTAACGTGACTCCAAGCTCAAGCCAAGAGGAGATGGTCCCTTCAAGGTCCTCAAAAGAATCAACAACAATGCCTACATCATCGACATACCGACCTCCAAGTACCTTGCAAGCAATACATTCAATGTCAAGGATCTCTCACCCTACCATGGAGATGCTCAAGATGATATCCATGAAGAGTCGAGGACGACTCTTTCCCAAGGGGGGGAGCTGATGCAGCCCGTCCTACGGACGCTTCTACATCTACAACAAGAAGTCCCCCAAGTGGACCCATGACTCGTGCCCGAGCCAAACTCCTCCAAGCTAAGGTGAACTCGCTCCTCTATTCGTGCCAATTTGATACCTCCTTGGATGGCATGCTACTTCATACCACTACTTTGTGCATCATCAGGTACGAGCCCCCGCCACGTCGACCCACGAGCCCTGAAGCTGCACCTGAGCTGAAGCTGCCAGAGCCAGAGTGTCCGCCCGACTCCAGCCGGAGTGTCCGGCCCAGCCGGAGTGTCTGGCCTAGCCGGAGTGTCCGACGCGACTCAGCCGAAGTGTCCGGCCTACCCCCGCCCCGTCTGGACTCAGACATTTTGTGTGCCAGTTCGGACACTGCACGGACAATGCCCGGAATGTCCGCCACCCCGAACTGTCCGGCCGTTCCGACCCGGACTATCCGGCCTGAAGATGGGCCTCCGAGCCCCCTCTACTTCGCCCAGAACTCTACTTTAATGCCTGAATTACCCCTGAACTTGTGGTTGGCCTATATATAGACCCCCACCTCCATTGTAAACCCTAAGCTTGATATTGGAATTAGTGGAAACCCCTTTGTGGATCTATCTAATTCTTACCTCATGCTCCTTAACTAAGGAGCACCAATATCCCCAAACCTCGTTGGAGTTTGCATCGTGCCTCCGTGTTGTACAAGGCCTAGGCATCGGTGTCCCTTTGCCTAGACGTCAAGATCTCACCGAGTCTCCCATCTCGCCGTGCCGGTTCGAGAGAGAGTCCTCCGCTCGACGCCGATCCTAGGGATTGCGCCGGACCGATCACCGTCGGCGTGAGCTATTGGTGTTTATCGTGGTTTTGCGTGTGTGTGTTCATCGCGTTCTTCGTGCGTGTGTTCATTGTGTTCATCCTTCCCTCCTTCCCCCGCACTCCACCCTCGATTTGAAAGGGAATCGTGAAAGATCGGGCCACCCTAGAGGTTTGCCCTCAACAAAAATGTAGCGCGACTTAGGGTTTGGAAACACCCGAGTTAGTAGTTGAATCCGAAATTGTGATTGTGCCACTACTATCTGAAAACAAGGATCCACCGGTTCCACGATTGCTGAGGGGCAGGAGGTCTCCAAATACGACGGAATGCTGCACAACGACGTGGCAACATAAACATCAATGTTCTCACCGATAATGCCCGGATGAGGAGGAAATGGGTACCACTTTCTGGCCTAATCTTGAGCCCGTCTATCTCACCGCCTCTCTGCTCCTGCATCCCCTGCATCTGGCGAAGCTCCCGGATCTCCAGTAACCGGGTGTACGTGCTTCCACTTTATAAATTGTGGTTGTGCCATTTGCATGCGGCCAAATCCACGTAGATTACGTTTAAACAAACCACCAATGTTAGAATACACTAGTAGAAAAGGGGTCTTTGGTCCATGGTCACGTTCCCAATCCGGGACAGAGATCTAAATCGAGGCAGAAATTGATCTAAATCACAAATTCTTCCACAAATTAATCAAGACAGAGATCTATATCGAGGCATTTTATTAATTCAACCACAAATTCTTCTAAACAAAGGTGCGATTTCACATCCTACATTAATTCAACCACTAGTCAACAATTTCACTTCCGCTCTCCTCCAAGCCACCGGCTTCCTCGTCTTCGTCGGACGGAACCTCCACGATTTCCGCATTGTATGCGAGACGGAGCACCTCTTCGCGGTGAGCGGCGGCGATGACGGTGAACTTGGTCCGTCCAGGGACAGACCAGAACCTCTCCCTCCCTTCTCGGTTGTGGAGATCCTAGTGCACCATGCGCCCATAAACGATGCGGTTACCAATCTTGGCCTTCTGCTCCTTCCTGAACAACGCCGGCTAGTACGGGCTGGCAGCCGCGTACCGGGGCAGCGCCCTCTTCCATGCGGGCATATGGCGGTGGCGCGCCGCGATTTCGCTCTCCATCACGGCTCCGCCGGGGACGAGGAGCGAAGCCACCGACACCCGCGCATAGCTGATGCGCCATCTGTGGGGCACCGTCGCGGCCGGCGGCGCGAGGATGTCGAAGTGCGCGAACATCACCCCCTCGTAGAAGTTCAGCGAGGGCATCTCGATGGTGGCGCGGTGGAGATTGGAGAGGGAGCAAGGGGGTGGACGGCGTGGTGGATATTGGAGAGGGCGAGGGGATGGGCGACGAAGCGACGAGCTATGGCGCCTCCTATTTGTACACGAGGACGACGAAGCGACGGGCAGAATATCCAAGGGGCATTGGTCAGACAAAAGGAAGTAATGCAGGGTTAATACAGATTAACAGGCAACCACTTTTTTTACTCCCAGGACTTCGGGGCCAATAGTTCAGACCGCTAGGTCAACAAGTACAACTATTACCACTTAAAAAATGCACGGGGCTTAAGCTAAATAGAACTAGTTATCACACATCTCCTTGATCTTCCTAATCTTAGCCCTATGCGCATCTTCCTGCGAGAGCAAGGATCGAATAGTCTGCTCCTTCCTTTTAGCATCTTCCTTGCACAGCTTCAATTGTTTCTCTGCATCTTTCCTCATGCACTTGTCAATACTCATAGTTGTGAAATGCAGGATTTTGGCCTGGTGAAGATCATTCCTTGCTTGAGTCTGTTCTTGCTCTGCTTTAGCCTTCAGGGCCAACGCCGCGTCCCTCTCCTTCTCGACTTTGCTAACCTTGTCTTCCACCCCCATGAGATCTCGCTTATGCTTGGTCGTGTCAACTGGTTCCCATAGCTTCATCTCAACACTGTCAAGAAGTGAGCTGAATGCGGATTGTTTCAACTCAACAGTCATTTCCCATAGTTTGTCCAGCGTTTTCTGCATCGATTTGGGCCACTCTAGATCTACCCATTTGACAACACCGCAACTTCCGCCTCGCATCATTGCACGATGTCCTTGACACCGTAGAAACCTCCTGCCTGTGTTTCGTCTTTCGAACGCTACAAATTTAGCGGGCACATATCCATGTTTACATAGCAGAGGTTTGTCTTCATCCGCTAAACTGTGATAGTCGGCGTCATACATCGTCTGGTTGGCCTAACACATCATACGCACATGAGTAAACGGAGTACATCTGGCTCAAAAAATAGATAACTGGCTACATATGATAGAGATAGAGATGAGACGACTCACATCGAAATCATCGTCCCTGTCGTCACGACGCGTTTCCTCGTAGTCTCCCATTGAACCCATGGTGAGAGGGGAGGGGGTGGCTGCCGGAGAGGGGATTGGGATGGCGGCACCGTCGACTTGCGGCTACGGCAGGATGAGAGTGAAGTGGGGAATGTGGCTTCGAGGGGAAGGAAGAAAGTATGGGGAGGAAGAGAAGTAGTGGGGACGTGACACTAGGATATGGCCCGCTCAACTTGTGAGTCGGGACACTCGCAACAGGGGAGCCCCCGCTGTTGCCAGTTTGTCCAGAGCAAGTGTGGCCAATCATGCCGCAGAACAGACTACTCGCGGATCGATCTCACAAAAACCATCCCAATCGTCCAAGCGCCCCGATCGAACGGTATGTAACAATCGACAAGCAGAACAACTGTGTTAGGGCGTGCCTTCTAGAAGACTCGGTCTAACGCTAAGGTTAGGGCTCTCCTAAGGTTAATTAGTATCCATATGCGGTTTATGAAAAGAACATGCATCCAATGACGAGTGTGGATCTAGCTGTGGTTAATGAGACGAGCAGACATGCAATGAAACCGATGATATGTGGTTTGTGGGAAGAACACACATGCAATGACTCTGGTGATATGTGGTTTGTGGGAAGAACAGACATGCAATGACACTGGGTGGATCCATGTGTGGTCTGTGGGAAGAACACACATGCAATGACTCTGGTGATATGTAGTTTGTGAAAGAATAGACATGCAATTACTCTACCTGTGGTTAATGAAAAGAGCGGACATGCGTTGACACCGGTGGATCAATGTGTGGTTAATGAGAAGAACACACATGCAATGACACTGGGTGTGGTTAATGATATGGTTTGTGAGAAGAACACGCATGCAATGACTCTAGCTGTGGTTCATGAGAAGAGCAGACATACAATGACACTGGTGGATACATGTGTGGTTCATGGGAAGAACACACATGCAATGACACTAGTGGATCCATGTGTGGTCTATGGGAAGAACACACATGCAATGACACTGGTGATATGTGGTCTGTGAGAAGAACACACATGCAATGACTCTAGATGTGGTTCATGAAAAGAGCAGACATGCAATGACATTGGTGGATCCATGTGTGGTTCATGGGAAGAACACACATGCAATGACACTGGGTGGATCCATGTGTGGTGTGTGAGAAGAACACACATGCAATGACACTGGTAGATCCATGTGTGGTTCATTGGAAGAACACACATGCAATGACTCTGGTGATATGTGGTTTGTGAAAAGAACAGACATGCAATGACTCTAGCTGTGGTTCATGAAAAGAACAGACATGCGATGACTCTAACTGTGGTTCATGAAAAGAGCAGACATGCGATGCCACCGGTGGATCCATGTGTGGTCTATGAGAGGAACACACATACAATTACACCGGTGGATCCTTACGTGGTTTGTGAGAATAACACACATACAATGACACTGGTGGATCCATGTGTGGTTCATGGCAAGAACACACATGCAATGACACTAGTGGATATGTGGTTTGTGAGAAGAACACACATGCAATGACTCTAGCTGTGGTTCATGAAAAGAGCAAACATGCGATGACTCTCACAGTGGTTCATGAAAATAGCAGACATACGATGCCACTGGTGGATCCATGTGTGGTCTATGAGAGGAACACACATGCAATTACACCGGTGGATCCTTACGTGGTTTGTGAGAATAACACACATGCAATTACACTGGTGGATCCATGTGTGGTTCATGGGAAGAACACACATGCAATGACACAAGTGGATATGTGGTTTGTGAGAAGAACACACATGCAATGACTCTAGCTATGGTTCATGAAAAGAGCAGACATGCAATGACTCTAGCTGTGGTTCATGAAAAGAGCAGACATGTAATGACACTGGTGGATCCATGTGTGGTCCATGGGAAGAACAAACATGCAATGACACTGGTAGATCCATGTGTGGTTCATGGGAAGAATACACATGCAAGGACACTGGTGGATCCATGTGTGGTTCATGGGAAGAACACACATGCTATGACTCTGGTGATATGTGGTTTGTGAAAAGAATAGACATGCAATGACTCTAGCTATGGTTAATGAGAAGAGCATACATGCAATGACACCGGTGGATCCATGTGTGGTTAATGAGAAGAACACACATGCAATGACACTGGGTGTGGTTCATGATATGGTTTGTAAGAAGAACACACATGCAATGACTAGCTGTGGTTTATGAAAAGAGCACGCATGGGATGACTCTAGTTGTGGTTCATGGGAAGAGCAGACATACAATGACACTGGTGGATCCATGTGTGGTTCATGGGAAGAACACACATGCAATGACACTGGTGGATCCATGTGTGGTCTGTGGGAAGAACACACATGCAATGACACTGGTGGATCCATGTGTGGTTCATCGGAAGAACACGCATGCAATGACACCGGTGATATGTGGTTTGTGAGAAGAACACACATGCAATGAATCTAGCCGTAGTCCAATAAAAGAGCAGACATGCAATGACACTGGTGGATCCATGTGTGGTTCATGGGAAGAACACACATGCAATGACTCTGGTGCATCCATGTGTGGTCTGTGGGAAGAACACACATGCAATGACACTGGGTGGATCCATGTGTGGTCTGTGGGAAGAACACACATGCAATGACACTGGTGGACCCATGTGTGGTCTGTGGGAAGAACACACATGCAGTGACACAGGTGATATGTGGTCTGTGATATGAACACACATGCAATGACTCTAGCTGTGGTTCAAGAAAAGAGCAGACATGCGATGACACCGGTGGATCCATGTGTGGTTCATGG
>OU342740.1:169302228-169598764 GCA_910589775.1 Avena eriantha | reverse complement strand
GAAAGGTGGAGGAGAGAGGCGGCAGAGATTGGGTGTTATGGGAGCAGGGGTGGAGGGGGCGCCCCTGCCCCTCTATTTAAGGGGGGAGGCGCCATGGGAGGGGGAGTCCTTGTAGGACTCCCCTCCTCTAGGCCGGCGGATTGGGGAGGGGGGAGGAGTCCTCCTCCCCCACGACTCCTTGTCTTGACCCACAAGGACTCCTTGATCCCTTTCTTGGTTTTCAAGCAAACTCCAAGAAATCTTCCAGAACCTTCCGGAACATTCCGAAACCTTCTAGAACCCTCATACAATACTCCGGAACATTTCCTAACTCAGAAAATGATCCCCAATATATGAATCTTATTCTCCGGACCTCCGGATCTCCTCGTGATGTCCCGATCCAATCCGAGACTCCGAACAACATTCGGTCTCCAACGCACATTCCATATCTACTTAAAACAACTTCGAACCTTAAGTGTGTCACCCTACGGTTCGTGAATATGCAGACATGACAGAGACACATCTCCTATCAATAACCATCAGCGGATGGAGATCCATAATGGCTCCCACATACTCAACGATGACTTCGTGATCGATAGAACCATTTACATACGAAACAATTCCCTTTGTCACGCGATACTATACTTATCCGAGGTTTGATCGTCGGTATCTCCATACCTAGTTCTACCTCGTTACTGATAAGTACTCTTTACTCGTTCTGTGATATGTCATCCCTTGTGACCAGTCACATGCTTGCAAGCTAACTAGATGACATTCCACCGAGAGGGCCCAGAGCATATCTATCCGTCATATGGATGGACAAATCCCAATCTTGGTTCATGCGCTTCAACACATACTTTCAGAATACCCAATGACACCTTTATGACCACCCAGTTACGAAGCGGTGTTTGATGTCATCAAAGGTCCATCCGGTGATGGTGATTAACATAACCTCATGGTCGAAGGATTAGGTTACTATGCATTTGAAAGCTTATAGCAATACGAACTTAATGACTTGATCTTATGCTACGCTTACTATGGGTGTGTGTCCATCACATCATTCTCCTAATGATATGATCTTGTTATTAACGACATCCAATGTCCATGATCAGGAAACCATGATCATCCATTAATCAACAAGCTAGTTTAACAAGAGGCTTACTAGGGACTCTTTTATGTTTACAAAACACACAAGTATTAGTGTTTCCTAATAATACAATTATAGCATGGGATGTAAACATTTATCATAAACATAAAGATATAATAATAACCACTTTATTATTGCCTCTTGGGCATATCTCCAACAGTCTCCCACTTGCACTAGAGTCAATAATCTAGTTAAAAACTTGTGCATTCAACACCTATGGCTTTCTGGTGTTGTATAGACACTATTGCTAGTGGTAAACATAATCTTCGGATCTGACACTTCCAGGTCCGTGTGTATTTGCATGTCCTTGCGTCTCTACGCATTACTCATTCTCCAATGAGATGGCATTGTATAAATTTGGTCCTTTGGTGAGACCTTTAGTTCCTTCGGCTCAAAATATGTTGATATTATTGTCATACAATATATCTTCATAGTATTAGCCCACTTGAACCACACCTAGTTTGATAACAAACTACTTAACACAAATGCCCTCCTTTGCTGCTACTATAGCAGTTATATACTTAGCCTTTTGTTGTAGTATCCGTCACAATGTCTTAACTTTGGAACTCATCCAAATCCATTATGGAACATCCTTTCCATTATATTGTGCCACCCATAGTCTAAATTGAGATAAATTTAATTTGTATCTTGTGACAACACTATATCAATGTAACACTTACATGAACTACCTTTAACTATTTGTCACTTATACATTGTATATTCTTAGTTCTTCCAAGCTCATAGAATATCTTTTATATTGTCCAATGATCATCTTATGAATCATTCTGGTATCTGCTCATAACATTTAGAGCATAGGACTATCTGGATGTGTACATCTCAAAGAATGATTGATCAAAATATTCTTGTGATTTCACCAAGTGTCAAAACACTTGAATCTCGTGTCAACACACTCGAATCTTGATTCAGTCCTTTCCGTGCGTCAAGAACCTTTCTTGTTGTTTCCATATTGAACTCATTCAACGTCTTATCTATGTACATTTGGCAAAACCATATTAGCGCCTTAATCTATCCATATAGACATGGATGCCTAATCTTGGGTTATGCCTAAGTATTTCATCAAAATGAAATTCTTAACCTGTGTCAATACAAGATACATCATTTCCAGTCAACAATATGTCCTCTACATAATGTATTAGAAATATGTCTCAGCGCTCCCACTTAATTTCTTGCAAATGCAAGCATCTTCATCATCTCCGATGAATTTAAACTCTTTTAATAGTTTCATCATGGTGAAGATTCCAACTCCGCTATGCTTACTTCAACCATTGAAGTTTTGCATACTCTTTTAGCATCCTTTGAATAAAGAAAACCCTTTGGATCGTGTCATTTACACGTCCTAGGTAACCATTCTATTATAAGAACTTGTTTTGTTTGTTCAACTACCATATACCAAAATATATGTAGTGGTTGCTACATTAATCCGTCCAGACTAAATATCGCTATGAAAGATCAAATCTTATCATAGTCAATTCCTTGGACATTGCCGTAAACTTTTTTCGACATGTCGACTATTTCATAGATTTGAAACATCCATGTCTATTTCTTTTATAGATCCAAACACGACTGATAGGCTTCACGCCTTTCCGGAGGGTCTTCAAAGTTCAGAAACTTGATCTCTCGTGTATGGATGCTATCACGGATTCCATGACTTCTAGTCATTTTATGGAGTCAGGGCCCATCATCGCTTCTTTGCATGTAGTCGGTTCATCATTTTCAAAACAATAACGACTTGCTTATCAAATCTTACTATTTGATTCTTACCGACCCACATGGTTCTATAGGAACTCTAATCTCCGAGATCACACCTTTTGTAATCACGAGAGCCATGAGCATTGTGGTCGTCACCGGGACACTTTCCGGTGTTGCGCTACTTAGCACATATATCTAAGGTTCAACAACCTTATCAAAGTTCTATTGTCCTCCCACTTAACTTTTCACGAAAAATTCCTTCTCAAGAAACTTGACGTTCCAAGTAACAAACTCTTTTGTCCTCAGTGTTATGGAGAAATTCCCAACAAATTCTTTGGGATAACCTACAAAGACGTGCTTATCCGACTTTGGTTGTAAACATTTTACTTATGCATAACATACCAAAATTTAAGAAAAGACAATTCGGGTTTTATCCCAAACCATGACTTATATGGTGTCATTTCAACGGATCACGATGGAGCTCTTTTCAGTGTAAAAGCGGTAGTCACTGAAGCTTTAATCTTTAATATATAATGGCAGTTTTATAAATGACACCTTTGATCTTACCATGTCAAACAAGGTTTCATTACATATCGTGAACACTCCATACTCCTATGGTGTTTTGGGAAATGCAAATCCATGGAACGATTCCTCAAATGTTAGGTGTTTTGCTAAACTTGTAACTCAAACATCTTTCTTTATGATCGAATCATAAACTCTTTATTTTCTTGTTACAATGATTTTCAAGTTCATCTTGAAAGTCTTTGAACAACTTTCAAATGTTTTCATACTTCCTCCTTATTAAGTAAATATACAGATATATTCACTCAAATTTTCGGAGAAAGCATATGAAGCAAAAAGATCCATCGCATATGGCTACACATAATGGACTATGCACATCAGCATGCTCAATTTCCAATAAGCTAGTCATCCATTCCTCTCTGGACCATGGACGGAGTTTCAATTATCTCGAGGAAAGTCTCTCATGCGTCAATTGATCAAAATCAAAAGACTCCAAAATTCCATCAACATGGAGTTTCTTCATGTTTTATTTCAAATATAATTTAAACAACGATGTTACTTCATAAGTGATCTTTCAATCATTTGTCTTGCGACATTTTAGCAATAGTGTTTATGGATGTGATTTCTCCCACTAGACTTGTAAAAGTTCATCCATCCTTTATGGAATACGGTAATTATTTGAACAACCATTGTTCTCGTAATACCGGAACAAAATAACAATTATTAAAACAAATCTTGAAGGCTAGGTTTGATGTCAACGAAAAACACAATAACACTTTATTTGTTTTTGATGAACATCATCACTCATTCTCTTGCTAGTTACTTAGGCCATTGTAGTTCATGAATTGTGTTGTCCTGTATGACACTTCATACCAACCAATTCGGTATCCAATACCGCAGAACCACATTGTTTAACAACCAGGGAATACAACCATAACATGTATCTTCTATATGCCTAAGTTGGACATCTCCAACCTTTTATTTTCTGCCAAATATTTTATAGATTCTCTTTTAGCAATTCCTTTTCTTTTAAAAGAATCTATCAACATCAATAGTGGTGTCATTCACATGACACATAGTACAAAGTTTGTATAGTCAAATACTAATACCTTTGGACTTGCACTTTGAGGTGGATCACCATCATCAAATGTTTGGTGTTCTTTCAAAAATCCATTCTTTAGTAATCTTTTAGTGTAGTAAACATTTTACTTACATCTTCTATTCATCCTTATCATGACAACTTTCATGATCAAGCTGCTATAGCTTATAAAGGTGAATTGCGAGTATAATGTTTCTTTTCAAAACCTTTTGGAGGATTAGGACGACTAGCGTCTCCAACCTTCACAAATTCTCATCAAATATGAGGACATATACTCTATCATGTTGTAACCAACATATTGTTTTAGATATCGCAATACCTTTCACATATTATGGTTTCTAAAACATTGCTTTCAGCTCTTAGATAAACTTGATATTAAAAACAATCTTTTGAGTATCAAGAATCATGGAGGCAAACATGATACTTTAGATACTAACATTGGAATTCTTACTCTTGATTTAATACTACTTATTAAACTTTATGGAGTAAATAGAGTTTGATGAAAGTTTGCAATAGGACTTATAAACTTTAAATTGACATTCAAAACAATACGATACTAGTTCGTAAAGTAAATATCCAGAATTTCTATAATTCCACAATCTCAACTATAACTAAGCGTAAGGTGGTGAACGGATGCCAATGACTACAACAAACTATGCAAATTCACTTTGATTGTGTTTATGATAAATTGAGTTCGACTAATCCAAATTACAAATGAACTCCCACTCAAAACAACATCCCTCGAGTTGTTTTAGTGATTACACGAACAAAATCCACTACACCAAGTCCGATCATCACGTGAGATGATGTAGCTTTAAAGGCGAACAATCAACATGTTCATCATATCATCCATATGACTCATGCTTTACCTTTTGGTATTCCGTGTTCCGAGACCAGGTCTGTACATGCTAGGCTCGTCAAGGTTAACCTTAGTTTCCGCATGTGCAAATCTGGCTTGCACCCGTTGTATGCACACGTAGAGTCTATCACACCCGATCATCACGAGATGCTTCGAAACGACGAGTCTTAGCAACGGTGCCAACTAAGGATGAACACTTTATTACTTGATATTTAGTGAGAGGGATCATCTTATAATGCTACCGTCGCGATCTAAGCAATACAAGATGCATAAAGGATTAACATCACAGGCAATTCATAATAAGTGTGATATGATATGGCCCTTTCTTCTTGCGCCTTTGATCTCCATCTCCAAAGCACGAACATGATCTCCATCATCACCAGCATTGCGTCAAGGTCAGTGGCACCGCTTCATGGTTGTCCATCATCACTAGTAACTATTACAACTACTTGGAATAAAGCTATTACAAGATGAATAGACACACAGGTCTTAACAGAATTAAAAGACAACCATTAGGCTCTTGCTGGTTGCCATATTACAACAACGATCATTGCATACATTAAATATAATCATAATCACATGATGGCCATATCACATCACAAAACCCCTGCAAAAACAAGTTAGACGCCTCTAATTTTCTTTGCATGTTTTACGTGGTTTGGGGCTTTCGCATAAGACCGATCTTACCTACGAACAAGAATCACAACGTTGATACAAGTGTTGTCAGATGCTCATTGTAAATTGAATCTTAACTGTAGTGGGAGAGACAGACACCCGCAAAGCCACTTGTGCAAAGCAAGTTGCACGTCAAGCGTGGAGCAAGTCTCATGTGCGATGACATGTAATGTTAGCCCGAGCCGCTTCATCCCACCATGCCGCAAGATGCAAAGTACACGCTAAGACACCGACAACAAAAGCATCAACGCCCACAAAAACATTGTGTTCTACTCGTGCAACAGATCTACGCATAGATACGGCTCTGATACCACTGATGGGTTCGTAGCATGGAAAACAAAAAATTTCTACCGCAAGAACGAACAAAACCTAGATCCAATCTAGATAAAAGCCAAGATCTAATCTATTAGACATGTGCAACGAGATAGAAAGGAACTAACCCTCGTAGATCCGAAAGCGTTAACGAGATTAGATCTCGTGGTTGATGTAGTCGATCACTTGCCGATCTCAAGATCGTGTGGACGATCCTTCCGGCGTTGCGTTCCAACAGCGCTTCCGCAGTCGGTCAAGTGGACGATCCTTCCGGCGCCGTGATTCGGTAGCGCTTCCGCAGTCGGTCACACGTGCGGAGTCGAAGCAGACCTTCCTCTCCCCGTTCCAGCGAGCAGCGGAGGTAGTAGATCTTCTCCACGGAATCCCAGCAGCACGACGGCGTGGTGGTGGTGGTGGAGTAGAGAATTCTGCAGGGCTTCGCCTATGCCTGTGCAGAAGAAAGGTGGAGGAGAGAGGCGGCAGAGATTGGGTGTTATGGGAGCAGGGGTGGAGGGGGCGCCCCTGCCCCTCTATTTAAGGGGGGTGAGGTGCCATGGGAGGGGGAGTCCTTGTAGGACTCCCGTTCCCTCTAGGCCGGCGGATTGGGGAGGGGGGACGAGTCCTCCTCCCCCATGACTCCTAGTCTTGACCCACCAGGACTCCTTGATCCCTTCCTTGGTTTTCAAGCAAACTCCAAGAAACCTTCTAGAACCTTCCGGAACATTCCAAAACCTTCTAGAACCCTCATACAAATACTCCGGAACATTTCCTAACTCAGAAAATGATACCCAATATATGAATCTTATTCTCCGGACCATTCCGGATCTCCTCGTGATGTCCCGGATCAAATCCGAGACTCCAAACAACATTCGGTCTCCAACGCACATTCCATATCTACTTAAAACAACTTCGAACCTTAAGTGTGTCACCCTACGGTTCGTGAATATGCAGACATGACAGAGACACATCTCCTATCAATAACCATCAGCGGGATCTGGAGATCCATAACGGCTCCCACATACTCAACGATGACTTCGTGATCGATAGAACCATTTACATATGAAACCAATTCCCTTTGTCACGCGATACTATACTTATCGGAGGTTTGATCGTCGGTATCTCCATACCTAGTTCTACCTCGTTACTGATAAGTACTCTTTACTCGTTCTGTGATATGTCATCCCTTGTGACCCAGTCACATGCTTGCAAGCTAACTAGATGACATTCCACCGAGAGGGCCCAGAGCATATCTATCCGTCATATGGATGGACAAATCCCAATCTTGGTTCATGTGCTTCAACACATACTTTCAGAATACACAATGACACCTTTATGACCACCCAGTTATGAAGCGGTGTTTGATGTCATCAAAGTGTCCATTCGGTGATGGTGATTAACATAACCTCATGGTCGAAGGATTAGGTTACTATGCATTTGAAAGCTTATAGAAATATGAACTTAATGACTTGATCTTATGCTACGCTTACTATGGGTGTGTGTCCATCACATCATTCTCCTAATGATATGATCTTGTTATTAACGACATCCAATGTCCATGATCAGGAAACCATGATCATCCATTAATCAACAAGCTAGTTTAACAAGAGGCTTACTAGGGACTCTTTTATGTTTACAAAACACACAAGTATTAGTGTTTCCTAATAATACAATTATAGCATGGGATGTAAACATTTCTCATAAACATAAAGATATAATAATAACCACTTTATTATTGCCTCTTGGGCATATCTCCAACACTTCTTGGGGAGGTGGTTGGCTCGTCTCACCGTGCCTATCCCTCATGCAAAACACACGAGTATTGTATATGGAAGTGGAATATGGTGGTGTTAGCCTTGTACCTCACCTTGGGGATTGCACCAAACTAGAAACCACAAGTGAGAGCTATAAGCATGCAAAGTGGAATTGCAAAGAAAACTCACACTAAAGAAAGAACTAACTCTCAAAAGCTTGTTGGTGGTAGGTTAGGATAGTGGAAAGCCAAAGAACCAACCAAAAGAAAAGGGATAGTAAAAAGTGGGTAAAATCCAACAAAACTCAAGTCAAAGGTGAAGGTAAACCACTCGAAAGGGTGACGGGAACATACGACTATATACACACACGTGGAGAACGTTGGGATTGACACGACTATGAAAATGAGCAAACTAAAAGTCCTAACGAAGACTAAGCTCATTGTCGTGCCAATGCAAGGAGAGACCGTGGCTTGTTTGCAAAGATTAAAAGTGAGCAACAGATTTGTGCAATTGCCTTGGGCGCTCTTCTTTCTCTCTTGCTTACAAGCTTTGAGACTCTCTTTTGCAAGGGGAGACTATTTTTCTTTTGCTTTTTCTTTGTATCATTTTCCTTTTTTTTGCTCTCCCTTGATGCTACCTAGTCACACTTGCTATTTCTCTTGCACTCTCACTATCCAAGGACAAATGCATAATGCTCAAGCAAACACAAGATGAGCCACTCTCATGGGATAGGTACACACAAAGGAAGATGGGGTTAACAAGGTGACACAAGTTATACCTTCTTGGATGATGAACTTGGCGTCGGTGGTGCGGGATGATGTTCGTGGTCCGTGGTGTCGATGAGCACAGAAGTTGATGATGCGGAAGCTTGCTGGTAGTTGCTGACACGCACACGGGACACGAGCAAACAAAGGAGATTAGCCAATGCGAAAAATGAGGCAAAACAGTCAAAATAGGCGTTACAGCCGGACAATCCGGTCTGTCTTGGCCGGATACTCCGGTCTGGTTCGGCCGGACACTCCGGTCGGTACGAGCCGGACACTCCGGCGCGGGTTTCCTGCTCGTGTTCTTGAGCGGAAATCCTCGCCTTCGGGCCTCAAATCCGCGAAAAACTGGCCAAATCGGGCTGGGGAAACGCAGGAGAAAGATGGACCAACTCCTTAGACAAGGTTTGGTTGGATCAAAACCACAAATAACACTCCAAATCAAGAGATCGATCCAAAGGAAAATATGGGCTGTTTTTGGTGGGGATTTTCGATTTTTTGGTGGATAGAAGAAAAATTTGTGGGGAAAATCGTGAGCAACGAAGCTCTTGATACCAATATGTTGAGGGCAAACCTCTAGGGTGGCCCGATCTTTCACGATTCCCTTTCAAATCTAGGGTGGAGTGCGGGGGAAGGAGGGAAGGATGAACACGACGAACACACGCACGAAGAACGCGATGAACACACACACGCAAAACCACGATAAACACCAATAGCTCACGCCGGCAGTGAACGGTCCGGCACAATCCCTAGGATCGGCGTCGGGCGGAGGACTCTCTCTCGAACCGGCACGACGAGATGGGAGACTCGGTGAGATCTTGACGTCTTGGCAAAGGGACACCGATGCCTAGGCCTTGTACAACGCGGAGGCACGATGCAAACTCCAACGAGGTTTGGGGATATTGGTGCTCCTTAGTCACGGAGCATGAGGCAAGAATTAGATAGATCGACAAAGGGGTTTCCACTAATTCCAATATCAAGCCTAGGGTTTACAATGGAGGTGGGGGTCTATATATAGGCCAACCACAAGTTCAGGGGTAATTCAGGCATTAAAAGTAGAGTTTTGGGCGAAATAGAGGGGTACATGGGCCATAGGGCCTAACTAGGCTCGCAGGCCCATCTTTAGGCTGGACAGTCCGGGTCGAAACGACCGGATAGTCCGGGGTGGCCGGACACTCCGGGCAATGTCCGAACTGGCACACAGAATGTCCGAGTCCAGACGGGGCGGGGGTAGGCCGGACACTCCGGCTTAGTCGCGCTGGACACTCCGGCTGGAGTCGGGCGGACACTCCGGCTCTGGCAGCTTCAGCTCAGGTGCAGCTTCAGGGCTCGTGGGTCGACGCGGTGGGGTCTCGTACTTGATGATGCACAAAGTAGTGGTATGAAGTAGCACGCCATCCAAGGAGGTATCAAATTGGCACGAAGAGAGGAGCGAGTTCACCTTAGCTTGGAGGAGTTTGGCTCGGGAACGAGTCATGGGTCCACTTGGGGGACTTGTTGTTGTAGATGTAGAATCGTCGGTAGGACGGGCTGCATCAATTTTACTCAAAGAACGTGGGTAGATTTTTTCACCCAGCAACGTGCGACACACAGAGCTCCAGAATTTAACAGAATTACATATATAGGTTCAAGTTCAACACACTACTATGCATCTTCATTGCCAGCAACCTTGTTCCGCAGCCTGGGTGCCAAGCCTTCACGTCCAATGGCTTCTTCATTTCCTTCCTTCTTCCTCTTCCTCGGTGCCAATTTTCTTAGCTTCACGTACTCTGCATCGCCGGGACAATGGGCACCAGAATCGTGTCCAGCATCATCTTTCCACTCGTTTTTAATTTCTTCGGGCAGCAAAATGACTAACCCGGCAGTCATGTTTCTAATCTTGCGGTGCTTCCTCTCAAAGAAACAAGACTGTTGCATAACTGCCCAATATCTACAGAGTAAATAAAACAAAAATTACAATTCACCACAAACATGTGAACCCCTAGCGACCTTTGCTTACCAGGAGCTAATTGCGTTCGAGCAACCACCCTGTGCAAGAATAGAAGGGCGACTCCCAGTTTTAGCAGCTTCCACATCCAGTACATCACAATTCAGCTCAAACATGCAATCCGAAGCATACCTGATGTAGCCCGACCTTTGGTCGTTACCACATCATGGTCTCCAACTTATGCCAAGTCGTCATGGACTCCAAAGGTGAATTTGTTCCTCTATGCGAGCCCACTTCCTAACCTCTTGAATGGTATACTACTTCATATTCCGTCCCATATCCATGATAGGTTCAGACTGATGAGTATGGATGCAAGGGAGGAAGCCTGGAGCACCAAGCCCGATAAGACGGAGGCTTGGAAGAGAAGACGGAAGAAGCAGCAGCTGGAGCACCGGAGTCTCCGGCCTACGCACACCAGAGTCTCCAACCACACCAGAGTCTCCGGCCTGCATACCCCGGAGTCTCCAGACCCATCTCTAGACCGGCCCCCAGATCGAGCTCGAGGACAGTCTGTCTGCCACTCCGGAGACGGACCAGAGACATACCGGAGTCTCCGGCCCAGACCGGAGTCTCCGGACCCCACACCGAAGTCTCTGACCTGAGCGGATGGGCCTGCGTGCCGCCAACTGGGCCTTCGGCGCATGTACCCCTTAGTCCGCGCAGACTTTCCCCTTTTATTCCTAAAGTACCCTTGAACTAGTGCCTGGCCTATATTTAGTTCCCCCACCCCCTCATGTAACCCTAGGCATAGATGATAGACTAAAGAAAACCCCCTTTGTGGAATCTCTAGTTTTGCCTCATCCCCTTCTAGCAAAGGGGATTGACTATCGTCACCACCTCGTTGGAGTTTGCATTGCGCCTCCCTCGTTGTACAAGGCCTTGGCAACGGTGTCCCTTTTCCAAGACGTCAAGACCCTCTCCAAGGTGTTCTTCCCTTTCCGCGTGGGATCGAGGGAGCACGTTGACCAATCTTTCCTTGCGAGGATTCTATCGGACCGGTTGCCACCGGTGAGAGCAATCGGCCTTGTATCATGTGTATTTTGCGTGTGTTCATCGTTTTCTTCGCAAGGTGTGCGTCCGCTTCCGCTACCTTCTCCCTTTCCCCTCGCTTTCCCATCGATTTGACCACGAGATCTGTGAAGATCGGGCCACCCACGGGGTTACCCCATAATATCTGGTATTAGCAGCTTTTGGTTGCCACGGATTTCTCCTCGATTTGGTCTTTTTCCCCATAAATTTGAAAGTTCCACCAAAAACAGCCCCAATTCATGTTTTGGATCGATCTGTGATTTGAGTGCATTTTGGTAGGTTTTGATCCGTGGATTACTTGCTAAACTTGTTGATCTACCTTCCCCTGCATCGTGGTTCTTTAATTGCCATTACAACATCTTGATTTCGGATTGGTTCTTGACATGCCACCTTCCATACCTATCCACCATAAGCTTTGTGTGTGTGTTTTTTTAGTGGTTAATTGGTTTTGGTGTTCCGCGTGAACTTCACTTTGCTTGGTTTTGATTGCTCTCAAGTGTTGCCACTTGCACGATACTATCTTCCAAGGTAAAGTAAGGTTTGACGGTGCATTCCTAACCCCCTACCACTTCCATATACACCACTTGGTCTTGTGAATCCTGTCTAGGGACTCCGGAGGCGAGGATGATATCTATGAAGAATCCATGATGAGCCACCACGAATACGACTCCACAAGTATAGAGGACATGATGGAGCACTACACCGACAATGGCTCCGCATGCTTTGAGGACCCGGAGCATTGCACCTATGATGACTCCACATGCATGGAAGACATGGAGAACGTCATCAACTATGGCTCCTCAAGCATGGAGGACTTGGAGCTCTGAGGAGGACATCCCTACAGTTACACCTACCCCAATTGCTAATAAAGATGTTCAATTTGCAAAGAAGGATCAATCCAATGAGATAAGAATTGGACCGATCACAAGAGCTCGTGCTAAGCTACTAGAACAACAGGTGAACTTGTTTCTTAATGAACCTGTTGTTTTAATTAATGAGAATTTTATACTACCTAGGTCTTTGAATTATTGTATGATTAGGTACTTACGAGAAGAAGGCATAGCACGGAGCGAGGAGCTGAAGGAACATGGCGTGTTGATCAATGAGGAATGCGCGAGGGAAGAGAGGGAGGAAGCACAAGGAGCACTCCACGAGAAGATCAACACATGGTCGAGGGATCTCTGCCACGGTAGAGAAACCATGCAGTTTTCTGCCGCGACAGAGAAACCGAGTCCAACTCTGCCATGGCAGAGTAGGCCTGCGCGCCTTGAGCTGTCCCACCTTGGGTCAGTTGTATCGTAGTCTAGGTTGAGTCAAACTGTTAATCCTAGTCGTAGCCGCCGGCCCTTAGTCCTTAAATAGATGGGGTGCCATATCATGGTCAAGGGATCTCTGCCGCGGCAGAGAAACCACGTAGTTTTCTGCCGCGACAGAGAAACCGAGTCCAACTCTGCCACGGCAGAGTAGGCCTGCGCGCCTTGAGCCGTCCCACCTTGGGTCGGTTGTATCTTAGTCTAGGTTGACTCAAACTGTTATTCCTAGTCATAGCCGCCGGCCCTTAGTCCTTAAATAGATGGGGTGCCATATCTTTAGTCTTTAGACCACGTTAAAATATTTTGGAGTTGTTTCTTTCATAGAACCTCTGGAATTACCATGTGTTCGAATCTATCAACTATAATTGAGTGTGATCTGTTGTTCCATTGGGAATTAGTAGATTGCATACTACCGTTCGTGGTCACGGTTGCGTGCGCAAGAGCGTGGTGTTGTGAATATCCTACAAGGTTCGAGAGTTGTTGCATTGGCATCAGGGATCGAGTGGGAGAGTTCATAGCTACATGCTAGTTATCTATCATCCACCATCATCACCGCCATCTGCTTACTGAGAAGATCGGGCCACCCCATATCATCTTGGTATCCGATTTCCTTGTTGCCTCGGTAAGCATCCACAAATCCATCCATAGATTAGAGAGTGTTTTTAGTCCTATACAGAAAAAGGCCCACAAAAAGAGTTCTCATAGACTAGATTGCATCGTAGACGAGTAATAGTTGCTGGTCGTGTTCATCCATTAGTTTAGATCTAGATCTGTTCTTCGTAGATTTGTATTCTAGTCGTTTTTAGTCGATTTCCACCATTGTTTCCGCCACCATCAAGTCAGATCTGATCTACTCTAAGAGTCCTAGTCATCTACTTTTGGCCGAGTCGGATTAGAAAAAAAAATTCCTACCGACTCTGCCGCGGCACAGAAACGGCCGGTTTCTCTGCCGCGAGTCCGTGTCTGCCACGGATCCGATTTCCTGCCGTGGCACGATTTCGTGCTGTTTTTCTGCCGCGGCACAAGTTCTGCGGCGAGGTACAGATTCTCTGCCGCGGCACAGTTTTGCCCCGTTTTTCTGCCGCGGCAGCCATATAAAACAATTGTGAAATTTTGCAATTTTCCAAACCTTAGCTACAGCCATTCTATTACATAAGGTGTAGGAACTTTCCCATTGAGACTAGTTTCCGCTCCTACAGGCTACTCGTAGGGTTTTGGTGCTGTGCTTTATAATGGGCCATGTGTGACATATATTCCAAAAAAAAAGAGAAAAAGCAAATAGTAAAAGAAAAAGTCAAAAGAAAAAAGAGAAAGAAGCTATACAAAAAAAAGAGGAGAAATTGAGCAAGAGGCCTAGTGATATCTTTGTGCGCCGGTAGATTGAGCAATCTTGTGCCTGTTTACTTTGAGCTTTGCTAGTGCCTCTCGAGCGTAGTGCAACACCCTTCATAGTTGCATTGCCACGTTTTTCTCCACGTGTGTGTTTCTTGGGTATTTGTACGATCAACACTAGGACTTGTTTGCTGTGTAGTTAGGATACTATTGGGAATATGCCCTAGAGGCAATCATGTATGATGTTATTCCTGTGTATTCATAAGGTTATGGTCCATGTATGAACCACTTATATGTATCATTGAATATGTGATTCAATTGTGGAACTGCATATTCATGTTGTTCATACTAATTGTCCTTGGTCATTGAGGTTGTGACGGACACACAACTTAGACCAATGTGAAAGTCGGCAGATGACTAGGTTCCACTTGTCATGGGCATGAAGATGCTATTCCGACTTACACGGATTCGGCTAAAGAGTTTAGCGAGTCGGACAGACCCATATTGAGATGCAACGAACAAGTTGTCATTTGCATGTCTCAATCAATGTAATTCTTAGACCTGAGGTTATTGCACAATCCGAGTTGAGGATCTCCGACTTAGGTTCTGTCAAACACTATTTTGTCACTGGGCAGTTATAAAGGTAGAGTTCGGGTCGACTGAGAATCAAGCTGCGTGATGTGAATAACCAAGACGGGATTGTGCCCCTCCATCTGGAGAGATATTCTCTAGGCCCTCTCGGAAGATATGATTCGGAAAGCATGGCCATGCACGTCACGGTTAAGAATTAACCGAGGCAACCGACTAAGAATTAGTCGGATGAATCACTTATCTCGGATCGAGAAAGAGAGTCAGACTATTTAAGGGATGACGATCATTCGCCTATAGTCCGACAAGATATATCGTGAGGAAAAAGGGACTCAGACGAAAGTCACATTGGAAGGTATGTCGTCATGACTTATTTGTACTTGGGAGTTGGCACGTTCTGCTAGGAGCCGCTACCAACTGATCGATCACGAGTGAGACTCGGAATCATGTCCGGGTTACCATGAGCCTATCGGGTCACACACTTAAGAGCAAGAGCAAGTTTGGGTTAGACCCAAACAGGAAACCTATTTGGGTTGGACCCAAATAGAGACATGGACTTAGTCAGCAATTGAGACTTGTAGTGGCTAATATAGGCCTTTTAGTGAATGGGCCACAAGTGAGTGGAGCCCACTTTCACTCCCTCTATAAGCTGGGGCACAGGTTCTTAGATCACAAGGTTAGGTCAATCCATGTGTTGGAAACCCTAGCCCCAGTCCGTCCTGTTGCCGCCGTACCGGACCTAGCAGTCCATCACCGGCGCTCCTCCTCGTACGTGTTGATACCGGCAGAGGTGCTGTACATTCAGCACTTCGACGATCACGAAGAAAGAACGGATCGTGGATCGTGGAACCGGAACGGATCGCGAGGACTGCACGGCATCAAGCGACGTGCTTCATCAACTCCGCAACTGCGCGTCTAGTGGTAATCCTCGTGGCCTTCTACCTAAGCTGAATCTTGGGATCACCGCGTAGGGAAAAAGTTTTGTTTATCTCTACGTGGCCCAACAGATACCATACCTACAGCTCCACCATAAATAACCTGTGTTCCCTGTGATCGTTCTCTATACCTTTGATATTCACTTCATCATATCAGTGCATCAGTTTTTGATTTCGTTTGGTAGAGAATATCTATTCACTTTGGAACGGTAAGATCTCCTTTCTTATTAGTTGTGAGTGAGCTGTTCCACCATACATATTTTGATTTTTGCACTAACCTACTAATCATGTCTTCTAGTGATGATGATGTTGTGATGCAGAAAAAGAAGGATGAGGAGCTTGTTAATTGGCGTGAATATGAGGCTTTGAAGTCTCACTTGACACGTGTGTTTACTAACTCGATAGATGCCATTGACAAGAATCTCCAGGATATGAATATGAGATTGGATCAGCATGTTGGAACGGTTGATACTATCCAAACGCAAGTAGCTATACTCAATGTCAATGTCACCACTTTGCAGCGGTCCATTGAGGGTTTGACAGCCGCCTTACATAGAAGGGAAGATCCTCAACATGATGATGCCTTTGATGATTTTGATGAGGGTAGCGCTGTAGATGCTGCTCCACATGTTGGCAGGGGACGTGCTATTCCCCCTGTCCATGCACCTGCTCATGGTTGTGGGTTTGCCCCCCTTGGGCGTGGTCAACGTGTGCCCAACAAAGCTGATGATGGTTTCAGCAAGCCAAAATTTTCAATTCCTAAGTTTGATGGTTCTATTGATCCTAAAGACTACCTCACATGGGAGTTGAAGATTGAGAAACTCTGGCGCTTATTTGACTATCTAGAAGACAAGAAGGTCAAGCTTGCAACATCCGAATTTGATGGTTATGCTTTGCGTTGGTGGGATGCTCTTGTGCAACATAGGAGGGAGGACAATGAACTTCCTGGGATGGATTGGCGCGAGATGAAGCAAATTATGAAAGCTCGTTTCGTACCAACCAACTACTTGCGATCAGTTTTTTGATAAATTGACGCAATTGAAGCAAGGCACAATGATAGTAGATGAGTACTACATGGAGATGGAGCTGCTTATACAGCGTGCTAGAGTTCGTGAGTTCATTGAGATGACCATGCAGCGATTCCTAAACAATCTGAAGTTGCCAATCAAGAGCATAGTGCGTCATCACAAGTATGAGACCATGAATGAACTATTGCACCATGCTAGAGAGGCCGAATCCCAGTTGGCAAAAGAGGCGAAGTCACGCGCTCGTTTTCCATCCTCCAGCAGATTTTCGGCCAGATCTACTCCTACTACAGCCGCGCCACCAGCTGTTGTTCCATTTACACCATCGGCCAAACCAGCAAGTACACCTTCGTTTGGTTCTAATGCTCGGAAACCCACTGCTGCTCCTCCTGCTAGCTCGGGTTCCAACATGTCTACGGCACGTACTCGTGATGTGGTGTGCCATAATTGTGGAGGTAGAGGTCACTATAAGAAGGATTGTCCAAACAGCAAGGTTATGTTTGTCAACGAACAAGGAGAAGTAGAGAGTTGAGATGAAGCTTCTGACGATGATATTGATGATGGCGAGGATGGTGCTGATGCATATGCTGAGCGTGCACCAACTATTGTCGTGTCTTCACGTGTACTTAGTGTGCAACCGGTTGAGGAATCCCAGCGTTGCAACTTGTTCCAAACAAAAGCTCTAGTTGGACCAAATAAAGCTTGCAAGGTCATTATTGATGGAGGTAGCTGCAGAAACCTTGCAAGTAAGGAACTATGTGCCAAACTGCATTTGACATACTTACCTCATCCTAAGCCATACTACATACAACGGTTGAGCAACAATGGTGAGATAAAGGTAAATCATATGGTACATATGAATTTTCACATAGGACCATACAAAGATTCTATTGACTTTGATGTGGTTCCTATGACTGTTTGTCACCTACTATTGGGTTGGCCTTGGCTCTATGATCGCCTTGTGCAACACAATAGCTGAGCCAATACATATCACATGGAATTCAAAGGAAAGAAGATTACTATGCAGCCAATGACACCACAAGAAATTGTGAATGATTCTCGCTAGAAGATAGAGGTGAACTTGAAGGAAGATACTCCCACTCGGCGAGATTGTGTGACAGCTGTTCCTGATGTAATTGAGCCTAAATTGAGTGATATAACGAAATGTGAGAGAGTGCCTGGTTTATTGAGATTAGCCACTAAGGGGGATATGAGAGAGTTTCGTGAGGATCCTACAGCTATGCCACTTGTGCTCATGTATAAGGGCGAGGTGTTGGTTTCTAACGACATGACCCCTATTTCTCTTGGTGTATCTTCTGTTTTGCAGGACTTTGGGGATGTGTTTCTAGAAGATGTACCCGCAGGCTTACCTACATTGCGTGGTATAGAACATCAAGTGGATTTGATCCTAGCGCCACACTTCCCAACCGTGCACCCTACAGGACTAATCCAGACGAAACTAAGGAAATTCGAAAGCAAGTACAAGCGTTGCTGGATAAAGGGTACATTCGTGTTTCTCTTAGCCCTTGTGATGTTCCTGTTATTTTAGTTCCTAAGAAAGATGGTACATGGCGCATGTGTGTTGACTATAGAGCGATTAATAACATCACTATTCGATATCGTCATCCTATTCCGCGCTTAGCGGATATGCTAGATGAATTGAGTGGTGGTGCTGTTTTCTCTAAAATTGACTTGCGTAGTGGTTATCATCAAATTAGGATGAAAGAAGGGGATGAATGGAAAGCTGCTTTCAAAACTAAATTCGGCTTGTATGAGTGGTTAGTCATGCCGTTTGGTCTTACTAATGCACCTAGTACTTTCATGTGTTTGATGAATCATGTTTTGAGAGAGTTTATTGGTCGTTTTGTGGTTGTTTACTTTGATGATATACTCATATACAGCCACACCGAATCTGAACATTGCACTCATATTAGACAAGTTTTGCAAGTGTTACGTGATAGTAAACTGTATGCTAATCTTGAGAAGTGTACATTTGCAAAAGATAAGGTCATATTCCTACGATTTGTTGTTTCTAAGCATGGAGTAGAGGTAGATCAATCTAAAATTGAATCAATTCAGAATTGGCCTACTCCAATGAATGTAAGTCAAGTGCGTAGTTTCCACGGTCTTGCTGGTTTCTATAGGCGCTTTGTGAAAGATTTTAGCACCATTGCTGCACCTTTAAATGATTTGACAAAGAAAGGTGTGCCTTTTGTATGGGGCACGGCCCAAGACATTGCTTTTGATACATTGAAATGTTTGCTTACTTCTGCACCATTGCTTGCATTACCTGATTTTTCGAAGCAATTTGAAGTTGAATGTGATGCTAGTGGTATAGGCATAGGTGGCGTTTTGATGCAAGAGGGTCGGCCTATAGCTTATTTTTCTGAGAAAAATACCGGTGCTCGTTTGAATTATTCAATCTATGATAAAGAATTGGATGCACTTGTGAGAGTACTCGAAGTTTGGCAAAATTATTTGTGGCCAAAGGAATTCATCATACATTCTGATCATGAAGCATTGAAATACTTGAAAGCTCAATAAAACCTGCATACAAGATTAGCTAAATGGGTTGAGTTCATAGAGTCTTTTCCTTACATCATTAACTATAAAAAGGGAAAAGAGAATGTTGTTGCTAATGCTCTATCTAGGAAAAACATGCTATTAACCAACCTTGATGTTAAAATTCCTGGATTAGAAGCTATTTGTACACTTTATGCAACTGACCATGATTTTGCTGAACCATATCGTTTGTGTGCTCTTAGAAACGCATGGGATAAGTATCATATACATGATGGATATTTGTTTCGAGCTAACACACTATGTATTCCAGAATCATCGTCGTGTTTGTTCTTAGTGCAGGAATCACATGTTGGTGGTTTGATGGGTCACTTTGGGCGTGAGAAGATGTTGCTCATGCTTGCTGATCACTTTTATTGGCCCAAGATGAGGCGTGATGTGTACAGATTTGTGAGCCGATGTATTACATGCCACAAGTCGAAATCTAAGCTTAAGCCTCACGGTTTGTATACACCTCTCTCTGCACCGACTACTCCATGGGAAGACATTAGTATGGATTTTGTGCTAGGTCTACCTAAAAGTCAGAGAGGTCATGATTCAATATTTGTGGTAGTGGATAGGTTCTCTAAAATGGCTCATTTTATTGCCTGCCACAAAAGCGATGATGCGTCGCATGTTGCTAACCTGTTTTTCAAGGACATCGTGAGATTACATGGAGTACCTAAGACGATTGTTTCTGACCGTGATGTGAAGTTCATGAGCTACTTTTGGAAGACCTTATGGGGGAAGCTAGGAACGAAGTTGTTGTTCAGTACTACATGCCATCCCCAAACAGATGGTCAAACGGAGGTGGTGAATAGAACATTGTCACAGCTGCTAAGGACCATGATTAAAAATAATCTGCGGGAGTGGGAAGAGTGTTTGCCACATGTTGAGTTCGCTTACAACAGGGCTATGCATTCAACTACTCAGCTTTGTCCTTTTGAGGTGGTCTATGGTTTCAAGCCATTGACGCCACTTGATATGTTTCCTCTGCCATTACATGAGCGAGTTGATATGGAGGCATCAAAACATGCTGATTATGTGAAGACAATACATGAGAAGACTCGAGAGGCTATTGAGAAGAAAGGAAAGAACATTGCTGCTGCAAGGAATCAAGCAAGAAAAGAAGTGTTGTTTGAGCCTGGAGATATGGTTTGGGTGCATCTACGCAAGGGCAGATTTCCACTACTTCGCAAGTCGAAGTTGAAGCCACGTGGTGCTGGTCCTTACAAAGTGCTCGCCAAAATTAATGATAATGCCTACTCAGTTGATATACCTATTGAGGAGTTTGGTGGTGCTAGCAACAGCTTCAACGTTGCTGACTTATCACCATATGCTGGACAAGACCTTGGAGCGTCGAGGTCGACGCCTTTTGAAGGGGGGGAGATGATGAGGACATCCCTACAGTTACACCTACCCCATTTGCTAATGAAGATGTTCCAATTGCAAAGAAGGATCAATCCAATGAGATAAGAATTGGACCAATCACAAGAGCTCGTGCTAAGCTACTAGAACAACAGGTGAACTTGTTTCTTAATGAACCTGGTGTTTTCATTAATGAGAATTTTATACTACCAAAGTCTTTGAATTATTGTATGATCAGGTACTTAGGAGAAGAAGGCATAGCACAGAGCGAGGAGCTGAAGGAACATGGCGTGTTGATCAATGAGGAATGCGCGAGGGAGGAGAGGGATGAAGCACAAGGAGCACTCCACGAGAAGATCAACACATGGTTGAGGGATCACTGCCGCGGCAGAGAAACCACGTAGTTTTCTGCCACGGCAGCCTGCCGTGACAGAGAAACCGAGTCCAACTCTGCCACGGCAGAGTAGGCCTACATGCCTTGAGCCGTCCCACCTTGGGTTGGTTGTATCTTATTCTAGGTTGAGTCAAACTGTTATTCCTAGTCGTAGCCGCCGGCCCTTAGTGGTTAAATAGATGGGGTGTCGTAGCTTTAGTCTTTAGATCACGTTAAAATATTTTGGAGTTGTTTCTTTCATAGAACCTCTGGAATTACCCTGTGTTCGAATCTACCAACTATAATTGAGTGTGATCTGTTGTTTCATTGGGAATTAGTAGATTGCATACTACCGTTCGTGGTCACGGCTGCGTGCGCAAGAGCGTGGTGTTGTGAATATCCTACAAGGTTCGAGAGCTGTTGCATTGGCATCAGGGATCGAGCGGGAGAGTTCATAGCTACAGGTTAGTTATCTATCATCCACCATCATCACCGCCATCTGCTTACTTAGAAGATCGGGCCACCCCATATCATCTTGGTATCAGATTTCCTCGTTGCCTCGGTAAGCATCCACAAATCCATCCATATATTAGAGAGTGTTTTTAGTTCTATACAGAAAAAGTCCCACAAAAAGAGTTGTCATACACTAGATTGCATCGTAGACGAGTAATAGTTGCTGGTCGTGTTCATCCTTTAGTTTAGATCTAGATTTGTTCTTCGTAGATTTGTTTTCTAGTCGTTTTTAGTCGATTTCCACCATTGTTTCCGCCACCATCAAGTCAGATCCGATCTACTCTAGGAGTCCTAGTCATCTACTCTTGGCCAAGTCGGAATTAAAAAAAATGTCCTACCGACTCTGCCGCGGCATAGAAATGGCCTGTTTCTCTGCAGCGAGTCCGTGTCTGCCACGGATCCGATTTCCTGCCACGACACGATTTCGTGTTGTTTTTCTGCCGCGGCACAAGTTCTGCCGCGAGGTACAGATTCTGAGTAGATCGGGCCACCCCATATCAAGGTCTACATCGACAATGGCTCCTCGTGCATGGAGTACATGGAGCACTACACCGACAATGACTCCACATGCTTGGGTGATATGGAGTACTACATCAACAACGACTCCCCAAGCATAGAAGACTTCGAGTGCTACAACGACGATGCCTCACCAAGCATGGAGGACATGGCAAACATCTCCAACTTCGAGGGCTCTTCCATGAGCCATGAAGAATACCTCCATCGCTTTGAGATGGAGGACTACTATGCCAAGCTAGCGGAGGCGCATCATCAAGAAACCATGACCTTCAAGGCCAAGCATGCCACACCAAAGGGCACCACCTACTTCGATGATCCACCTCCAAGGCATCAAGCGCCACCACCTATATGGCGTCATGGGTCACCATCTCCAAGGCGGCGAGCACCATCTCCTCCAAGCCACCAAGTACCACCATCTCCAAGGCGTCAAGTGCAACAGCCTCCAAGGCAACAAGTGCCACCGCCTACAAGAAGAGTGGCGCCCCAACATCATCTTCCCAAAGAGGCACCACGAAGCAAGAATCTTCATCGACATACATCCTCTAGATATCATCGCCAACATCAAGAGGATACAAGACATCGTTCAAGGCATCTTCGCCATGAAGACGGAGAATACATGTTGAGCACCATCCATAACGCTCAACTAGCTCAAGAAGCACCACCATAAAGAGAAGAGTGCCAAGGACAAAGAGCATCGTCGCGAGCGTCATGTGGATGACCAAGTGCGCCATCTACATCAACCTTTGGCAAGGCACGCCAATGACCTCCGTCGACACCATCATAAGGCACGTTCAACTACTCGTGCCACCACCAAAATGGCACCAAGAGCAAGCTCTCCTCCACGCCATCAAGCTTCAACATCCAAACTTGACGTCCTAGATGACGCATGCAACTTCATGGATGAGGAAGACGAAGACCTCTACTTCGCCAAGTTGGACGAGTACGCCAAGAGGATGTCTACCCAAGCCAAGGTGCAACATGGCGATGACAAGGTCAAGAATGGTGAGCATGGGACTTTCCCTTCACCAAAGGAGGTGCATGGAGTTGAGAGAACCAAAGAACCAAGCCTACCCCCATATGCTTGAGTGATGATGTGGTACCAATCCCATGTGAGTATGGGAGCCACTTAGCCCACTTGAGTGAGAACAAGAGTGATATGAGTGACTCCACCAAACGTGAGATTGAGTTCTTCCACTTTGAGGGCATGAGTGATACACCGAGTGAGTTGAGAGTGGTAGTTGATAGGTCATGTGAGACCACTTGGATTTCTAACAACTTACCCTCTACCTCTAGTGTGTTATCTCATGATGTGCTAGGTTCCATTTATCAAGACGCACCAAGCTTGGAGATGATGATGCCTCCAACCAAGAAGATGTACATGGTGGATGAAGATGATGCCATCCCCATATTGGATGATGAAGAAGTCGCCCACATGGAGGCCAATGCTATCACAACACCCACTTCTAGAGAGCATCCACCAAGTGAGTTCAAGATCGAACCCAGCTCTGATACCTTTCGCATGCTTTACATCTTTCATGTTGACAAGTTTCTCTTTCCTATGGTTTGATTGCAATCATGTTAATGGTATTCTTTCACCTTGTGACAATCATATTTCGTTGCTTTTGGATATTGATGCTTTGTGTGTTGCCACAAAAATGTTGAAGAATTTCTCTTTTCGATGTTTTGTGTGTAACCATAATGCCATTTTGAGCATGTTTTGTCATGAGAGCTTCCAAGTCTCTCATATTGTTGTTGCAACAAACATAAGGACCACTTGCTCTTTCATTTGGTTTGTTTGCAAACATGTTGCTTGTGTTTCCGCTTGCGATACTCACACCTCCATGATCTTGGCTTTTGATGATATGTGTATGGCATCCAACATATTGAACAATTGTTCTTTCCAATGGTTGGTTTGCACACATAATGATGTTGTTTTGGATGTTCTTCCGCATGTGTTTTTGCCAAATTCTCATATCCTTGCATCAAAGATGTTGATCCATATTTTACTCAATTGCTTTGAGTGCCACACTAAGATGTTTTATGGAGTTTTTGAGTTCCCACATTTGGATGATGTTCAAGCAATTTCCATGCACTTTGACCTTGCATATGCATCACGTTTGCTATACTTGAGCTGTGCTAATAGTGTTGTGAACAAGAATGGACATGCCACATATGACATGCTCCTGTATCACACACAAACATATTTTGCTTGGTATTTGTTGTGTGAAGGTACAATTGCATACGCGTCAACCTCTATGGATAAAGAGTTGACAAGACGAATCGAAGAGAGTTACCTAGGGTTGCCCTTCAACGAGCCATCTCTACACCCTAAGGTGACTTCCTTCTACTTGAGGACTCATGCTATAATCTTCATGAATTCGCTATGCTTCGAGTGTTGCTTCGCTTTTGTTGTGAGCTTTGTAGGCTTCATGGAAGGCGAAGAAACATTGAAGTGATGTCAATTCAATCATTCCGAGGACGACTATATGGTGAACCCCAGGATCAAGAAGGTCTCTCGACATCTTCTACTTTGTGATGAGCGTGTAGAGTCGAGGACGACTCTTTTTGAAGGGAGGGGAGATGATGTAGCCTGCCCTTCGGTCGTTACCACATCATGGTCTCCAACTTATGCCAAATCGTCATGGACTCCAAAGGTGAATTCGTTCCTCTATGACAGCCCACTTCCTAACCTCTTGAATGGTATACTACTTCATATTCCGTCCCATATCCATGATAGGTTCAGACTAATGAGTACGGATGCAAGGGACGAAGCCTAGAGCACCAAGCCCGACAAGACGGAGGCTTGGAAGAGAAGACGGAAGAAGCAGCAACTGGAGCACCAAAGTCTCCGTCCTACGCACACCGGAGTCTCCGGCCACACCGGAGTCTCCGGCCTAAAGACACCGGAGTCTCCGGCCTACATAGCCCGGAGTCTCCGGACCCATCTCCACAACGGCCCCCAGATCGAGCTCGAGGAAAGTCTGTCTGCCACTCTCGAGACGGACCGGAGACAGACCGGAGTCTCCGGCCCAGACCGAAGTCTCCGGACCCCATACCAGAGTCTCCGGCCTGAGCGGATGGGCCTGCGCGCCGCCAGCTAGGCCTTCGGCCCATGTACCCCTTAGTCCACGTAGACTTTCCCCTTTTATTCCTAAAGTACCCTTGAACTAGTGCCTGGCCTATATATAGTGCCCCACCCCCTCATGTAACCCTAGGCATAGATGATAGACTAAAGAAAACCCCCTTTGTGGAATCTCTAGTTTTGCCTCATCCCCTTCTACCAAAGGGGATCGACTATCATCACCACCTCGTTGGAGTTTGCATTGCGCCTCCCTCGTTGTACAAGGCCTTGGCATCGGTGTCCCTTTGCCAAGACGTCAAGACCCTCTCCAAGGTGTTCTTCCCTCTCCGCATGGGATCGAGGGAGCACGTTCACCGATCTTTCCTTGCGAGGATTCTATCGGACCGGTGGCCAACGGTGAGAGCAATCGGCCTTGTATCGTGTGTGTTTTGCGTGTGTTCATCGTGTTCTTCACGAGGTGTGCGTCCGCTTCCGCTACCTTCTCCCTTTCCCCTCGCTTTCCCATCGATTTGACCACGAGATCCGTGAAGATCGGGCCACCCACGGGGTTACCCCATAACAATACCTTTTCATCAACCCAATTAGCTGACTGTCACACGTTATAGGAACCATGATGCCACGTTCATCCATGAAGCTGAACTTTGCAGTCTGCTTCGGCCATAATTCAACATGATTACGCAGAGCAGCAACCATACCAGATATATTGCAGATCTGCGCATACGCTTCTTCCATCATGAAACAATGGCTTCCATACCACTTGCCCTTGGAGTCGTACCTGTAGAGGACTACCGTAACCAGGTAGGGGGGTCCACGCAGATCCCACTTGACAGAAAACTGTGGACAAAATATGTTTGTCAGCGTTGGGCTAACGAACAATTTGAGGTTCAGTAGCCAGCTTGTAGTTGTCATTAGTGCGAATAGCAAAGAGAAGGATAGCTCACCCGCTTGTAGGCAGAACTTCTTCTTCCTTGATAGTAGGATCTGCCATCCTCCAAACTGCTCGACTCGTCGGCGGCGGAGGCGGGCTAGAGCCTCGCAACGGTGGCTATGACATGCGCCATTGGAGCTCGGTATCAGCGACTGGGCGCAGCAACTGGGCACAGCAACTTGGCCCCGGAAGTCAAATGTCCGAAGGGGTCGTCCTGCCTGGAGGGTGGATTCTGACACCGCTGGTGCTAGGGGAAGCTAGGAATGGATTTGTGAAATTGTTCAGCGCATCCAATCCACTTAGCTGCTCGATTTGCCTAAGAGGTTGCCGCGTTGGCGCCCGCGTCACGGACAGATAACCGACATGTGGGTCCTAACGGTCTACTTCACGGGGCGGTTTAACGGAATGTTTGTATTTGGCAGGGGTGAGATGAGTTTGCCTCGAAATGGCCCCTCTCAGTAGTTGGCGGCCCAACTTTTCGAAACGCGGTAATTTCACGCAACTTAGGTACTGCCATGCGCTGGCCTGCCAACTTCGGTACCACAGACGAACAAACCCCTTCATGTCATGCCAAGTTGTAAGTGGCGACTCTTGTCTTGCATCATGATCAACATGAACTTGTTCCCACCAAAGGTTGGCGTAATCATCAAACTCAAGCGAAGCCATGGTGACCATCTTCTCATTGCTATAATTGTGCATGCGGAAGATCTTGTCGACTTTGAGTGCCCATGAGAGATATTCTTCAGGGTCATTAGATCTGGTAAACTTGGGCATTGTGAACTTGAGCTTGCCGAAAGTTTCTTCATCATTGCGGTCATTGCGATGAACTTGGTGACCTTGTTGATGATCTTGTGGTTGGGGAGGTGGAACTTTTCGCGACCTTGTTGAGGTGCTTGCTCTTGCTCTTGGCGTGGTTGGTGACAAAGAGGAGGCTCGTTCCTCGGTTAGTGATGTGGATTAGGTGCACGGGCCTCACGACGAAGACCATGGTCTTGAGCCTCTTGATGTGGTGGGCGTCGCTCAACTTGTACCACATGGCGCTCCATCTTTCGCTGTGGTGTTGGAGGCGCCTCGTGATGACCATGGTGTCGTTGCGGACGTTCATGACGGTGATGACGAGGAGGAGGATCTTGGAGAGCTTCACGTCGATGATGAGCTTGATTCTCAAAATTGGAGGCATCACTTGTTGTGTCAAGTATGTGTCACGAGCGATGGTGGTGGATTTGCGGTTGTAGTCATGTTTCTTCTTGTGGTTTTGCTTGTTGGATCACTAGTGCCCTTGCATGATGATGGTCTGCTTCACGTCGTGCTTGGGGCCTTGAAGAGAAATCACCATCATAACTTGACGTTGCGGCATGTTGTGGGGAAGGTACATAGTTCGAAGAACTTCCATCTTCAACCACTGGGGCGTCATTGTGTCTTGGAGCACTTGGATGGAGATCTTTGTTGAAGAGGTGCATGACGACGCAAAGAACTTGAAGAGCTTGATGCGCGTGAATGTGGTCTTGCCATTCGACGATGAGGACATGGAGCTTGTCATTTGTTTCGATGACGGAACATTGGAGCGCTTCATTTTGATGCCCAAATTTGTGATGCATTGCGTGCATTTGTCATTTGAAGCCATCAAAGCTGTTGTCTATGTTCTTGAACTCGGCTTGCGTCTCGCCAAATTGTTCATCTTGACGTGTCTAAAGGGCTTGGCAACGTTCACGGAACTCTTGTCGGACGATGAAGTGACTTGCACGTGTCATGTACGGTCCTTGTTCGTCTTCTTGGGGAGGTGGTTGCCTCGACTCACCGTACGTATCCATCATTAAAAACACACAAGTATTGTATATGGAATTGGGATATGGTGGTGTTAGCCTTGTACCTCACCTTGGGGATTGCATCGAAATAGAAACCACAAGCGAGAGCTATAAGCGTTGAAAGTGGAAACGCAAAAAAACCTCACACTGAAGAAAGAACTAACTCTCAAAAGCTTTTGGTCAAAGTTTAGGGTTGTGGAAAACCAAATGAAACGACCCAAATAAAAGGTTATTGTCAAAAGTGGTAGAGAACCAAAGATCAAAAGCAAAAAGGAAACGGCCCATGAAACACAAGGATACACACACATGGAGACGGATGTGGTTTGCACGACTATGAAATGAGCACAAAAGGTCCTAACGAAGACTACACTCGGTGCCGTGCCAACTCAAGGAGAGACCACAACTTGTTCGTGTTGAGGGCAAACCTCTAGGGTGGCCCGATCTTTCACGATTCCCTTTCAAATCGAGGGTGGAGTGCGGGGAGAGGAGGGGAGGATGAACACGACGAATGCACGCACGAAGAACGCGATGAACACACACACACAAAACCACGATACACACCAATAGATCACGCCGGTGGTAACCGGTCCGACGCAATCCCTAGGATCAGCGTCGGGCGGAGGACTCTCTCTCTAATCGGCACGGCGAGATGGGAGACTCGGTGAGATCTTGACGTCTAGGAAAAGGGACTTCGATGCCTAGGCCTTGTACAACGCGGAGGCACGATGCAAACTCCAACGAGGTTTAATGATATTGGTGCTCCTTGGTCAAGGAGCATGAGGCAAGAATCAGATAGATCCACAAGGGGTTTCCACTAATTCCAATATCATGCCTAGCATTTACAATAGTGGTGGGGGGCTATATATAGGCCAGCCACAAGTTCAGGGGTAGTTTAGGCAACTAAGGTATCAAAAGGGAGCGTTACAAGGCCAAAGAGCCGAGCTGGAGCGCGCATGCCCTGGGGTATCTGGTAGTACCGGTCGGTCGAGCGGTAGTATCGGTCCGATGCGGTAGTACCGCTGGAAGGGTGCGGTAGTACCAGAGCGGACAGAAGCTTTGGCGTGAGTCTTCAGGTGCGCGTGGTAGTACCACTTGTTGAGTGCGGTAGTACCGGTGGGATCTAGGGCTTCGGTTCCATCTGTTTATCCGTGGCGGTAGTACCGCCGTCCATGAGCGGTAGTACCGCTGGAGAGGTAGTACCGTTTCTAGGGGCCGGTAGTACCGCGGTCTCCTGGCAGCTGTTGGCTGCTGCTTCGCTCCCCTGGCTCGTGTCTTCATACCTGATGATGCATAGTGTCGGGGCCTGAAGTAGCAAGCCATCCAGGGGTGTATCGAAGTCACATGAGTATAAGAGCAAATTCACCTTAGCTTGGAGAAGCTTGGCTCGAGCACGAGTCATGGGTCCACTTGGGGGACTTGGTGGTGTAGATGTAGGAGCATCCGTAGGACGGGCTGCATCAGCTCCCCCCTTGGGAAAGAGTCGTCCTCGACTCTTCATGGTTATCATCCTGAACATCTCCATGGTAGGGTGAAAGGTCCTTGACATTGAATGTATTTCTTGCAAGGTACTTGGAGGTCGGTATGTCGATGATGTAGGCGTTGTTGTTGATTCTCTTGAGGACCTTGAAGGGGCCATCTCCTCTTGGTTTGAGCTTGGAATCTCGTTCCTTGGGAAAGCGGTCCTTGCTCAAGTGTATCCACACAAGATCACCTTCTTGGAAGATCATCTCCTTTTTGTCCTTGTTTAACCTTGAAGTTTGGTGAAGGACATGTTGCTCGATAGTAGCTCTTGTTTCTTCATGAAGCGTCTTCATAGCTTGTGCGCGCTTCTCGACGTCCATGTTGGTGCGCTCGTGGAGAGGTAGTGGTAGGATGTCGAGCGCGGTGAGTGGCTCGAACCCATAGACGATCATGAATGGACTCATCTTGGTTGTTGAGTGCTTGGCACGGTTGTAGGCGAACTCGGCGTGTGGAATGCATTCCTCCCAATCCTTGAGGTTTTTCTTAATCAACACACGAAGGAGAGTCTCGAGGCTTCGGTTGACAACTTCGGTTTGGCCATCGGTTTGAGGATGCGATGCGGATGAAAAGAGTAGCTTCACACCGAGCTTGGCCATGAGGGTCTTCCATAAGTAGCTCATGTATTTGACGTCGCGGTCGGAGACGATTGTTCGTGGCACACCGTGAAGACGGATGATTTCCCTGAAAAACAGATTTGCAACATGTGAAGCATCATCGGTCTTATGGCACAGAATGAAGTGTGCCATTTTGGAGAAGCGGTCCACGACAACAAATAGAGAGTCATGAAGGCTTAGATCGAGGCAATCCTAACACGAAATCCATGCTAATGTCGAACCAAGGTGTATGAGGAATAGGCAATGGCATATAAAGACCATAGGGGTTAGCTTGCGACTTAGCTTGAATACATGCCGTGCATCGTTGAACGTAGCGCTCCACGTCGCACTTCATCTTGGGCCAAAAGTAGTGAGTGGATAGCATGTCTAATGTCTTGTCACGGCCAAAGTGACCCATGAGGCCTCCACCTTGAGATTCTTGGAGAAGCAAAAGTTGAAGCGACGACTTCAAAATGTAAAGCTTTTTTTGTTTAAATAGAAAGCCCTTATGAAAATAGAAATCATCAACTCCTTTGGCAATGGAACACTTTGCAAAAATTGGTTCAAAGAACGGGTCAGAAGCATACAAAGTTTTTATTTCCTCAAGACCCAACACGTTGATTTCAAGTCTCGTAAGAAGGCTTGTGTGTTTGCGAGACAAAGCGTCCGCAACTACATTATCTTTGCCCTTCTTATACTTGACAATGTACAGAAAAGACTCCATGAACTCAACCCACTTAGCGTGTCTCTTACTCAAGTTGGATTGCCCTTTGAGGTATTTCAACGACTCATGGTCGGAATGTATGATAAATTCTTTGGGCCATTGGTAGTGTTGCCAAACTTGAAGGACACGAACTAAGGCAAAATGATGTAGCCCGACCTTCGGTCGTTACCACATCATGGTCTCCAACTTATGCCAAGTCACCATGGACTCCAAAGGTGAATCCGTTCCTCTATGCGAACCCACTTCCTACCCTCTTGAATGGTATACTACTTCATACTCCGTCCCATATCAATGCTAGGTTCACACCAACAAGTACGGAGGCATGGGACGAAGCCTGGAGCACCAAGCACGACAAGACGAAGGCTTGGAAGAGAAGATGGACAAGGAGCAGCAAGCTCCAGAACTGGAGTCTCCGCTGTCATCGTCCTGGAGAGTCCGCCCGGAACCAGCCGGACTGTCTGGCGCGACTCGGCCGGAGTGTTCGACCAGCCCCAGCCCCAACCTGGCGTGGACATTCTGAGGGCCAGTTCGGACACTACCCGAAGTGTCCGGCTACCCCGGACTGTCCGGCCCAAGTGATGGGCCTGAGAGCCAACAGCTGGGCCTTTGGCCCATGTACCCCTCTATTTCACACCAAACCCTAGTTTTATGCCCAAACTACCCCTGAACTTGTGGCTGGCCTATAAATAGAGCACCCACCCCGTCATGTATCCCTTAGGCATAGATAATAGACTAAAGAAACCCCCCCTTTGTGGAATCTCTAGTTTTGCCTCATCCCCTTCTACCAAAGGGGATCGACTATCGTCACCACCTCGTTGGAGTTTGCATCACGCCTCCCTCGTTGTACAAGCCCTTGGCATCGGTCTCCCTTTGCCAAGACGTCAAGACCCTCTCCAAGGTGTTCTTCCCTCTCCGCTTGGGATTGACGGGAGCACGTTGACCGATCTTTCCTTGCGAGGATTCTATCGGAGCGGTGGCCACCAGTGAGAGCAATCGGCCTTGTATCGTGTGTGTTTTGCATGTGTTCATCGTGTTCTTCGCGAGGTGTGCGTCTGCTTCTGCTACCTTCTCCCTTTTCCCTCGCTTTCCCATCGATTTGACCATGAGATCCGTGAAGATCAGGCCATCCTAGAGGTTTTCCCTCATCATCTGGTATCAGAGCCCAAGTTGCCACAGATTTCACCCTCGTTCTTCCCCACCAAATTTTTTCTTGAAAAACCACAAAAATAGCGACAAATTCAAGTGGATCTTGTGTCAACCCTCATCATCTGGTATCAGCAGCTTTTGGTTGCCATGGATTTCTCATCGATTTGGTCTTTTCCCCCATAAATTCGAAAATCCCCAAAAAATAGCGCCAATTTCGTGTTTTGGATTGATCTGTGATTTGAGTGCGTTTTGGTAGGTTTTGATACGTGGATTACTTGCTAAACTTGTTGATCTACCTTCCCCTGCGTTTCCATAGCCTAATTTCTTAATTTCCCCCATCAATTTGAGGTTTTGGTTCGAATTTTTCCGCCAAAACTCATCCCGTTCGTGTTCTGAAAGTTCTGGTTCGACCGGACCGGACTGTCTGGCCAAAATGGACCAGAATATCCGCCCCACCGGAGTTTCCGGCCTAAACTGACCGGAATATCCGGCCCGACCGGACTGTCCGGCCTGCGCGCCCCGGACTGTCCGCCCCCCTGCTGACAGAAAAATCCGCTTCACGGTTTTGAGCATAATTTTTGCATACGAACTCAGATTTTGGTGTTCTTTAGCTCGTTTTGAAGAGGAGAAAGAGCTCTACATCATCATCTCCATGGTTCATGCTATCTACTCCAGCCAAATTCCATGAGCAAGGTGGAATCCACCAATAAAGGGTGAAGATCGGCGACGAAAGGTATAAAAATTCGCGACTTCTCCCCACTTGCATCCCTTTGTGAGCCACACTATCTTTGCGTTCAACAAACACCTATTGAGACTAGTTCCTCCTATGATTGCTTGGGCTATGCACATTTGATACCTTGTAGAATTCCGAGCAAAAGTTGTGAGCGCGCTATCTCATATAGTTATCTTTTATAGTTGTTGGCACAAGGAAGGGGCAAGTGAAAAATAAAAGAAAAATAGAAAAAAATAGAAAAAGAGAAAAAGAAGAAAAAAGAAAGAAAGAAAGAAACAAGTGCCTCATAGAATAGGAAACGCAAGCTCGATGAACATCAAATAGATGTTACTTATTGTGCATATCTTGTCGCCCACCAATTTATTGCAATCGAACTAGCGTCTCTCCTTGCACTTGTGCAACACGAGCTTATAGTCTTCGCTAGGTAATCATTTGGTTCTTAGCTCACTTTCTCTGTCGCACAAGTCCCATTTATCCCACCGTGTGTGTTTCCTTGTATATAATTCCTATCTTGTGGATTGACTTGTTTTGCTTTGTGATCATCGTGGTTCTTTACTTGCCATTACAACATCTTGAGTTCGGATTGGTTCTTGACATGCCACCTTCCATACCCATCCACCATAAGCTTTGTGTGTGTGTTTTTTAGTGGTTAGTTGGTTTTGGTGTTTCGCGTGAACTTCACTTTGCTTGGTTTTGATTGCTCTCAAGTGTTGCCACTTGCACGATACTATCTTCCAATGTAAAGTAAGGTTTGACGTTGCATCCCTAACCCCTACCACTTCCATATACACCACTTGGTCTTGTGAATCATGTCGAGGGACTCTAGAACCGAGGATGATATCTATGAAGAATCCATGATGAGCCACCACGACTACGACTCCACAAGTATAGAGGACATGATGGAGCACTACACCGATAATGGCTCTGCATGCTTTGAGGACCCAGAGCATTGCACCTATGACAGCTCCACATGCATGGAAGACATGGAGCACGTCATCAACTATGGCTCCTCAAGCATGGAGGACTTGGAGCTCTACATCGACAATGGCTCCTCATGCATGGAGTACATGGAGCACTACACCGACAATGGCTCCACATACTTGGGTGATATGGAGTACTACATCAACAATGACTCCCCAAGCATGGATGACTTCGAGTGCTACAACGACGACGCCTCACCAAGCATGGAGGACATGGCGAGCTTCACCCACTTCGAGGGCTCTTCCACCAGCCATGAAGAATACCTCCATCGCTTGGAGGTGGAGGACTACTACGCCAAGCTAGCGGAGGCGCATCATCAAGAAACCATGACCTTCAAGGCCAAGCGTGCCACAACAAAGGGCACCACCTACTTCGATGATCCACCTCCAAGGCGTCAAGCGCTACCACCTACATGGCGTCATGGGTCACCATCTCCAAGGCAGCGAGCGCCATCACCTCCAAGCCGTCAAGCACCACCGTATCCAAGGCGCCAAGAACCACCATCTCCAAGACGCCAAGCAAGGCCACCTCGAAGGCGTCATGTGCAACAACCTCCTAGGCATCAAGTGCCACCAACTACAAAAAGAGCGGAGCCCCAAAATCACCTTCCAAAAGAGGTGCCAAGAAGCAAGAATCTTCATCAACATAAATCCTCTCGTGATCATCACCAACATCAAGAGGATACAAGACGTTGTTCAAGGAATCTTTGCCATGAAGATGAAGAATACATGTTGAGCACCATCCATAATGCTTAACCAAGCTCAAGAATGCACCACCATCACAAGAAGAGTGCCAAGGACAAAAAGCATCGTCGCGAGCGTCATGTGGATGATAAAGTGCGCCATCTAAATCAACCTTTTGCAAGGCACGCCAATGACCTCCGTCGACACCATCATAAGGCACCTTCAACTACTCGTGCCACCACCAAAATGGCACCAAGAGCAAGCTCGCCTCCACACCATCAAGCTTCAACGCCAAGACTTGATGTCCTAGATGACGCATGCAACCTCATGGATGAGGAGGACGAAGACCTCTACTTCGCCAAGTTGGACGAGTACGTCAAGAGGACTACACAAGCCAAGGTGCAAGATGGCGATGACAAGGTCAAGAATGGTGAGCATGGGACTTTCCCTTCACCAAAGGAGGCGCAAGGAGTTGAGAGAACCGAGCCTACCCCCATATGCTTGAGTGATGATGTGGTACCAATCCCATGTGAGTATGACAACCACTTAGCCCACTTGAGTGAAAACAAGAGTGAGATGAGTGACTCCACCATACGTGAGATTGAGTGCTTCCACTTGGAGGGCATGAGTGATACACCAAGTGAGTTGAGAGTGGTAGTTGATAGGTCATGTGAGACCACATTCATTGCTAACAACTTACCCTCTACCTCTAGTGTGTGTCCGCATGATGTGCTAGGTTCCATGGATCAAGAAGCACCAAGCTTGGAGATGATGATGCCTCCAACCAAGAAGATGTACATGGTGGATGAAGATGATGCCATCCCCATACATGATGAAGAAGTCTCCCACATGGAGTCCAATGCTACCACAACACCCACTTCATATGAGAGGTATGAACAAGGTAAAAATAAGGGTGTTGATGATGCCATGATCCCACTAGTGGACATGATGACTTGTGATGATTGCCATGCTATGGATGATGTTTGTGTTATCACATATGACTCATTGGTATTTCCATGTGATACTTTGCCTTTGCATAACGTTGAGCATGTGAAATTATTTGATTGTGATGATGCTGCCATAGACATGCCATGCTTTAAACGTTACATTGATGATATCATTGCTTGCACTTTGTTGAATAATTGCTCTTTCCAATGTTTTGCTTGCAATGATGTTACCAATGGTACCCCTCGGATAATGCTTTGTCATGAATGTTTTACAATCTCTCTCGTTGCTTGCAATAAGTTGAATAATTGCTCTTTCACTTGTTTTGCTTGCAACAATAATTCTCATATGGTTTATATTGAGATGGCCCCCATAGCTTTCTCAAATTTTGTTCGATGATTGCCATGATAAGAATGTTCACCACTTGCATATTCACCATGCATCTACTTCATACTTGATTGACACTCATGGTGATGTGCACAAGAAGAGATATGTCATGATGGATGATGTATTTCTCTACCATGCACACATGTCTTCCTTTTGTGTTTGATGTGTGTAGGTACCCGCATGATCATGTCAACCTCGGTTGAGCACGAGAGGACAAAAAGAGCTCTAGAGGCATCCCACAAGTGAGTTCAAGATCGAACCCAGCTCTGATACCTTTTGCATGCTTTGCATCTTTCATGTTGACAAATTGCTCTTTCCTATGGTTGGATTGCAAGCATGTTGATGGTATTCTTTCACCTTGTGACAATAATGTCTTGTTGCTTTTGGATATTGATGCTTCATGTGTTGCCAGAAAAATGTTGAACAATTTCTCTTTCCAATGTTTTGTGTGCAACCATAGTGCCATTTTGAGCATGTATTGTCATGAGAGCTTCCAAGACTCTCGTATTGTGGTTGCAACAAACATAAGGACCACTTGCTCTTTCATATGGTTTGTTTGCAAACATGTTGTTTTTTCTTCCGCTTGCAATACTCATTCCCCCATGATTTTGGCCTTTGATGATATGTGTATGGCATCCAACCTATTGAACAATTGTTCTTTCCAATGGTTGGTTTACACACATAATGATGTTGCTTTGGATATTCTTCCTCATGTGTTTTTGCCGAATTCTCCTAGCTTTGCATCAAAGATGTTGATCAATATTTTAGTCAATTGCTTTGAGTGCCACACTAAGATGTTATATGGAGTTTTTGAGTTCCCACATTTGGATGATGTTCAATTAACTTCCATGCACTTTGACCTTGCATACGCATTTTGTTTGTGATACTTGAGTTGTGCTAATAGTGTTGTGAACAAGAACAGACATGCCACAAATGACATGCTCCTCTATCACACACAAACATATTTTGCTTGGTCTTTGTTGTGTGAAGGTACAAATGCTTACGCGTCAACCTCTATGGACCAAGAGTTGACAAGAAGAACCGTAGAGAGTCACCTATGGCTGCCCTTCAACGAGCCATCTCTACATCCTAAGATGACTTCACTCTACTTGAGGACTCATAATATAATCTTCATGAATTGGCTATGCTTTGAGTGTTGCTTCGCTTTTGTGGTGAGCTTTGTAGGCTTCATTGAAGGTGAAGGAACATTGAGGTGCTGTCAATTCAATCTTCTCGAGGACAACTATATGGTGAACCCCAGGATCAAGAAGGTCTCTCGACATCTTCTACTTTGTATGAGCGTGTAGAGTCGAGGACGACTCTTTTTGCAGGGAGGGGAGATGATGTAGCTCGACCTTAGGTCGTTATCACATCATGGTCTCCAACTTATGCCAAGTCGCCATGGACTCCAAAGGTGAATCCGTTCCTTTATGCGAACCCACTTCCTACCCTCTTGAATGGTATACTACTTCATACTCCGTCCCATATCAATGTTAGGTTCACACCAACAAGTACAGAGGCATGGGAGGATGCCTGGAGCACCAAGCACGACAAGACGAAGGCTTGGAAGAGAAGATGGACAAGGAGCAGCAAGCTCCAGAACTAGAGTCTCCGCCATCATTGTCCCGGAGAGTCCGCCTGGAACCAGCCAGAGTGTCCGGCGCGACTCGGCCGGAGTGTCTGGCTTGCCCCAGCCCCAACCTGGCGTGGACATTTTGAGGGCTAGTTCGGACACTACCCGGAGTGTCCGGCTACCCCGGACTGTCCGGTCACTCCGACCCGGACTGTCCGGCCCAAGTGATGGGCCTGCGAGCCAACAGCTGGGCCCCTGGCCCATGTACCCCTCTATTTCGCACCAAACCCTAGTTTTATGCCCAAACTACCCCTGAACTTGTGGCTGGCCTATAAATAGAGCCCCCATCCCCTCATGTATCCCTTAGGCATAGATGATAGACGAAAGAAAACCCCCCTTTGTGGGATCTCTAGTTTTGCATCATCCCCTTCTACCAAAGGGGATCGACTATCGTCACCACCTCGTTGGAGTTTGCATCACGCCTCCCTCGTTGTACAAGGCCTTGGCATCGGTGTCCCTTTGCCAAGACGTCAAGACCCTCTCCAAGGTGTTCTTCCCTCTCCGCTTGGGATTGACGGGAGCACGTTGACCGATCTTTCCTTGCGAGGATTCTATCAGACCGGTGGCCACCGGTGAGAGCAATCAGCCTTGTATCGTGTGTGTTTTGCATGTGTTCATCATGTTCTTCGCGAGGTGTGCGTCCGCTTCCACTACCTTCTCCCTTTTCCCTCGCTTTCCCATCGAGTTGACCACGAGATTCATGAAGATCGGGCCACCCTAGAGGTTTGCCCTCATCACAAAAAGCTCTTTGTCATAAATTGGATAGTTAAGGTGAGAACCATCAAGTTTCTCACTATGGTAGGCTATAGGACGTCAGTTTTGCATGAGGACTCCTCCAATGCCAATACCACTAGCATCACACTCTATCTCAAAAGTTTTTGTGAAATCGGGTAAAGCAAGAAGAGGTGCTTCGGTGAGCCTATTTTTAAGTTCATCAAAAGCTTTTTGTTGTGCCTTGCCCCACACGAAGGTGACATTCTTTTTGGTCAATTCATTGAGGCGACAAGCAATGGTCGAAAAGTCTTTCACAAAGCGACGATAGAAACCGGTCAACCCATGAAAACTTCGGAGTTCACTCACATTTGTTGGGATGGGCCAATCTCGTATGTCATTAACCTTGGAAACATCAACTTCAATTCATTTTGAAGAAACGACAAATCTAAGAAAAATCAACTTGTCTTTAGCAAAAGTGCACTTGGGAAGATTAGCATAAAGCTTTTCATGTCGAAGGATTTGCAAAACTTCCTTGACATGTGTTATATGGTCCTCATGTGTTGTGCTATACACAAGAATATCATCGAAATAGACAACAACACTTTTCCAATGAGAGAACGCAAGATATGATTCATAAGTCGCATGAAGGTGGATGGGGCATTAGATAAACCAAAGGGCATAACCAACCATTCATAGAGACCAAGTTTGGTCTTGAAGGCGGTTTTCCACTCATCACCTTCCGCCATGCGTATTTGATGGTAACCACTACGAAGATGAATTTTCAAAAAAATAGTGGCTCCACACAACTCATCAAGCATGTCATCGAGACGCGGTATGGGATGTCGATAACGCACGATGATAGCATTGATTGGATGGCAGTCCATGCGTAACCTTAACGTATCATCCATGTTTGGAACAAGAATCACGGGTACGGCACTTGGACTAGTGCTAAATTGGATCAAACCTTTGGAGACGAGTTGGTTGACTTGACGTTCGATTTCCTTTGGTCTCCTCCGGGTTCGTGCGGTAAGCGGCACGGTTGGGAAGTGGTGCGCCGGGGATGAGGTCGATGCGATGTTCGATGCCGCGAAGAGGAGGTAGTCCATGTGGGAGCTCTTCGGCTTGTGGCTCTCACTCACTATGAGGTGGTTCTCTCTCTCACCGCTCTTCTCACAAGTAGGTGTTGTGCTTCGCGCCCTCTCTAAAGCCTTTGCATTGTCCGCAATTATTTGGCTAGGAGTCATTGGTTGCAAAACACATGTTTTGTTGAGCCATTTGAAGGTGTATACATTGGTGCGACCATCATGTAGAGCAGCCTTGTCAAATTTCCAAGGTCGACCAAGAAGCATGTGGCAAACTATCATAGGAACCACATCGCACTCCACTGTGTCTTTGTAAGGACCAATGGTGAAGGAGACCAATACGGTATGCTTGATCTTCACGGATCCTTGGTCACTTAGCCATTGCACGTGGTAGGGGTTCTTGTGCGGATGGAGGGTGAGGTAGAGCTTTTCACACAACTCAGTGCTAGCAAGGTTGTGGCAACTCCCTCCGTCAATGATCACCTTGATAGATTTTCCATTGATGTCAACACATGTTTGGAAGATATTGGAGCGTTGGTCTTCATGCTCTTGTGCTTGAGTGGTCAAGATCCTTGTGACGACAAGCGATGGACTTGCGTCATGTTCACACATGAGTAGGTTTTGGTCATCTTCCAGTCGTTGCCTTGCCATTACTTCCTTGACATGGGCATCAAATTCATCTTCACTCAAGTACTCTTCGTCGCCATTGTCATGGATGAGCAATACTTTCTTGTTTCCACATTCAGCCGACTTGTGTCCTTTGCCTCCACACTTGTAGCATTCACCATTGAAAGGTGTATCAATATTTGCTTGTTTGCCACTTGGGGGCAGTTTTCCTTGAGGAAGTGTGGGTTTGAAGGAAGGCTTGGAGGTACTTGAGGAGCTTCCATTGAAGGTTGTTGGCATAGCGGTTGAAGCTTGCTTGTAGGTGAAATACGTCTTGGGCTTGTTGTACTTGATATCCTCTTGCACTTGACGTTCTGCCTTTGTTGCGATGTGCACAAGCTCAACCATGGTGTTGTATGTGTGGAACTCGACGAATGCGCTTTCTTGGGTGATTCAAGCCAATAAGGAAATGTGCCATTGTTTGCTCCATGCGCTCGTCAATGTTGGCGCGAATCAAGTTGAGTTCCATTTCCTTGAAGTACTCTTCCACGGTATTTGTTCCTTGACGAAGCGATTGGAGGTTGTTGAAGAGGTCATGCGTGTAGTGCGCGGGGACGAACCGGGATCTCATGTGAGCCTTCATGTCATGCTAAGTTGAGATTGGCGGCTCTTGTCTTGCTTCACGAGCAACTTAAACTTGTTCCCACCAAAGGTTAGCGTAATCATCAAACTCAAGAGAAGCCATGGCGATCATCTTCTCGTTGCTATAATTGTGCATGCGGAAGATCTTGTCGACTTTGAGGTGCCCATGTGAGGTATTCTTCGGGGTCATTGGATTCGGTAAACTTGGGCCTAGTGAACTTGAGCTTGCCAAAAGTTTCTTCATCATTGCGGTCATTACGACGAGCTTGTTGACCTTGTTCATGATCTTGTGGTTGATGCGGTGGAACTTGGTTCTCGCGACCTTGTTGAGGAGCTTGCTCTTGATATTGTTCTTGTGGAGCTTGCTCTTACTCTTGGCGCGGTTGTTGGCAATGTTGAGGCGCTTGGGCCTCATGTGGGTGTTGAGGATGTGGAGCCTCATGACGTGGTTGATGATGAAGAGGTGGCTCGTTCCTCGGTTGATGACGGCGATTAGGCACATGGGCCTCACAGCGAAGATCATGGTCGTGAGCCTCTTGACGTGGTGGGCGTCGCTCAACTTGTACCACTTGATGCTCCATATTTTGGTGTGGTGGAGGAGGCGCCTCGTGATGACCATGGTTTAGTTGTTGACGTTCATGATGATAATGACGAGGAGGTGGATCTTGGAGAGCTTCACGTCGATGACGAGCTTGATTCTCCAAAGTAGAGTCATCACTTGTTGTGTCAAGTATGTGTCGGGGTCAATGTTGGTAGACTTGCGGTTGCACTTGCGGTTCTTCTTGTGGTTGCTCATGTTAGATCAATATTTCCCTTGCGTGATGACGGTGTGCTTCTTGCCTTGCTCGTGGCCTTGAAGAGAAATCACCATCATAGCTTGACGTTGCGGCGTGCCATGGGGAAGGTACATAGTTTGAAGAGGTTCCATCTTCAACCACGGGGGCTTCATTGTGTCTTGTTGCACTTGGAGGTAGATGTTTTTGAGGAGGAGCATGACGTCGCGAAGAACTTGAAGACCTTGATGAGCCTGAACATGGTCTTGCCATTCCGTCGATGAGGCATCGAAGATTGTCATTTGTTTCGGCGACGGAGCGTTGGAGCGCTTCATTTTGGTGGCCGAAGTTATGATGCATTGCTTGCATTTGCCTTTCGAGGCCATCGAAGCGGTTGTCGATGTTCTTGAACTCGGCTTGCGTCTTGCCAAATTGTTCACCTTGTCGCATCTCAAGGGCTTGGCAACATTCACGGAACTCTTGTCGGACGAAGAAGTGACTCGCGCGTGTCATGTACGGTCCTTGTTCTTCTTCTTGGTAAGGTGGTTGGCTCGACTCACCGTGCCTATCCATCATGCAAACACACACAAGTATTGTATATTGAAGTGGAATATGGTGGTGTTAGCCTTGTTCCTCACCTTGGGGATTGCACCAAACTAGAAACCACAAGTGAGAGCTATGAGCGTGCAAAGTGGAAACGCAAAGAAAACTCACACTAAAGAAAGAACTAACACTCAAAAGCTATGGGTGGAAGGCTAGGGTTGTGGAAAACCAAACGAAATGATCCAAAGAAAAGGTTATTGTCAAACGTGGTAGAGAACCAAAAGATCGAAGCAAAAAGGAAACGACCTACAAAACACAAAGATACACACACGTGGAGACAGATGTTGTTAGCACGACTATGAAAAAGAGCACAAAAGTTCCTAACGAAGACTACGCTCGGTGTCTTGCCAACGCAAGGAGAGACCACAAATCGTTCGCCAAAAGAGAAATAAGCAACGGATTTGTGCACTTGCCTTGGTCGCACTCTTTTTCTCTCTTTGCTTACAAGCTTGAGACTCTCTTTGTATTGGGAGACTTTTTATCTTTCTATTTTTCTTTTGCTTTTTTTTCTCTTTTTTTGATTCTTTTTCTCCCTTTGTATACTACTATGTTAACTCTTATATTTGCTCTCACACTCTCACTTTCTAAGGACAAGTGCACCATGCTTAGGAAAACACAAAATGAGCTGCTCTCATAGGATAGATACACACAAGGAAGAAGGGTTAACAAGGTGGAGCAAGTTATACCTTCGGTATTGACGACTTGCTACCGGTGTAGGGGAATGTTGTTCGGTGTCGCGGTGTCGATGACCGCGGGATGTGAAAATTGTTGCGGAAGCTTCAAGTTAGTTGGGCGAAATGCACGCGAAACACGAACAAGCCAATACGAAATTAGCAAACAGGAATGGGGGTTGAAAATTTTCTTGTCTGACAGGTGCGGTAGTACCGCTCAAAAAGTCCGGTAGTACCGGTGAGTGGTAGTACCGCTGTGATCAGCTGGTAGTACCGCTAGTTTTGGCGGTAGTACCGCTTCGCAGATTCCTGGGCACGTGGATCTCGAAATTGAACGCACAAATGGCCCAAAAATCTTCAAATTGGCGGAAAACTGAACAAAATTGGGGCTAGGAACACACAAAGAAGGTAGATCGATAACCCAAGCAACAGATCTATGGACCAAAACCACGAAAAACTCACCAAATCCAGAGATCGATCCGAGGCACATTTGGGGCTCTTTTTTAGGGATTTTCCAATTTTTGGAGGATAGAAGAAAATTTTGTGCGGGAATTCGTGAGCAACGAAGCTCTTCATACCAATATGTTGAGGGAAAACCTCTAGGGTGGACCGATCTTTCACGATTCCCTTTCAAATCGAGGGTGGAGTGCGGGGAGAGGAGGGGAGGATGAACACGAGGAACGCACACACGAAGAACGCGATGAACACACACACACAAAACCACAATACACACCAATAGCTCACGTTGGCGGGAACCGGTCCGGCGCAATCCCAAGGATCGGCGTCGGGCGGACCACTCTCTCTCGAACCGGCACAACAAGATGGGAGACTTGGTGAGATCTTGATGTCTAGGCAAAGGGACTCCGATGCCTAGGCCTTGTACAACACGGAGGCACGATGCAAACTCCAACGAGGTTTGGTGATATTGGTGCTCCTTGGTCAAGGAGCATGAGGCAAGAATTAGATAGATTCACAAGGGGTTTCCACTAATTCCAATATCATCCCTAGCGTTTACAATAGTGGTGGGGGGCTATATATAGGCTAGCCACAAGTTCAGGGGTAGTTTAGGCAACTAAGGTATCAAAAGGGAGCATTACAAGGCCAAAGGGCCGAGCTGGAGCGCGCAGGTCCTGGGGTGTCTGGTAGTACCGGTCGGTCGAGCGGTAGTACCGGTCCGATGCGGTAGTACCGCTAGAAGGGTGCGGTAGTACCGGAGCAGAGAGATGCTTTGGCATGAGTCTTCAGGTGTGCGCGGTAGTACCGCTTGCTGAGTGCAGTAGTACAGGTGGGATCTGGGGCTTCGGGTCCATCTCTCTGTCCGGGGTAGTAGTACCGCCGTCCATGAGCGGTAGTACCGCTGGTGCGATAGTACCTTCTTCCAGGGGCCGGTAGTACCGCGGTCTCCTGGCAGCTGTTGGCTGCTGCGTCGCTCCCCTGGCTCGTATCTTCATACCTAATGATGCATAGTGTCGGGGCATGAAGTAGCAAGCCATCCGGGGGTGTATCGAAGGCACATGAGTACAAGAGCGAATTCACCTTAGCTTGGAGAAGCTTGGCTCGAGCACGAGTCATGTGTCCACTTGGGGGACTTGGTGGTGTAGATGTAGGAGCATCCGTAGGACGGGCTGCATCGGTTCGCCAATAGAAAAATAAGCAACGGATTTGTGCACTTGCCTTGGTCGCGCTCTATCTCTCTCTTTGCTTACAAGTTTTGAGACTCTCTTTGTATTGGGAGACTTTGTGTCTTTCTATTTTTCTTTTGTTTTTGTTTTTCTCTTTTTTTTGATTCTTTCTCTTCCTTCCTATACGACTATGTCACTTTTGCATTTGCTTCAACACTCTCACTTCTCCAAGGGAAAGTGCACAATGCTTAGGCAAACACAAAATGAGTTGCTCTCGTAGGATAGATACACACTAAGGAAGAAGGGTTAGCAAGGTGGAGCAAGTTATACCTTTGGTATTTGTTGATGACTTGCTACTGGTGTTGGGGATGGTGTTCGGGTGTCGCTGTGTCGAGGAGCACGGAGAGTATATCAGATGCGGAAGCATGTTGTTAGGAAGGCAACACGCACGCGAAACACGAACAAACCTATACTAACAGTTAGCGAACAAAAATGGGGGTGAAAATTTCTTATCTGACAGGGGCGGTAGTACCGCCCAAATTGGCCGATAGTACCGGTGACAGGTAGTACCGCTGGGATCAGCCGGTAGTACCGCTCACCGCTAGAACCTCTCGTTCGGCGGTAGTACCACTTCACGGATTCCTGGGCGTGTGGATCTCGAACTTGATCGCACAATCGGCCCAAAAATCCTATAAACTGCGGAAATCTGACCAAAATTGGGGTGAGGAATACACCAAGAAGTTAGATCGATAACCCAACCACAAATCTATGGAACAAAACCACAAAAAACTCACCAAATCAAGAGATCGATCTGGAGGAAAAATTGGGGCTCTTCTTTTTGGAGAATTTTCTAAATTATGGTGGATAGAAGAAAATTTTGTGGGGGAATTCGTGAGCAACGAAGCTGATGAGGATATATACATGGATTGCAATGGTTTTAACTTCTTGAATTGGAAGGAAATATTGAGTCAAATCAATGATGACTATCCGGTGATTTCATTCCTAGTTGGACAAGATACTTTGATTTATAAGAACTTTATACTTCCTAAATCATGGTGTTATTGTTTGACTAGATTTAATATCCTTTGGATGAGCGCTAGCGGGAAGGAGAGGGAGGAAGGCGAGGAGTCCGACATGATGATCATCCAAGGATGCGTGAGGGAGGAGCGGGAGGCAGGCGCACGGAGCGAGGAGGAGATCATCGAGAAGGAAGGTGCAAGAATGCCTGCGACGACCGGAGTGTCCGGCCGAGTCTACCTGGAGTGTCCCGCCTACCTGCGAGGAGAAGTGGTGCGGACAATGAGTACACCGAATCGGACACTACCCAGACACCACCCGGAGACTTCAAAGTTTCCAGCCAGACCGGACTGTCCGGCCAAATCCACCCAGAGTATCTGCCCGACCGGACTGTCCGGCCGATATCAACCGGACTGTCCGCCCGCCGACCGAATCTAGTCCAAGTCGATTTGTATCAGTTTGAGTCGTTTGCTTTAGTTTCGGTTTCTAGCCTCCCCAGCCACCCTTATAAGCCCTGGGATGACCCCTAGTTAGGGTTTAGACCACGTTAAAATATTTTGGAGTTGTTTCTTTCAAAGAACCTCTGGAATTACCCTGTGATCGAGTTATACTACTACAATTGAGTGTGATCTGTTATTCCATTGGGAATTAGTAGATTGCAAACTACCGTTCATGGTCAACGGCTGTGTGCGCAAGAGCGTGGTATTGTGAATATCCCACAGGGTTCGAGAGCTATTGCATTGGCATCAAGGTTCGAGCGGGAGAGTTAATAGCTACATGTTATTTATCTATCCACCATTATCATCCTCGACAAGTGCTTGCTGAGAAGATCAGGCTACCCCATATCATCTTGGTATCATATTTCCTCGTTAACTTGGTGAGCATCCACAAATCCATCCATAGATTAGATCTTTTTTTACTCCTATAAAGAAAAAGCCTCACAAAAATAATCGCCATAGTCTACATTGCATTGCTTTCAAGTTTTATTCGCTGATCGTTCTATCTCATAGATCCGATCTATAGTTTTGACCCGTAGGAGTCTAGGTTTTGGTTTAGATCTAGTTTTTGCTTTCATGCGTGTTCCCCATCTTTGTTTTCCGCTGCCACAAGCTCAGATCCGAATTCAGCATAAGATTCCTAGTTGTGTACTACTTGGCAAGTCGGAATTGCAAAAAAAAATTGTTGTCGACTCTGCCGTGGCACAGAAACCGCCCTTTTTTCTGCCGCGAGTCCGTGTCTGCCACGGATCCGATTCCCTGCCACGGCACGATTTCCCGTCGTTTTTCTACCGTAGCACGCGTTCTGCCGCAAGGTACAGATTCTCTGCCACGACATAGTTTTGCCCCGTTTTCTGCCACGGTATCCATATAAAAAATTTGTGAAATTTTGCAATTTTCCAAACCTTAGCTATAGCCATTATATTTCATAAGTGTAGGAACTTTCCCATTGAGACTAGTTTCCCCTCTTACAGGCTGCTCATAGGGTTTTGGTGATGTGCTTTGTAAATTGGCCGTGTGTGATATATATTAAAAAAATAAGAGCAAGAGCCTATAACAAAAGAAAAAGGAAAAAAGAAAAAAGAGAAAGAAGCTATACAAAAGAAAAAGAAAAATAAAAGGAGAATTGAGAAAGAGGCCTAGTGATATCTTTGTGCACCAATAGATTGAGCAATATTGTGCCTGTTTACTTTGAGCTTTGCTAGTGTCTCTCCAGAGTAGTACAACACCCTTCATCGTTGCATTGCCATATTTATCTCCACGTGTGTGTTTCTTGGGTTTTATACGATCAACACTAGGACTTGTTTGCGGTGTAGTTAGGATACCATACATAACCTATGTGCCCTGTGATCTGATATGGGGTGGCCCAATCTTCTCAGTAAGTGGATGGCGGTGATGATGGTGGATGATAGATAACTAGCCTGTAGCTATGAACTCTCCCGCTCGATCCCAGATGCCAATGCAACAACTCTCGAACCTTGTAGGATATTCACAACACCACGCTCTTGCGCACGCAGCTGTGACCACGAACGGTAGTATGCAATCTACTAATTCTCAATGGAACAACAGATCACACTCAATTATAGTTGGTAGATTCGAACATAGGGTAATTCCAGAGGTTCTATGAAAGAAACAACTCCAAAATATTTTAACGTGGTCCAAACACTAACTAGGGGTCGTCCCAAATCTTATAAGGGCGGCTAGGGCGGCCAAAAACGGAAACTAAACGCAAACGACTCAAAATGATACAAACCGACTCGGACCAGATTCGGTCGGCGGGCGGACACTCCGGTCGAAATCGGCCAGACAGTCCGGTCAGGCTAGACACTCCGAGTGAAGTGTGTCGGATAGTCCGGTCTGGCCGGAAACTTTGAAGTTTCCGGGTGGTGTCCGGGTAGTATCCGAACTGGCAGACATAATGTCCACGCCAGTTTGCCTCTCGACCAGGCTGGACAGTCCGGGTGGAACTGGCCGGACATTCCGGTTGTGGCAGATCTTTTTGCCTCCGTCTTGATGATCTTCTCTTGCGCCTTCCTCCTGCTCCTCCCTCGCGCATCCTTGGGCGATCATCATGCTGGGCTTCTCTTGTAGCCCTTCTCCTCCTCGCGCCATGCTTGTTTCTCCAACGAACCTGATCATACATAAATGCATAGACTTAGGAAGTATAAAGTTCTCATCAATCACAGTACCAGATTCATTTAGGAGTAAATTCACCTGTTGTTCTAGTAGCTTAGCACAAGCTCTTGTAATAGGTCCAATTCTAATCTCATTGGACTGATCCTGTCTTGCAACAGTTGTAGCATCTTCAGTAGTCATTGGGGTAGGTGTAATTGTAGGGATGTCCTCATCATCTCCCCCCTTCAAAAGGCGTCGACCTCGACGCCCCAAGGTCTTCTCTAGCATATGGTGACAAATCAGCAACGTTGAAGCTGTTATCATTAATCTTGGCTAACACCTTGTAAGGACCAGCACCACGTGGCTTCAATTTGGACTTTCGAAGTAGTGGAAACCTATCCTTGCGTAGATGCACCCAAACCATATCTCCATGCTCGAACAACACTTCTTTCCTTGCTTGATTCCTTGCAGCAGCAATGTTCTTGCCTTTCTTCTCAATAGCCTCTCGAGTCTTCTCATGTATTTTCTTCACATAATCAGCACGTTTTGGTGCCTCCATATCAACTCTCTCATGTAATGGCAGAGGCAACATATCAAGTGGCGTCAATGGTTTGAAACCATACACCACCTCAACAGGACAAAGCTGAGTAGTTGAATGCACGACCCTGTTGTAAGCAAATTCAATATATGGCAAACACTCTTCCCACTCCCGCAGATTCTTTTTAATCATGGTCCTTAGTAGTTGTGACAATGTTCGATTCACCACCTCCGTTTGACCATCTGTTTGGGGATGACATGTAGTACTGAACAACAACTTCGTTCCTAGCTTTCCCCATAAGGTCTTCCAAAAGTAGCTCATGAACTTCACATCCCGGTCAGAAACAATCGTCTTTGGTACTCCATGTAATCTCACGATGTCCCTGAAAAACAGGTTAGTAACATGCGACGCATCGTCGCTTTTGTGGCAGGCAATAAAATAAGCCATCTTAGAGAACCTATCCACTACCACAAATATAGAATCATGACCTCTCTGAGTTTTAGGTAGACCTAGCACAAAATCCATACTAATGTCTTCCCATGGAGTAGTAGGTGCAGAGAGAGGTGTATACAAACCGTGAGGCTTTAGCTTAGATTTCGACTTGTGGCATGTAATACATCGGCTCACAAATCTATACACATCACGCCTCATCTTGGGCCAATAAAAGTGATCAGCAAGCATGAGCAACGTCTTCTCACGCCCAAAGTGACCCATCAAACCACCAGCATGTGACTCCTACACTAAGAACAAACGCAACGACGATTCTGGAATACATAGTTTGTTAGCTCGAAAAAAATATCCATCATGTATATGATACTTATCCCATGCGTTTCTAAGAGCACACAAACGATATGGTTCAGCAAAATCATGGTCAGTTGCATAAAGTGCACAAATAGCTTCTAATCCAGGAATTTTAACATCAAGATTGGTTAATAGCATGTTCTTCCTAGATAGAGCATCAGCAACAACGTTCTCTTTTCCCTTCTTATAGTTAATGATGTAAGGAAAAGACTCAATGAACTCAACCCATTTAGCTAATCTTCTATGCAAGTTTGATTGAGCTTTCAAGTCTTTCAATGCTTCATGATCGTAATGTATGATGAATTCCTTTGGCCACAAATAATGTTGCCAAACCTCAAGTACTCTAACAAGTGCATACAATTCTTTATCATATATAGAATAATTCAAACGAGCTCCAGTCAATTTCTCAGAAAAATAAGCTATAGGCCGACCCTCTTGCATCAAAACGCCACCTATGCCTATACCACTAGCATCACATTCAACTTCAAATTGCTTCGAAAAATCAGGTAATACAAGTAATGGTGCAGAAGTAAGCAAACGTTTTAATGTATCAAATGCAATGTCTTGGGTCACGCCCCATACAAAAGGAACACCTTTCTTTGTCAAATTATTTAATGGTGCAGCAATGGTGCTAAAATCTTTCACAAAGCGCCTATAGAAACCAGCGATACCGTGGAAACTACGCACTTGACTAACATTCATTGGAGTAGGACAATTCTGAATTGATTCAATTTTAGATTGATCTACCTCTACTCCATGCTTAGAAATAATAAATCCTAGGAATATGACCTTATCTTTTGCAAATGTACACTTCTCAAGATTAGCATACAGTTTATTATCACGTAACACTTGAAAAACTTGTCTAATATGAGTGCAATGTTCAGATTCGTTGTGGTTCTATATGAGTATATCATCAAAGTAAACAACCACGAAACGACCAATAAACTCTCTCAAAACATGATTCATCAAACGCATGAAAGTACTAGGTGCATTAGTAAGACCAAACGGCATGACTAACCACTCATACAAACCGAATTTAGTTTTGAAAGCAATTTTCCATTCATAACCTTCTTTCATCCTAATTGGATGATAACCACTACGCAAGTCAATTTTAGAGAAAACAGTAGCACCACTCAATTCATCTAGAATATCCTCTAAGCGTGGAATAGGATGACGATATCGAATAGTGATGTTATTAATCGCTCTACAATCAACACACATGCGCCAAGTACCATCTTTCTTAGGAACTAAAATAACAGGAACAGCACAAGGGCTAAGAGAGACACGGATGTACCCTTTATCCAGCAACGCTTGTACTTGCTTCTGATTTTCCTTAGTTTCTTCGGGATTAGTCCTGTAAGGTGCACGTTGGGAAGTGTGGCGCTAGGAATCAGGTCCACTCGATGTTCTATACCACGCAATGGAGGCAAACCTGCGGGTACGTCTTCTGGAAACACATCCCCAAAGTCCTGCAAAACAGAAGAGACACCAAGAGAAATAGGGGTCATGTCGTTAGAAACCAATACCTCGCCCTTATACATGAGCACAAGTGGCATGGCTGTAGGATCCTCACGAAACTCTCTCATATCCTCCTTGGTGGCTAGTATCAATAACCCAAGCACTCTCTCACTTTGCGTTATATCACTCAATTTAGGCTCAATTACATCAGGAACAGCTGTTCCACAGTCTCGTCGAGTGGTAGTATCTTCCTTCAAGTTCACCTCTATCTTCTGGCGAGAATCATTCACAATTTCTTGTGGTGTCATTGGCTGCATAGTAATCTTCTTTCCTTTAAATTCTAAGTGATATGTGTTGGCTCGGCCATTGTGTTGCACATGGCGATCATAGAGCCAAGGCCGACCCAATAGTAGGTGACAAACAGTCATAGGAACCACATCAAAATCAATAGAATCTTTGTATGGCCCTATTTGAAAATTCACACGTACTATATGATTTACCTTCATCTCACCATTGCTACTCAACCATTGTATGTAGTATGGCTTGGGATGAGGTAAGTATGTCAAATTCAGTTTGGCACATAGTTGCTTACTTGCAAGATTTCTGCAGCTACCTCCATCAATAATGACCTTGCAAGCTTTGTTTGGTCTAATGAGAGCTTTTGTTTGGAACAAGTTGCAACGCTGGGATTCCTCAACCGGTTGCACACTAAGTACACGTGAAGATATGACAATAGTGGGTGCACGCTCAGCATATGCATCAGCACCAACCTTGTCGTCATCAATATCATCATCAGAAGCTTCATCTCCACTTTCTACTTCACCTTGTTCATTAACAAACATAACCTTGCTATTTGGACAATCTTTCTTGTAGTAACCTCTACCTCCACAAGTATGGCACATCACATTACGAGTACGTGCAGTAGACATGTTGGAACCTGAGCTAGCAGCAGGAGCAGCGCGTTTCCGAGCATTAGAACCAAACGAAGGTGTACTTCCTGGCTTGGCCGATGGTGTAAAGGGAGCAGCAGCTGGTGGCGCGGCTGTAGAAGTTGTAGAACTGGCCGAAAATCTGCTGGAGGACAGAAAACGAGCACGTGACTTCGCCTCTTCTGCCAACTGGGATTCGGCCTCTCTAGCATGATGCAACAACTCATTCATGGTCTCATACTTGTGATGACGAACAATCCTCTTGATCGGTAACTTCAAATTGTTTAGGAATCGCTGCATGGTCATCTCAATGGACTCACGAATTCTAGCACACTGCATAAGCATCTCCATCTCCATGTAGTACTCATCAACTTCATGGTGCCTTGCTTCAGTTGCGTCAATTTATCAAAAACTGATCGCAAGTAGTTGGTTGGTACGAAACAAGCTTTCATGATTTGTTTCATCTCGCGCCAATCCCTCACAGGAAGTTCATTGTCCTCCCTCCTATGTTGCACAAGAGCATCCCACCAACGTAAAGCATAACCATCAAATTCAGATGCTGCAAGCTTGACCTTCTTATCTTCTGGATAGTCAAATAAGCGCCAGAGTTTCTCAATCTTCAACTCCCATGTGAGGTAGTCTTCAGGATCAATGGAACCATCAAACTTAGGAATTGAGAATTTTGGCTTGCCCAAACCATCATCAGCAGCTTGGTTGGGTACACGTTGACCACGCCCAAGATGGCAAACCCACGACCATGAGCAGGTGCATGGACAGGGGGAATAGCACGTCCCCTGCCAACATGTGGAGCAGCGTCAACATCGCTACCGTCATCAAAATCATCGAAGGCATCATCTGTTGAGGATCTTCCCTTCTATGTAAGGCGGCTGTCAAACCCTCAATGGACTGCTGCAAAGCGGTGACATTGACATTGAGCGTAGCCACCTGCGTTTCGATAGTATCAACCGTCCCAACATGCTGATCCAATCTCATATTCATATCTTGGAGATTCTTGTCAATGGCATCTGTCGTGTTAGTAAACAAACGTGTCAAGTGGGATTTCAAAGCCTCATATTCACGCCAATTGACGAGCTCCTCATCCTTCTTTTTCTGCAACACAACATCATCATCACTAGAAGACATGATTAGTAGGTTAGTGCAAAAATCAGAATCTGTATGGTGGAAACTCTCACAACTCACACACAACTAATAAGAAAGGATATCTTACAGTTCCAAAGTGAATAGAGATGCTCTACCAAACGAAATCAAAGACTGATGCACTTGATGTGATGAAGTGAATATCAAAGGTATAGAGAACGATCGCAGGACACACATGTTATTTAAGGTGGAGCTATAGGTATGGTACCCTATCTACACCGCAAACAAGTCCTAGTGCTGATCGTACAAATACCCAAGAAACACACATAGTGGAGATAAATGTGGCAAAGCAACTTATGAAAAGGAATATTGCAATGCACAAGAGAGACGCTAGTAATAGCTCAAATAGAACAGGCACAAGATTTCTCAATCTACTAGTGCTATACACACCAAGGCCTCCAAAATTGCCCACTTCTATATCTCTTTTTTTGTTAGACTTGTAGCTCTTTTTTTATACTGATTCTCTTTTCTTTTTTTTGTTTTGACTTTTCAACTATATTACTCAATGCAAACGAGTATAGCAACGTATAACAGAACTGGGCCGGATAGTCCGGTTGATATGCGCCGGAGACTCCGGTTGAGCCGGATAGTCCGGTGTGATTCGGCCGGATAGTCCGGTTTTGCCTATCGAAAATTTCTGCACTTCAAAAACCTAACGAGCAGCCTGTCGGAGCAAAGCAACTAGTCTCGTGGGTACGTTCCTAGGCACAGATGCTGTAGACAGACTGTGTCTATGGTATGCAAACAAAAGTACGCTATGTGGACTCGCAAAAAATGATAAAGACTTACGGAAATGGTAACGGTGGGAACAACAGAAAACAAGATCAAACTCTAAACCTAGACACAAACGGAAACTAGACTCCTACGAGGAAAACCTGCAGATCGGATCTACGAGAAGATACAATCAGCAACTAAAACTCGAAAACGATGCAATCTAGTCGATGGCAAATCTTTTTGTAAGGCTTTTTCTGTATAGGACGAAAAACACTCTCTAATCTATGGATGGATTTGTGGATGCTTACCGAGGCAACACTGGAAATCTGATACCAAGATGATATGGGGTGGCCCGATCTTCTCAGTAAGCGGATGGTGGTGATGATGGTGGATGATAGATAACTAGCCTGTAGCTATGAACTCTCCCGCCCTGATGCCAATGCAACAGCTCTCGAACCTTGTAGGATATTCACAACACCACGCTCTTGCGCATGCAGCCGTGACCACGAACGGTAGTATGCAATCAACTAATTCCCAATGGAACAACAGATCACACTCAATTATAGTTGGTAGATTCGAACACAAGGTAATTCTAGGGGTTCTATGAAAGAAACAACTCCAAAATATTTTAACGTGGTCTGAACCCTAACTCGGGGTCGTCCCAGAGATTATAAGGGCAGTAGGGGCGGCCAGAAACCGAAACTAAACGCAAACGACTCAAACTGATACAAACCGACTCGGACCAGATTCAGTCGGCGGGCGGACACTCCGGTTGAAATCGTCCGGACAGTCCGGTAAGGCCGGACACTCCAGGTGAAGTGTGCCGGACAGTCCGGTCTGGCCGGAAACTTTGAAGTTTCCGGGTGGTGTCCGAGTAGTATCCGAACTGGAAGAAAGAATGTCCACGCCAGTTTGCCTCTCGACCAGGCCGGACAGTCTGGGTGGAACTGGCCGGACACTCCGATCGTGGCAGATCTTTTTGCCTCCGTCTTGATGATCTTCTCTTGTGCCTTCCTCCCGCTCCTCCCTCGCGCATCCTTGGGTGATCATCATGTTGGGCTTCTCTTGTAGCCCTTCTCCTCCTCGCGCCATGCTTGTTTCTCCAACGAACCTGATCATACATAAATGCATAGACTTAGGCAGTATAAAGTTCTCATCAATCACAGTACCAGATTAGTTTAGGAGTAAATTCACCTGTTGTTCTAGTAGCTTAGCACGAGCTCTTGTAATAGGTCCAATTCTAATCTCATTGGACTGATCCTGTCTTGCAACAGTTGTAGCATCTTCAGTAGTCATTGGGGTAGGTGTAATTGTAGGGATGTCCTCATCATGATCATGCTCTATACCCTGGATATTCACTTCATCACATTTGTGCATAAGTTGTTGATTCGAATTGGTAAGCATCACTATTCACTTTGGAACGGTAAGATCTGCTTTCTTGTCAGTTTTGAGTGAGTTGTGAGAGCTCCACCACTAGATTTTGTTTTGTGCACTAATGTACTAATCATGTCTTCTAGTACTGTTGATGTGATGCAGAAAAAGGATGTAGATCATTATCCCTTTCCGTTACAATCCTATTGTAGCAAGAAATTTTGGGAAGAGGAGTCAGGAGTGGTGCCTCCTTCGGGTTTGTTCCACTTCATCACATAAATTAGTGGTATACAAGATGCTACTACCATTGATACGTGTTCATAAATTTGGTTAGTGCTGAGGTTGTTGAAAAGCTACAATTATATACAAGTGCATTAAAAAACCATTTATGTGAGCAACTTCTGGTCATGCACGACCAGTTACTCAGATCGCATATGTTCCACTCCATTTATGGCCCTAGAAGGACGATTTCTTGTTTTGTCATTCCTAGAGCGTTTAACTCATGTCATATCATGTTGGGAACAAAGTGGTGTAATCAATTCCAGGTTGTGTTTAGTAATGAGTGTTTTGATCCTACTGTCTTTTGGAATGGTACGCACACGTGGTTAACACGTTCACGTATTAAGCAATTTCAGGAGATTAGGCGTCAAAACCTATGTGTACCTGTAAGCACCAACATAAAACCACATGTTGATCCTGTCATAGAAGAACCGAGAGTGAGAGTTGATGGGACAAATGAGGTTTCTGCTAATGTAATCATCTCTACTCCTAGTGTTGTTTCTTGTGATATCTAGGTTGCTTTTGAAGAAAGGGAGCCGTCTATTTTACAATCTGTATCACTGGACTGTGCATTGTCACTTGTGGAGGATGTTTTAGTACCTACTACAATTGAGGAGATTGTTGATGACATTGGTACTGGTTTGGAGCTTCAACCAACATGTACGACATATTGTGAGTACATTCCTTTACTGAAGCCTCCTTGTGACTTTCCTTGCACTACTGTTTCAGCAACATGCGATAGTTTACCAAATTCAAATTTTGATCATGTGGTACTGATAACACATAAAGAAATACTTGCTCGAATACCACCTGCTGATATTGTGTATTCCATCATGCTAAATGAACCTATGAGTATGAGTTGTGCAATGGATAAGATTTCTGAAATTTCATGTCTAAATTCTAGCACATATTCTCCTTGTTTCACTTTCAATCTAATTGGTGAATATAGCATGGATGAAAATTTTCTTATGGATCACATATGCATTACTTGTGATAGAATCAGTGAACTAAAACAAGGTGTTTTCAGCCATATATGCAATGTGTCACAAAATGTTTGTTATGGGACAATAGTTCATGTTCGAGATATTATGGAAATAAATTCCGGTCTCGTTGATATAATGCAGCCAACACACGTAATTTTACCTATGTTGGATTGTTGTAATCTTGCTAGAATAGAACCCAAGTTTTCATATCCATTGTGTTTGTCCCAAAAGTAATTGTCTAGTTATGATACTACTTTATACTTCACTTATATTTGCAAATTGAGTTGCATCTTAAATACTGGACAACATGATCATGTTCATAATAATCAGATTAGCGCAGTTGAAGCATGGCATGAATCAATTTGGTTATCACACATATTGAATTGGTTTGATCTTGTTCACAAATTTGATCATAGATCTTCTTTGAGAAAATTGAATTTAATATTGAAGAACAAGACTATATACGTCGTTGTTTTTCACCATGATCATCATTCTTTGTACTTCACTTATACATGCAATTTAAGTTTCTTGATGTATACTAAACATAATTTTCATGTGAACAATAATAATACAACATGTTATATATACATATACCTTGCGTACATGTTGTTCTTTTTGTTTCTTCCACTTTCAGCTTACCCAAAGCCGTGGACGGCTTTTCTAGAAGAAAGGGAGGATGATGAGGATATATACAGGGAATACAATGATTTTGATTGCTTGAATTGGAAGGAAATATTGAGTCAAATCAATGATGACTATCAGGTGATTTTATTCCTAGTTGGACAATATACTTTGATTTATAAGAACTTTATACTACCTAAATCATGGTGTTATTGTTTGACTAGATTTAATATCCTTTGGACGAGCGCTAGCAGGAAGGTGAGGGAGGAAGGCGAGGAGTCCGACGTGATGATCATCCAAGGATGCGTGAGGGAGGAGCAGGAGGCAGGCGCACGGAGCGAGGCAGAGATCATCGAGAAGGATGGCGCAAGAATGCCTGCGACGGCCCGGAGTGTCCGGCCGAGTCCACCCGGACTGTCCGGCCTACATGCGAGGAGAAGTGGTGCGAACAATCAGTACACCGAACCGGACACTGCCCGGACACCACCCGGAAACTTCAAAGTTTCCGGCCGTACCCGACTGTCCGGCCAAATCCACACAGAATATCCGCCCGACCGGACTGTCCGGCCGATATCAACCGGACAGTCCGCCCGCCGACCGAATCTGGTCTGGGTCGGTTTGTATCAGTTTGAGTCATTTGCTTTAGTTTCGGTTTTTGGCTGCCCTTATAAGCCCTGGGACGACCCCTAGTTAGGGTTTAGACCACGTCAAAATATTTTGGAGTTGTTTCTTTTAAAGAACATCTGGAATTACCCTGTGATCGAATTATACTACTGCAATTGAGTGTGATCTGTTGTTCCATTGGGAATTAGTAGATTGCAAACTACCGTTCATGGTCGACGGCTGCATGCATAAGAGCGTGGTGTTGTGATTATCCCACAGGTTTCGAGAGCTATTGCATTGGCATCAGGGTTCGAGCGGGAGAGTTCACAGCTACATGCTATTTATCTATCCACCATTATCATCCTCGACTAGTGCTTGCTGAGAAGATCGGGCCACCCCATATCAGAAGATCTTGATACCAATATGTTGAGGGCAAACCTCGTGGGTGGCCCTATCTTTCACGATTCTCGTTCAAATCGAGGGTGGAGTGCAGGGGAAGGGGAGGTGGATGAACACGATGAACACACACACACAAAACCACGATACACACCAATAGCTCACGCCGGCGGTGACCGGTCCGGTGCAATCCCTAGGATCAGCGTCAGGTGGAGGACTCTCTATCGAACCGGCACGGTGAGTAGGGAGACTCGGTGAGATCTTGACGTCTAGGCAAAGGGACTCTGATGCCTAGGCCTTGTTCAACGCGGAGGCACGATGCAAACTCTAACGAGGTTTGGATATTTGGTGCTCCTTTGTCGAGGAGCATGAGGCAAGAACTAGATAAATCCACAAGGGGTTTCCACTAATTCCAAATATCATGCCTAAGGTTTACAATAGAGGTGCGGGATTATATATAGGCCAGCCACAAAGTCAGGGGTACTTCAGGCAACTAAAATATCAAAATGGGTGTGTTACAAGGCCGAAGGGCTGAGCTGGGACGCACAGGCTCTAGGCTGACCGATAGTACCATGTCTGATGACTGGTAGTACCGGTTATTCGCGGTAGTACCGCCTACAGATACCGGTGCGGGAAGAGGCTTTGGCGGGGTCTTCAGGCGCGGGCGGTAGTACCGTTCGATGAACGCGGCAATACCGGTTGGAGGCGGTGGTACCGCTCATAGGTATCGGGTAGGTCTAGGGATGTTGTCAGAAGCTCTCTATCCGGGGTGGTAGTACCGGGTGCTCTAGGCGGTAGTACCGCTTGGGAGGTAGTACCGCTACTTGGGGCCATTAGTACCGCTTGCTCCTGGCACCTGCTGGCTACTGTCTCGCTCCGCTGGCTCGTGTCTTCATACCTGATGATGCATAGTGTCGGGGCATGAAGTAGAAGCCATACAGGGGTGTATCGAAGTCACATGAGTATAGGAGCGAATTCACCTTAGCTTGGAGGAACTTGGCTCGAGCGTGAGTCATCGGTCCACTTGGGGGACTTGGTGGTGTAGATGTAGAGGCGTTAGTAGGACGGGCTGCATCAACTTCATCTTCTCGTTTTATATCACTCATGCGAGCTAGCAACTCACAACAACTAGTAAAAAGTACCCTCTCATAAACCTCCATATTAGCAGGGAATTCAAAATTCCCATTATAAAATGCTAATTTGATATCATCGGTATTATTCTTACATTGATAATTAAAATTATCATTGGATCCGCAATTTTCACAAGTAAAATTGTACGAGGTACATAATGTGGATGAATATCCTTTCAACCAACTCACCCATTCTCCTAATACCTTTTCCCTCGTAACATAATATCCAAATGTTTCAACTTTCTTCTCATCTATTGAGAGCTTCATCTGTTCAAAAATAGCAATCTCGGAAGACATGATTAGTAGAAAATGTTTTTATAGTTTTTGTTTTACAAATTTTTATGGGTTTTTGGTTTTATAATTGTTTGTTATTTTCAAATAAGTAAAAGTAGTAAAAAGTAATAAACAGAAAAAACTTGAAACTCGTTAATAACTTTTAGTACAACAACAATAAATTAGCAACTAGAGACAAAGACCAAAAGCGCTTTGCTCCCTGCAATAGCACCAGAAAAAAGCTTGATGACTGCAAGTGCACAGATCAATTGTAGCTAGTTTTGAAGTAATGGTATCGAACCTACAGAGAGCTATTGGTTAACGTCTTTATGCCCCTCATTACTATTCACTAGAGAGTAGTTATAAGTTATCTTTAATTCCAAGTAAAGGGTGTATAAAGAGTGTGTTTCAATGAGTGCTAAAGTAAACAAGAACAAAGTAAATAACAAAAGTAAACTAAAGCAAGAGAGTATCTATGAAGTGTTGTGTAATATGATTGAGGGGTTCTCAAGGAGTGTAGGATTCACCACTAGCATGGAATAATTATGAATAATTAGAATAAACCTATTCCTTATGTCATGACATGTGTGGAGAGAGCTCCATAATAAGATGTTCACTCAAGGCTCGTAGGAAGCCACTTTGTTGAGCCAAGAGTGATATCACCTCTAAGTAACCACTACGATGTTTGAGAGCAGTCACCCATACAAACCACCGCAATTAAGCGTTTCCCCATGGATATCGTAATTAGCTTAGGGAGTCCCTATTTAACCCTCCTTTGACCGTTTAGGTTACGAGACGTTGCCAATCTGTCACGGGGCATTTTGGGTACGCTTCCAAGACACGTCCAAAGGATTTCTCCCTCCCTTTAGTCCCAAGGGAAAATGATATGTGTATGACTTTCACATATCATCTAAAGAGAGAGATCAAACACAATTCATAGATCAATGGATCTTTGTACACAAGTAACAGATCATGTTTATTTCAATGCATAATAATACTAGGGTTTCACCATCTCTCCACAAGAACAAGGCAACTAATCATACATGAAGGGGATCAACATCATGGCAATTGTATGGATGCAATATGAAGGTACAATTGAATACAAGTGCAAATCCACAATAGAGATTGGATCACAACAAAGTAAACAAAGGGGATCAGAGTTGGAGACGTTGTTGATGAAGATGTTGATGAAGATCAATGCCTAGCCCTTCAAGATGCAAGTGTCCTCTCTCCCTCTAGTTATATGGTGATGTAGATCTCGTGGGCGGTGGCTATGGAGGTGGCAGAGCGGCAGCGCTCTGCCCCTATGGCGTATGTGGACTCCCTTCCTCGTTCTAGGGTTTTCCCCTCTTTAAAAGGCATCTGGAGGTCAGTTTTGCGAACCGACAGAGCTAGGGGCCGAATATGTCCATTGGGCCTTAACAAATGTTGTTCCGTTTGACGAAACGAAGCCGTCGGAGGGTGGTACGGATGTATGGTATGGGCGGGCTCCGCCCGTACCAGTGGTCGTTACGCGCGCAGTACTCCGCGGAGTTTTTGCCGTCATTTCTTCATATAGACTCCGATTGAGGTGTTCTTTGGCTCATTGGATTCGTATGGATGAGGGATACAACACCATGGCCTTGGATCTTCATTTGTAGTTGATGGAAAAACTCACTTCTTCCTCCCCTCAAATGGCTAAGTCTAGTGCCTGCAACTCCTCCATATTGAATCCTCTTCGCTCCTTTTATCCATGATTCTCCATAGCACATACACACAAATCAAAGACAAGAAAAGGGTAATAAAATCCTAATAAAACTAATATTGTGCAAAGCCCATGTGGAAATGAATGAAAACTAATAACCATACACAATAGGCATTGTTATAGATAGATGTAACATGTAATGAGTGAAAATATGAATAATTTATATACTTAGATGTGCATCAATTTTGTACACATCACTACCTCATGACGTTGGACTCATTCCACAACTGCCTGTGAGTCTGTATAGTAAAAATGGTAAAAAATACCCAAGATCTGATTCTAGAAATTTCTCTAGGTCAAACCGTGAAATGTTTTGACCAAATTCTAACTCTCCTTGGCAAGTTGCATCTAGATATACCAAAAACCAGAAGATCAAGATTTATTGAACTGCTAATAAATTTTCGTGATTAAACATCTCTACCTAGGGTTATTTCACTAAATAAATCCTTACAGTAAATCTACAACTCCAAAAATGATGATTCCAATTTGTACTGGAAGCTATTTATATTGCCTATCCACTGCCCTTGGTCTCATACCATTTGGACATATTGATATGGGGTGGCCCGTTCTTCTCAGTAAGCGGATGGCGGTGATGATGGTGGATGATAGATAACTAGCCTGTAGCTATGAACTCTCCCGCTCGATCCCTGATGCCAATGCAACAGCTCTCGAACCTTGTAGGATATTCACAACACCACGCTCTCGCGCACGCAGCCGTGACCACGAACGGTAGTATGCAATCTACTAATTCCCAATGGAACAACATATCACACTCAATTATAGTTAATAGATTCGAACACAGGGTAATTCCAGAGGTTCTATGAAAGAAACAACTCCAAAATAGTTTTAACGTGGACTAACCTAAACTAGAGGGCGTTCCCAGGCTTATACGGCCGCCGGAACGTCCGAAAAACGCGAAACAAAAACGTGTCCGATACAGTCCGGGGGCCGGATTTTCCGGGGGAGAAGTCCAGTCAAATTTCTGCCCCGACACAGAACGTCGCGCCGAAGTCCTTAGCAGGATCTCCAAAGCAGGGCCGGATTATCCGGGGTGTGGGGGCCGGATTATCCGGGGTCTTTTTAGATGTGGAAGTACTCATTGGAAAGATCTTGGAATTATCTATCTAACAAGTGCTTATTTTTTTGATTTGGAGTTCGTATGAGGAATCCACGGCCGTTTCTATTTCAGGACTTCTGTCTGTCCGAATTGAACATTTCTTCTCTTTGATGATCTCCCTTGCTTCTCTTGCGCCTTCCTCCCGCTCCTCCCTCGCGCATCCTTGGGCGATCATCATGTTGGGCTACTCTTGTAGCCCTTCTCCTCCTCGCGCCATTCTTGTTTCTCCAACGAACCTCATCATACATAAATGCATAGACTTAGGCAGTATAAAGTTCTCATCAATCAAAGTACCAGATTCGTTTAGGAGTAAATTCACATGTTGTTCTAGTAGCTTAGCACGAGCTCTTGTAATAGGTCCAATTCTAATCTCATTGGACTGATCCTTTCTTGCAACAGTTGTAGCATCTTCAGTAGTCATTGGGGTAGGTGTAATTGTAGGGATGTCCTCATCATCTCCCCCCCTTCAAAAGGCGTCGACCTCGACGTTCCAAGATCTTCTCCAGCATATGGTGACAAATCAGCAATGTTGAAATTGTTGCTAACTCCACCAAACTCTTCAATAGGTATATCAACCGAGTAGGCATTATCACTAATCTTGGCTAACACCTTGTAAGGACCAGCACCACGTGGCTTCAATTTTGACTTTCGAAGTAGTGGGAACCTATCCTTGCGTAGATGCACCCAAACCATATCTCTAGGCTCGAACAACACTTCTTTCCTTGCTTGATTCCTCGCAGTAGCAATGTTCTTGCCTTTCTTCTCAATAGCCTCTCGAGTCTTCTCATGTATTTTCTTCACCTACTCAGCATGTTTTTATGCCTCCATATCAACTCTCTCATGTAATGGCAGAGGCAACATATCAAGTGGCGTTAATGGCTTGAAACCATACACCACCTCAAAAGGACAAAGTTGAGTAATTGAATGCACAGCCCTGTTGTAAGCAAACTCAACATGTGGCAAACACTCTTCCCACTCCTGCAGATTCTTTTTAATCATGGTCCTTAGCAGCTGTGACAATGTTCGATTCACCACCTCTGTTTGACCATTTGTTTGGGGATGACATGTAGTACTGAACAGCAGCTTCGTTCCTAGCTTCCCCATAAGGTCTTCCAAAAGTAGATCACGAACTTCACATCACGGTCAGAAACAATCGTCTTCGGTACTCCATGTAATCTCACGATGTCCCTGAAAAACAGGTTAGCAACATGCGACGTATCGTCACTTTTGTGGCAGGCAATAAAAAGAGCCATCTTAGAGAACCTATCCACTACCACAAATATAGAATCATGACCTCTCTGAGTTTTAGGTAGACCTAGCATAAAATCCATACTAATGTCTTCCCATGGAGTAGTGGGTGTAGAGAGAGGTGTATACAAACCATGAGGCTTCATCTTAGATTTTGACTTGTGGCATGTAATACATCGGCTCACAAATCTGTACACATCACGCCTCATCATGGGCCAATAAAAGTGATCAGCAAGCATGAGCAACGTCTTCTCACGCCCAAATTGACCCATCAAACCACTAGCATGTGATTCCTGCACTAAAAATAAATGCAACGACGATTCTGGAATACATAGTTTGTTAGATCGAAACAAATATCCATCATGTATATGATACTTATCCCATGCGTTTCTAAGAGCACACAAACGATATGGTTCAACAAAATCATGGTCAGTTGCATAAAGTGCACAAATAGCTTCTAATCTAGGAATTTTAACATCAAGATTGGTTAATAGCATGTTCTTCCTAGATAGAGCATCTGCAACAACATTCTCTTTTCCCTTCTTATAATTAATGATGTAAGTAAAAGACTCAATGAACTCAAACCATTTAGCTAATCTTCTATGTAAATTTGATTGAGCTTTCAAGTATTTCAATGCTTCATGATCAGAATGTATGATGAATTCCTTTGGCCACAAATAATGTTGCCAAACCTCAAGTACTCTAACAAGTGCATACAATTCTTTATCATAGATAGAATAATTCAAACGAGCACCAGTCAATTTCTCAGAAAAATAAGCTATAGGCTGACCCTCTTGCATCAAAATGCCACCTATGCCTATACCACTAGCATCACATTCAACTTCAAATTGCTTCGAAAAATCAGGTAATGCAAGTAATGGTGCAGAAGTAAGCAAACATTTTAATGTATCAAATGCAATGTCTTGGGCCATGCCCCATACAAAAGGAACACCTTTCTTTGTCAAATCATTTAATGGTGCAGCAATGGTGCTAAAATCTTTCACAAAGCGCCTATAGAAACCAGCGAGACCGTGGAAACTACGCACATTCATTGGAGTAGGCCAATTCAGAATTGATTCAATTTTAGATTGATCTACCTCTACTCCATGCTTAGAAACAACAAATTGTAGGAATATGACCTTATCTTTTGCAAATGTACACTTCTCAAGATTAGCATACAGTTTATTATCACGTAACACTTGCAAAACTTGTCTAGTATGAGTGCAATGTTCAGATTCGGTGTGGCTGTATATAAGTATATCATCAAAGTAAACAACCACAAAACAACCAATAAACCCTCTCAAAACATGATTCATCAAACGCATGAAAGTACTAGGTGCATTAGTAAGACCAAACGGCATAACTAACCACTCATACAAACCAAATTTAGTTTTGAAAGCAGTTTTCCATTCATCCCCTTCTTTCATCCTAATTTGATGATAACCACTACGCAAGTCAATTTTAGAGAAAACAGCAGCACCACTCAATTCATCTAGCATATCCTCTAAGCGTGGAATAGGATGACGATATCGAATAGTGATGTTATTAATCGCTCTACAATCAACACACATGCGCCATGTACCATCTTTCTTAGGAACCAAAATAACAGGCACAACACAAGGGCTAATAGAAACACGAATGTACCCTTTATCCAGCAACGCTTGTACTTGCTTCTGAATTTCCTTAGTTTCTTCGAGATTAGTCCTGTAAGGTGCACGGTTGGGAAGTGTGGCGCCAGGAATCAGGTCCACTTGATGTTCTATACCACGCAATGGAGGCAAACCTGCGAGTACGTCTTCTGGACACACATCCCCAAAGTCCTGCAAAACAGAAGAGACACCAAGAGAAATAGGGGTCATGTCGTTAGAAACAAATACCTCGCCCTTATACATGAGCACAAGTGGCATGGCTGTAGGATCCTCACGAAACTCTCTCATATCCTCCTTGGTGGCTAGTATCAATAACCCAAGCACTCTCTCACTTTTCGTTATATCACTCAATTTAGGCTCAATTACATCAGGAACAGCTGTTACACAGTCTCGCCGAGTGGTAGTATCTTCCTTAAAGTTCACCTCTATCTTCTGGCGAGAATCATTCACAATTTCTTGTGGTGTCATTGGCTGCATAGAATCTTCTTTCCTTTGAATTCTAAGTGATATGTGTTGGCTCGGCCATTGTGTTGCACATGGCGATCATAGAGCCAAGGCCGACCCAATAGTAGATGACAAACAGTCATAGGAACCACATCAAAATCAATAGAATCTTTGTATGGCCCTATTTTAAAATTCACACGTACCATATGATTTACCTTCATCTCACCATTGTTGCTCAACCATTGTATGTAGTATGGCTTGGGATGAGGTAAGTATGTCAAATTCAGTTTGGCACATATTTCCTTACTTGCAAGATTGCTGCAGCTACCTCCATCAATAATTACCTTGCAAGCTTTGTTTGGTCCAACTAGAGCTTTTGTTTGGAACAAGTTGCAACGCTGGGATTCCTCAACCTGTTGCACACTAAGTACATGTGAAGATACGACAATAGTGGGTGCACGCTCAGCATATGCATCAGCACCAACCTCGCCGTCATCAATATCATCATCAGAAGCTTCATCTCCACTTTCTACTTCACCTTGTTCATTAACAAACATAAAGTTGCTGTTTGGACAATCTTTCTTGTAGTGACCTCTACCTCCAAAATTATGGCACACCACATCACGAGTACGTGCAGTAGACATGTTGGAACCCGAGCGAGCAGAAGGAGCAGCGGGTTTCCGAGCATGTGAACCAAACGAAGGTGTACTTGCTGGCTTGGCCGATGGTGTAAAAGGAGCAGCAGCTGGTGGTGCGGCTGTAGAAGGTGTGGACCTGGCCGAAAATCTGCTGGAGGACGGAAAACGAGCCTGTGACTTTTCCTATTCTGCCAACTGGGATTCGGCCTCTCTAGCATGATGCAACAACTCACTCATGGTCTCATACTTGTGATGACAAACAATGCTCTTGATCGGTAACTTCAAATTGTTTAGGAAACGCTGCATGGTCATCTCAATGGACTCACGAATTCTAGCACGCTGCATAAGCATCTCCATCTCCATGTAGTACTCATCAACTGTCATGGTGCCTTGCTTCAGTTGCGTCAATTTATCAAAAACTGATCGCAAGTAGTTGGTTGGGACGAAACAAGCTTTCATGATTTGCTTCATCTCGCGCCAATCCATCACAGGAAGTTCATTGTCCTCCCTCCTATGTTGCACAAGAGTATCCCACCAACGCAAAGCATAACCATCAAATTCTGATGCTGCAAGGTTGACCTTCTTATCTTCTGGATAGTCAAATAAGCGCCAGAGTTTCTCAATCTTCAACACACATGTGAGGTAGTCTTCAGGATCAATGGAACCATCAAACTTAGGAATTGAGAATTTTGGCTTGCCCAAACCATCATCAGCTGCTTGCTTGGGCACACGTTGACCACACCAAAGAGGGGCAAACCCACGACCATGAGCAGGTGCATGGACAGGGGGAATAACACGTCCCCTGCCAACATGTGGAGCAGCATACACAACGCTACCCTCATCGAAATCATCAAAGGCATCATCATGTTGAGGATCTTCCCTTCTATGTAAGGCGGCTGTCAAACCCTCAATGGACCGCTGCAAAGTGGTGACATAGACATTGAGCGTAGCCACTTGCGTTTGGATAGTATCAACCGTCCCAAGAAGCTGATCCAATCTCATATTCATATCTTGGAGATTCTTGGCAATGACATCTGTCGTGTTAGTAAACACACGTGTCAAGTGGGATTTCAAAGCCTCATATTCACGGTAATTGACGAGCTCCTCATCCTTCTTTTTCTACAACACAACATCATCATCACTAGTAGACATGATTAGTAGGTTAGTGCAAAAATCAGAATTTGTATGGTGGAAACTCTCACAACTCACTGACAACTAATAACAAAGGAGATATTACTGTTCCAAAGTGAATAGAGATGCTCTACCAAACGAAATCAAAGACTGATGCACTTGATGTGATGAAGTGAATATCAAAGGTATAGAGAGCGATCACAGGGCACACAGGTTATGTAAAGGTGGAGCTATAGGTATGGTATCCTATCTACACCGTAAACAAGTCCTAGTGATGATCGTACAAATACCCAAGAAACACACATAGTAGAGATAAACGTGGCAAAGCAACTTATGAAAAGGAATATTGCAAAGCACAAGAGACGCTAGTAATAGCTCAAATAGAACAGGCACAAGATTGCTCAATCTACTAGTGCTATACACAATAAGGCCTCCAATATTGCACACTTCGATATCTCTTTTTGTTAGGCTTGTAGCTCTTTCTGTCGGTTTTTTTAATAGTAATTCTCGTTTCTTTTCTCTTTTTTTTTGATTTTTTCAACTATATTACTCAATGCAAACGAGTACAACAACGTATAAAAGAACTGGGCCGGATAGTCCGGTTGATATGCGTCGGAGACTCCCGTTGGGCCGGATAGTCCGATGTGGTTCGGCCGGATAGTCCGGTTTTGCCTGTCGAAAATTTCTGCACTTCAAAAATCTAATGAGCAGCCTGTCGGAGCAAAGCAACTAGTCTTGTGGGTACGTTCCTAGGCACAGATGCTATAGATAGTCTGTGTCTATGGTATGCAAACAAAAGTACGCTATGTGGAATCGGAAAAAACGATAAGGACTTGCGAAACGGTAACGTGGGGAACAGCGGAAAACTAGATCAAACCCTAAAACTAGACACAAACGGAAACTAGACTCCTATGAGGAAAACCTGCAGATCGGATCTACGAGAAGATACAATCAGCAACTAAAACTCGAAAACGATGCAATCTAGTCTATGGCAATTCTTTTTGTAAGGCTTTTTTCTGTATAGGACGAAAAACACTCTCTAATCTATGGATGGATTTGTGGATGCTTACCGAGGCAACACTGGAAATATGATACCAAGATGATATGGGGTGGCCCGATCTTCTCAGTAAGCGGATGGCGATGATGATGGTAGATGGTAGATAACTAGTGCGTAGCTATGATCTCTCCCGCTCGATCCCTGATGCCAGTGCAACAGATCTCGAACCTTGTAGGATATTCACAACACCACGCTCTTGCGCACGCAGCCGTGACCATGAACAGTAGTATGCAATCTACTAATTCCCAATGGAACAACAGATCACACTCAATTATAGTTGGTAGATTCGAACACAGGGTAATTCCAGAGGTTCTATGAAAGTAACAACTCCAAAATATTTTAACGTGGTCTAAAACCTAACTAGGGGTCGTCCCAGGGCAGCTGGGGCGGCCAGAAACCGAAACTAAACGCAAACAAATCAAATTGATACAAACCGACTCCGACCAGATTTGGTCGGTGGGCGGACACTCCGGACAAAATCGGCCGGACAGTCTGGTCAGGCTGGACACTCCGGGTGGAGTGTGTCGGACAGTCCGGTCGGGCCGGAAACTTTGAAGTTTCCGGGTGATGTCCGTGTAGTATTCGAACTGGCAGACAGAATGTCCATGCCAGTTTACCTCTTGACCAGGCCGGACAGTCCGGCTGGATCCGGCCGGACACTCCGGTCATGGCAGATCTTTTTGCCTCCATCTTGATGATCTTCTCTTGCGCCTTCCTCCCGCTCCTCCCTTGCGCATCCTTGGGGATCATCATGTTGGGCTTCTCTTGTAGCCCTTCTCCTCCTCGCGCCATGCTTGTTTCTCCAACGAACCTGATCATACATCAATGCATAGACTTAGGCAGTATAAAGTTCTCATCAATCAAAGTACCAGATTTGTTTAGGAGTAAATTCACCTGTTGATCTAGTAGCTTAGCACGAGCTCTTGTAATAGGTCCAATTCTAATCTCATTGGACTAATCCTGTCTTACGACAGTTGTAGCATCTTCAGTAGTCATTGGGGTAGGTGTAATTGTAGGGATGTCCTCATCACAACAGCTATCGAACCTTGTAGGATATTAACAACACCACGCTCTTGCGCACGCAGCCGTGACCACGAACAGTAGTATACAATCTACTAATTCCCAATGGAACAACATATCACACTCAATTATAGTTGGTAGATTCGAACACAGGATAATTCCTGAGGTTCTATGAAAGAAACAACTCCAAAATAGTTTTAACGTGGTCTAACCTAAACTAGAGGGCATTCCAAGGCTTATATGGCCGCCGAAACGTCTGAAAAACGTGAAACAAAAACGTGTCCGATACAGTCAAATCCGTCCGGACCTGATGGCGTCTTTTAGGGCCGGATTATCCGGTCTAGGTGGGCCAGATTATCCGGGGGCCGGATTTTCCAGGGGAAATGTCCGGTCAAATTTCCGCCCCGACACAGAACGTCACACCGAAGTCCTTAGCAGGATCTCCAAAGCAGGGCCGGCTTATCCGGGGTCTTTTTAGACGTGGAAGTACTCATTGGAAAGATCTTGGAATTATCTATCTAACAAGTGCTTATTTGCTTGATTGGAGTTCGTATGAGGAATCCACGGCCGTTTTTATTTCAGGACTTCTGTCTGTCCGAATTGAACGTTTCTTCTCTTGATGATCTCCCTTGCTTCTCTAGCGCCTTCCTCCCGCTCCTCCCTCGCGCATCCTTGGGCGATCATCATGTTGGGCTTCTCTTGTAGCCCTTCTCCTCCTCGCGCCATGCTTGTTTCTCCAACGAACCTGATCATACATAAATGCATAGACTTAGGCAGTATAAAGTTCTCATCAATCAAAGTACCAGATTCGTTTAGGAGTAAATCCACCAGTTGATCTAGTAGCTTAGCACGAGCTCTTGTAATAGGTCCAATTCGAATCTCATTGGACTGATCCTGTCTTACGACAGTTGTAGCATCTTCAGTAGTCATTGGGGTAGGTGTAATTGTAGGGATGTCCTCATCACAACAGCTCTCGAACCTTGTAGGATATTCACAACACCACGCTCTTGCGCACGCAGCCGTGACCACGAACAGTAGTATGCAATCTACTAATTCCCAATGGAACAACATATCACACTCAATTATAGTTGGTAGATTCGAACACAGGGTAATTCCTGAGGTTCTATGAAAGAAACAACTCCAAAATAGTTTTAACGTGGTCTAACCTAAACTAGAGGGCATTCCAAGGCTTATATGGCCGCCGAAACTTCTGAAAAACGTGAAACAAAAACGTGTCCGATACAGTCAAATCCGTCCGGACCTAATGGCGACTTTGAGGGCCGGATTATCCGGTCTAGGTGGGCCGGATTATCCGGGGGGAAAGTCCGGTCAAATTTCCGCCCCGACACAGAACGTCGCGCCGAAGTCCTTAGCAGGATCTCCAAAGCATGGCCGGATTATCCGGGGTCTGGGTGCCGGATTATCCGGGGTCTTTTTAGACGTGGAAGTACTCATTGGAAATATCTTGGAATTATCTATCTAACAAGTGCTTATTTGCTTGATTTGGAGTTCGTATGAGGAATCCACGGCCGTTTCTATTTCAGGACTTCTGTCTGTCCGAATTGAACGTTTCTTCTCTTTGATGATCTCCCTTGCTTCTCTTGCACCTTCCTCCCGCTCCTCCCTCGCGCATCCTTGGGCGATCATCATGTTGGGCTTCTCTTGTAGCCCTTCTCCTCCTCGCGCCATGCTTGTTTCTCCAACGAACCTGATCATACATAAATGCATAGACTTAGGTAGTATAAAGTTCTCATCAATCAAAGTACCAGATTCGTTTAGGAGTAAATGCACCTGTTGATCTAGTAGCTTAGCACGAGCTCTTGTAATAGGTCCAATTCTAATCTCATTGGACTGATCCTGTCTTACGACAGTTGTAGCATCTTCAGTAGTCATTGGGGTAGGTGTAATTGTAGGGATGTCCTCATCACAACAGCTCTCGAACCTTGTAGGATATTCACAACACCACGCTCTTGCGCACGCAGCCGTGACCACGAACAGTACTATGCAATCTACTAATTCCCAATGGAACAACAGATCACACTCAATTATAGTTGGTAGATTCGAACACAGGGTAATTCCTGAGGTTCTATGAAAGAAACAACGCCAAAATAGTTTTAACGTGGTCTAACCTAAACTAGAGGGCATTCTAAGGCTTATATGGCCGCCGAAACGTCTAAAAAACGTGAAACAAAAACGTGTCCGATACAGTCAAATCCGTCCGGACCTGATGGCGTCTTTTAGGGCCGGATTATCCGGTCTAGGTGGGCCGGATTATCCGGGGGCCAGATTTTCCAGGGGAAATGTCCGGTCAAATTTCCGCCCCGACACAGAACATCGCGCCGTAGTCCTTAGCAGGATCTCCAAAGCAGGGCCGGATTATCCGGGGTCTTTTTAGACGTGGAAGTACTCATTGGAAAGATCTTGGAATTATCTATCTAACAAGTGCTTATTTGCTTGATTGGAGTTCGTATGAGGAATCCACGGCCGTTTCTATTTCAGGACTTCTGTCTGTCCGAATTGAACGTTTCTTCTCTTGATGATCTCCCTTGCTTCTCTAGCGCCTTCCTCCCGCTCCTCCCTCGCGCATCCTTGGGCGATCATCATGTTGGGCTTCTCTTGTAGCCCTTCTCCTCCTCGCGCCATGCTTGTTTCTCCAACGAACCTGATCATACATAAATGCATAGACTTAGGTAGTATAAAGTTCTCATCAATCAAAGTACCAGATTCGTTTAGGAGTAAATTCACCAGTTGATCTAGTAGCTTAGCACGAGCTCTTGTAATAGGTCCAATTCTAATCTCATTGGACTGATCCTGTCTTACGACAGTTGTAGCATCTTCAGTAGTCATTGGCGTAGGTGTAATTGTAGGGATGTCCTCATCACAACAGCTCTCGAACCTTGTAGGATATTCACAACACCACGCTCTTGCGCACGCAGCCGTGACCAAGAACAATAGTATGCAATCTACTAATTACCAATGGAACAACATATCACACTCAATTATAGTTGGTAGATTCGAACACAGGGTAATTCCTGAGGTTCTATGAAAGAAACAACTCCAAAATAGTTTTAACGTGGTCTAACCTAAACTAGAGGGCATTCCAAGGCTTATATGGCCGCCGAAACGTCTGAAAAACGTGAAACAAAAACGTGTCCGATACAGTCAAATCCGTCCGGACCTAATGGCGACTTTGAGGGCCGGATTATCCGGTCTAGGTGGGACGGATTATCCGGGGGGAAAGTCCGGTCAAATTTCCGCCCCGACACAGAACGTCGCGCCGAAGTCCTTAGCACGATCTCCAAAGCATGGCCGGATTATCCGGGGTCTGGGTGCCGGATTATCCAGGGTATTTTTAGACGTGGAAGTACTCATTGGAAAGATCTTGGAATTATCTATCTAACAAGTGCTTATTTGCTTGATTTGGAGTTCGTATGAGGAATCCACGGCCGTTTCTATTTCAGGACTTCTGTCTGTCCGAATTGAACGTTTCTTCTCTTTGATGATCTCCCTTGCTTCTCTTGCACCTTCCTCCCGCTCCTCCCTCGCGCATCCTTGGGCGATCATCATGTTGGGCTTCTCTTGTAGCCCTTCTCCTCCTCGCGCCATGCTTGTTTCTCCAACGAACCTGATCATACATAAATGCATAGACTTAGGTAGTATAAAGTTGTCATCAATCAAAGTACCAGATTCGTTTAGGAGTAAATTCACCTGTTGATTTAGTAGCTTAGCACGAGCTCTTGTAATAGGTCCAATTCTAATCTCATTGGACTGATCCTGTCTTACGATAGTTGTAGCATCTTCATTAGTCATTAGGGTAGGTGTAATTGTAGGGATGTCCTCATCACAACAGCTCTCGAACCTTGTAGGATATTCACAACACCACGCTCTTGCGCACGCAGCCGTGACCACGAACAGTACTATGCAATCTACTAATTCCCAATGGAACAACAGATCACACTCAATTATAGTTGGTAGATTCGAACACAGGGTAATTCCTGAGGTTCTATGAAAGAAACAACGCCAAAATAGTTTTAACGTGGTCTAACCTAAACTAGAGGGCATTCCAAGGCTTATATGGCCGCCGAAACGTCTGAAAAACGTGAAACAAAAACGTGTCCGATACAGTCAAATCCGACCGGACCTGATGGCGACTTTTAGGGCGGGATTATCCGGTCTAGGTGGGCCGGATTATCCGGGGGCCGGATTTTCTGGGGGAAAAGTCCGGTCAAATTTCCGCCCCGACACAGAACGTCGCGCCGAAGTCCTTAGCAGGATCTCCACAGTAGGGCCGGATTATCCGGGGTGTGGGGGCCGGATTATCCGGTGTCTTTTTAGACGTGGAAGTACTCATTGGAAAGATCTTGGAATTATCTATCCAACAAGTGCTTATTTTCTTGATTTGGAGTTCGTATGAGGAATCCACGGCCGTTTCTATTTCAGGACTTCTGTCTGTCCGAATTGAACGTTTCTTCTCTTTGATGATCTCCCTTGCTTCTCTTGCACCTTCCTCCCGCTCCTCCCTCGCGCATCCTTGGGCGATCATCATGTTGGGCTTCTCTTGTAGCCCTTCTCCTCCTCGCGCCATGCTTGTTTCTCCAACGAACCTGATCATACATAAATGCATAGACTTAGGTAGTATAAAGTTCTCATCAATCAAAGTACCAGATTCGTTTAGGAGTAAATTCACCTGTTGATCTAGTAGCTTAGCACGAGCTCTTGTAATAGGTCCAATTCTAATCTCATTGGACTGATCCTGTCTTACGATAGTTGTAGCATCTTCATTAGTCATTAGGGTAGGTGTAATTGTAGGGATGTCCTCATCACAACAGCTCTCGAACCTTGTAGGATATTCACAACACCACGCTCTTGCGCACGCAGCCGTGACCACGAACAGTACTATGCAATCTACTAATTCCCAATGGAACAACAGATCACACTCAATTATAGTTGGTAGATTCGAACACAGGGTAATTCCTGAGGTTCTATGAAAGAAACAACGCCAAAATAGTTTTAACGTGGTCTAACCTAAACTAGAGGGCATTCCAAGGCTTATATGGCCGCCGAAACGTCTGAAAAACGTGAAACAAAAACGTGTCCGATACAGTCAAATCCGACCGGACCTGATGGCGACTTTTAGGGCGGGATTATCCGGTCTAGGTGGGCCGGATTATCCGGGGGCCGGATTTTCTGGGGGAAAAGTCCGGTCAAATTTCCGCCCCGACACAGAACGTCGCGCCGAAGTCCTTAGCAGGATCTCCACAGTAGGGCCGGATTATCCGGGGTGTGGGGGCCGGATTATCCGGTGTCTTTTTAGACGTGGAAGTACTCATTGGAAAGATCTTGGAATTATCTATCCAACAAGTGCTTATTTTCTTGATTTGGAGTTCGTATGAGGAATCCACGGCCGTTTCTATTTCAGGACTTCTGTCTGTCCGAATTGAACGTTTCTTCTCTTTGATGATCTCCCTTGCTTCTCTTGCGCCTTCCTCCCGCTCCTCCCTCGCGCATCCGTGGGCGATCAGCATGTTGGGCTTCTCTTGTAGCCCTTCTCCTCCTCGCGCCATGCTTGTTTCTCCAACAAACCTGATCATACATAAATGCATAGACTTAGGCAGTATAAAGTTCTCATCAATCAAAGTACCAGATTCGTTTAGGAGTAAGTTCACCAGTTGATCTAGTAGCTTAGCATGAGCTCTTGTAATAGGTCCAATTCTAATCTCATTGGACTGATCATGTCTTACGACAGTTGTAGCATCTTCAGTAGTCATTGGGGTAGGTGTAATTGTAGGGATGTCCTCATCACAACAGCTCTCGAACCTTGTAGGATATTCACAACACCACGCTCTTGCGCACGCAGCCGTGACCACGAACAGTAGTATGCAATCTACTAATTCCCAATGGAACAACAGATCACACTCAATTATAGTTGGTAGATTCGAACATAGGGTAATTCCTTAGGTTCTATGAAAGAAACAACTCCAAAATAGTTTTAATGTGGTCTAACCTAAACTAGAGGGCATTCCAAGGCTTATATGGCCGCCGAAATGTCTGAAAAACGTGAAACAAAAACGTGTCCGATACAGTCAAATCCGTCCGGACCTGATGGCGACTTTTAGGGCCGGATTATCCGGTCTAGGTGGGCCGGATTTTCCGGGGGGAAAGTCCGGTCAAATTTCCGCCCCGACACAGAACGTCGCGCCGAAGTCCTTAGCAGGATCTCCAAAGCATGGCCGGATTATCCGGGGTGTGGGGGCCGGATTATCCGGGGTCTTTTTAGACGTGGAAGTACTCATTGGAAAGATCTTGGAATTATCTATCCAACAAGTGCTTATTTGCTTGATTTGGGGTTCGTATGAGGAATCCACGACCGTTTCCATTTCAGGACTTCTGTCTGTCCGAATTGAACGTTTCTTCTCTTTGATGATCTCCCTTGCTTCTCTTGCGCCTTCCTCCCGCTCCTCCCTCGCGCATCCTTGGGCGATCATCATGTTGGGCTTCTCTTGTAGCCCTTCTCCTCCTCACGCCATGCTTGTTTCTCCAACGAACCTGATCATACATAAATACATAGACTTAGGGAGTATAAAGTTCTCATCAATCAAAGTACCAGATTCGTTTAGGAGTAAATTCACCTGTTGATCTAGTAGCTTAGCACGAGCTCTTGTAATAGGTCCAATTCTAATCTCATTGGACTGATCCTGCCTTACGACAGTTGTAGCATCTTCAGTAGTCATTGGGGTAGGTGTAATTGTAGGGATGTCCTCATCACATATAGAATAAACCCGGTCAAAAAGACAAATTGACTACATAATTGACTTTGGGAATTTCCTAATGGCATTCTACTAACTATTTTGAAGTGATTCCAACTCTCAAAAATAACAAACTCAAAAATATTCAATAACGTCTGAGGAAAAATTTAATTGAGCTCCAGATCTTGTTTGGTGTATTATTCCCTTTAACTAGGGTTTGTTTCACTAGAAAATTCATAACTGAAGAAAGAAAATTGATAAAATAGTGAAACCTTGTTATTTCAATGCCCATCTGAGGATATCATTTTTGCACATTGATATCATATAGACCCATGCCATATTTCAAAACCCCTTAATTAAGAGGTGTTTAACATTTAAACCATAAAATAAATGCCTCAAATACAACCTAGGTAATCTCAATTGATTTGATCTAAAAATCCCAATACCTACTGAATAGTTGAGACTTCTGAATTGTTCGTATTGCATTGATGAATGTATGCCTTGTGCTGATTGTGGCCTTGTCTGTTTGCGTGTTCTGTCCTTGGCGACAATAGTTGCGATTATATCGAAGACCATAAGAAGATGGTTATTTTCATTATTATGGTTTTCAAAGAAGAAGTCCAAGGACATATTGCCATATTGTTGATCACAGGCAAGCCACCTACTTTCTCATAAGCCTTGTCCTACTATTTTACTTATGTATGTTTTACCTACCTGTTTATGAAAAATTGCATTGTTTTACTATCTGGTGATTTATACCTGGTACTGGCTTGGCTCCTCCAACCAATACCATTTGTACTAATAAGTACAACCCCTTTTATGACACCTACTTTCCCCTATTACTGTTAGTGTTGTATAAACACCATACCCCTTGGAGACCCCGTTTTAGCCGAGCAAAGCTTTAAGATAGGAAGACCCTAGAAAAGTTTATAAAAATGTTTTATGGTAAAACCTTGGTGATGTTTGACCTACCAAGAGATATTTGAGAAAGAATAAGGTTTTGTTTTACAAATGGTGATGAAAAGGAGGAGGATAAAAAGGTTTACAAATACACACCCGTCTCTTTGCAGCTTTAGCTATAACAACTAAACTGTGCAACCACATTACCTTGGAATGGGACGGGGCTGGACTTGAAGGTTGTCTACTTTGGTATGGGATTCCTCACAACTACTTATACGGGAACACATCTCTCGAATTCTGGGGTTCCATTATAGAGAAGGGTCACCTACCAAAGGCCATGACCTGGGGGAGTTGAGACCTCCCTCGTGAGTGGTCGGTCGATACTATGAGCCACTCATTTAAAGTACACACTCTAGGCTTGAGTGGAGCGCTCCGGTTGGTCCGTGGATCCTGACATCCCGGTGTTGAGGGGAATAACTCATAGGGTAGGGCCTATGCTGGAGTGGGCATCCTGACGGTATTGATTCTACACGACCCATGATCCATAAGGGATCAGGGCGACGTACCCGAATGGTGTGGGTAAAGTGTACAACCTCTACAGAGTGTAAATCTATTCAAATGGCCGTGTTCGTGGTTATGAACGGTTGGACAAACTACTGTAGAGCGGTGCTGGTTTTGATTTTAAAAAGGATTTCAGAAAAATAAAGATATTTCTGAAAAGGGTGGTCGAGCGTGACCACGGAGGAAGTGAGGTGATCTCGAAAGATCACGGAAGATGAAAAACTGGTCGAATGATGACTGTGAGATGAGAAGATGGGTGACCCAATCCTAGTGTTTTCCAAAACTTTTCAAAAAAGTTTCCAATTTTTTTTACAAAAGTTTAGAATAAAGATAGGTAGATGCAATATCTACAAGAGAAACTATTTTAGAAAAGAACCTCTTATGGAGCCCTCGTACTACCACTACCATATTGCATATACTTTTATTGTATTTCTCTTATGATGGTCTATTAGTACATTCAATATACTCACTGGCGATGTCCCTGGCTATTAACTTGGTGAGAATCGAGAAGTAAGACAAATATGAAGATGACGTTGACGACTATGTGAGCTAGGATGTTCTCCCAATCAACTTCCTGTAGGTTAAGGCATGGCTCGGACTCGACGCTTGATAAGTTCCGCTGATGATGATCAATATAGCCAAAATGGCGATTGCAGTATGACTTGTATCCGCTTAAGTAATGGATGTTTTCTTTGATACTTGCCATGACTGACTGATCATGGGATCGTGGTGTATGCACAAGAGGATTCTTGGAGGATTAATATGGGGGGCCCACAATATCCTTACAATAGTCGCCAAAGTGAGTAGATCTTGAATACAAGTTATGGCGATGGCTATGGATGGAGGTGGAGATGGAGATGCTGAACTATGGTGGTAGTGAAATGGTGGATCTTCGCAGATGTGTTTTCAGATGTAATATGCGAATGGTGGCTCTCTACGGAGGTTAGAGTATCAAAAAATATGGGGTCCTTCACAAATGTTGCTTGGTTTGATATGGCGAAGCCGTCGCCACGTGGTATGGGCAGACGATACAGGCAAGCCCTGCCCGTACCGATGCTAGTTAACACTTCTGGACATTGGCATTCGACCCTGGTTTACTTGGTGGTGTTGGCAACGTGTGATTATCCCTTAATTGCTTCAGATTTCACCATAAAAGAGTGATTTTCTATACATCACAATTCAAAACAAAAATTTGCACATCTTTGCAATAATTACTCATTAGTGGCAAGGCTAGAGCGATATTTATCATTTGATTGACTTAATATAAGAATTAAACATGAATAAAGATGGCTATTTTCAGAGCCATCAACCGCCCCGCGCATGCATAACCTGGCCTATAATGATGGCTAACACAGCAGTTATGCCCCGTCGCATCCATGCGCACCATGTCCTCCGCGTGGTGTCTCAGCATCTCCGCGTGGTGACCAACCCTTGTGGTGTCTCCTTTCTATGATAAAAGGAGGCCCAGGTTGGTCAAGAGGGGGAGACTTAGAAGGGAAAAACTAGTTGAGTTCTTCCTCAAGAAGAGATTCTGTAATCGTGTGATCATCCACCATATAGTTGATAGTTGAATCACGTAGGGATTCGCACATTGTGTCCTTAACCTGAACAAAAAACATGTGTCTCTATGTGATTGTATGGTTGTGTAGCTCGCCGTTCGAGCATGTCGGACGTTGCGCCCCCAGCCAAACTAAAAGGGGACCTCTGATCCCAGTGTCGAAATCCAAGACACAACAGGCAGTGATGTATGCAGCAAACCTGGAAAATATCAATTGGAATAATGTGTATTTTGATCTACACAAAAAATATATTTTTTAGATCTAAGTATAGTTATTTCAAATATATAAAAACTCAGACTTTGTTATTTCTTAGCTCAAAATAGAAAAATATTTGGAATTAAAATTTTGCATGTTTGTGGATTACATCATTAGCTACCTTTAAGATTATTCTTTAAATTCCTTTTGAAACTTGTAATTTTTTTTAATATCGTAGAGCATTGGTGCCCATGCGCCAACGACGCTTTTCCCTCGACGAGAGTACATTTTTTTTCGACGAGAGTACGTAGATCTAGGATTTATGACTTAGAGACTAAAACTACGACTAAATTTATGGCGTGGACGTTGATGGTGTGTACTTTTCAGGTAAATGGTTCTCTGTATATATAGGGTCATAGGTATTGTCAGATCTCCCTCTTGCCTTGCTCATTAATTTGATCCCCACTCTCCTTTTAGTGTATGTCTCGTCTTCAGGATCCCTGAGGAAGTTCTCTTACGACACGACAAGTTTGTTGAGCGCTTCAGGATGCGGGCCTCCAAGTCAGAGACATTGAGGGTCGTCCTGGGAAGGGAAGTGGGATAAGACCCGTGTAGGTTAATTATAAGCTTTAATCTACTTATCATCAATGGGCTACCGATCAGTACTTTTAATAAGATGACCGACCTTCGACTGACGAGCTCGCTGATTTCAGTGACCTAATCGATGAGGTCTAGCGAGTGTCTTGAAACCATGGGATAGGTCGCCGCCGCATGCCTCCGCCCTGGTGATCTAATCCTTCGGGTTTCCTCGAGTCCTCGATCTAATAGGTATGATGATTTCTCTGTCTTAATTTTCCCGGGCTCACGAAGAGGTCCTGAAAGGCAAGTTAGCGACACAGGTAAAATACATCTCAAACCACGAGTCATAGCTTAGCGAACTGAGGAGGTCTAGACGAGAGTGATCTCCTGAGACGCGAAGCCTTGACCTGAGAGGTCCTTGGGCATGTATATCCATGTGTTTACCGGAATGAGACACTACCTATGGTTCTAGTGCAAGCAGGGCTGGTTATGGGTTTTTTGAAGCCCTAGGGCGAGCTTCAATAATGGGCCTAGTAGAGAAAAATAAGTCGATTTCAGACAACACTGTATACAACTTTTGTAAGGCCATAAACATAAATTTTATTAGCATCAAATATGTTATAAATTGTATTGATTCTATCCTGAATCAAGCAACATATAATTTACAAAGAAATTAAAAAAATAGCTTGCTAACAAGCTCCAAGCTTCCAATAGTCAAAACAATGTCTCGACTTCTGTTTCATTTTGGGTTGCAAAGTCAGCAATGGTAGTGTCTTCTCTTTTCGCAACCTGATAAATACTTTTTAGTAACATGTTTACAAGAAATTTAGAGAGAACTGCTGATCAACAATGACAAAATCTAAGTATCTTCTTCAAGAACCAAACCAGCGAACCTACGCGCGCTAACAGACGGATCGTGTTGCAAGTGTTGTAAAAAAAAGATAAATCGATCAACAAATTGAGATTGAGAACACAAAAAGGTAGATCCGGCCATGCTAATTGGAGTGTTGATCTCACAATTATCTCTGGACCAGTCTCCTAAATTTCTTGTTCTTGTCTGTAGCATCCAGTCGTGTCTGTCTACGTCTGTTATCAGAGGCAGAGCCGTGCACTTTTTTTATGTAACCATATATTTCATAAGATAATTCCTACGACAAACATACGTGTCAAGCAATTTTGCACAAAGAAATCCGTAATTAAAATTATAATTCCACTCTTGCAGAAACTTGTACGTCACTGAACCGTCATCCATCATCCTCCACCACCACCACGACATGGCTGGAAAAAAAGGCGAATAACCGCAATACCTAGATCTAGGAGAACAGAATCGCACACGAGGATGCTTTTCGAGCCGATAAACCGGATCGTCACAAGCGACGAGTCCAAGACTCTGTGGCACGTCGGCTGGGGATCTTCCCTGTGGTCACCAGATCTCAATGCTGCCATCTTCATCTGACGAAGTTGGAGAAGAGAAACGTCGTCGTCTACCGTCTTCCACACGCACAACTCCAAGACAACAAACATAACTACATCAGTCGACGCGGTTGCCACCCGTGAGAGTCCGAACACCTACCACCAGACACGAATCTCGCCGGATCGAGAGAACGACAAGCCGACTGAGCCACCTGCCCCCCCTCCCCGACACCAGCGATAAGAGCAACACCAAGAAGGAGGAAGAGTAGGGGCAAATTATTCTGACACGGCACAATCTTGTCCATGAAAGTTGCGCCCAAGGAAGCACTAGGCCACCCTAACTGCTGGCTGGATCCCGGGGTTCCCATCCCATCCCGTCACTGTAGCAGCAAACTAAGGAGATAAGCACCGGTGGGGGATGGTGTAGTCGCGGGCAGAGATGCGATCGCCCAAATCGCTTTTTTCCACTAGCGGCTGGGGGAACGCTCCTAGTTTCGCCTTTTGTATTCTCGTTCGGACCGGTAGGGTCATGTTCCTATGCGTGCCTAAGCCTACTGATCTATAGAACTCTGTAGATACGATCGTGGGATTGTAAGACAAACGAATGAAGTGATCAAAGACCTCCATACAGCCGTGCGTACTAGGTAGATGGACCTGTGTGGGGCCTTTTATTTCCTTCTACTTCATGTGTATGTAATACAAGGCTTTATTTTTGTACGTGAACGTGTACTTGTGTAGTGGGCCTGGCCCCTAGTTCGATCGGGCCCATGGTGGTTGCCCTAGGCCAGAGCCGGTTCTGAGTGCAACATGAGTAGATTGCGTTGGGTTAAGGTATGATCCACGATAGCATAAGTGATGATGTTGGTAGGTCTCCCTATTAACTACCTTACCTTATCAGGTCGCCACAAAGATCGAGGTCTTTTATCTTATTGGTCGTCAGGACCCGAATTTTAACCATTCCATAGATCTTCATGGCTGATACCTGAGGCAACCCAAAGGTCTTCACTACGTGGGAATCTATCACGGTGGCCGGCGTAATCGGAGGTGGTGATAATAATGATATTTCTTCCCACGACGTCTATTGATGGGATGTGTCAAGTGTAAACGCATAGCCTTTTCAAATTGCGTGGAACAACCATTTCCCCGGGTTCCACGTTGGCTTACACGAACGACAGGAACTCTTTTACTCTATGATTCAAAACCAACGGTTTCGACCTTTAGACAGGAACCGAAGATGCATCCCCTTTATAGGTGTATTTATATGCATTGTTTTTTACCAAAGTCGACTTCCTGCACACCTTCAATCCCCTTCTTTTTCCTTCTATTTTTATCCTTGTTCTTCTCTATGGCTGACGAAAAGCGCCGATCTTCGAATGAACATACCATGGTGATGGCAATAACTCCGTGTGTACCAGCTCGTTGGGACTCCAAATGTAAAGTGTTGTAACAATCGTATTTTTCCCACAAGGGTGACTAGAGGGTTTATATCGAACTCTTGAGGAATTGGCTAAAGACTTCTCTTATCTTCTTCAAGAAACCTACAAAACAAAATATTTTTCTTATGTCCCCAACTCCACCGTGTGGTGGTCAAGCACAAGGTTTCGTATTAGTAAAACTGAAATAAAACCACAAATAAATAAAATTAAGAAAACTATGACTAGGCAAGGAAAGTAAAAATAAATAAAACAAAGTTCTTTTTGGGTTTTGTTTATGTTTGCTAACAATAAAAGTTTTTTCTGTATTTTTGGTTTTAATTAGTGAAGAAAATGTAAAATACAATAAAAGTTATGGAAAGTGGTTTATTATGAGAAAAAGTGGATCAGAATTCATCGGTTCACTTGAATACTCTCTCATAAGGTGTAGTGGAATAAAATTATTTAGAAAAGACATAATATCAATGAAACTTCATTACGTGTTTGATTGAGAATTCATATGGGCATCACATCCTAATACAAATATGATGAAACACATCTCACATATACTCTTCTAGAAAGGAAAAATCCATGCAATCTAGAATTAAGAACAAATGGAGTATAGCCTTAGGTACATTGATATGATATTTGAATATCAAATATGCTACCTTGAACAAAAAATATCATCTTGGTTGTCACTAGATGATTGTAACACATGCATTAACTTTATCCCTAGTGAGGTAACAAAATAAAGATGAAAATCATAGTGGATCTAGAGTTTTCTATCGCTTCCCAATCTCCATCACCATGTTACTCCATCTAATACACACGTTTCCCCACATGTTTCTCCATAGAAGTATGATCATAACAAGTATTTAAAAAGGGATACATAATATGCATCTACTAATACATATTACACATAACAGAATTCCAATGTCAAATATCAAATAATAAAACAAAGATCCACAACATAGTAATTACATAGATGACCATAATCATCTAGGGAAGCTGAATGATATTAGAACAGTGATATTTAAAGAGAGAGATAGATCAAACTACCACTACAAACCCATAGTCTAGAGGTAGACTACTCCATCGTCATGGAGATGATATTGGAGAAGGTAGTTATCCAACCGATGGCGGCTCTGACAGTGTTTGCCTCTCTAGTCTTCACTGGTTCTAGCTCTGTTGCGGTGTTTCTATGTACTCGCTCCGCCTCATCTGAGATCACCTCGTGGGCTCTTTCTATAGGCATTTTTAGGTTAAGACTTCGAGTCTGAAATGAACATGGACGACTATGGAGGCTCGAGGAGGGAAAGAGACCTGGTGGCGTGGCCTAGGATGGGGCTCGTGCCACCTAGGATCTTTTGGGTGTCCGGCCTCCCCTCTGGTGGTTCTGGTGCTCCAATTGATTCTCTTCATGAGAACATAATCCTCAAAAAATCCCGGATACATTTTGATTTGTTTAAGTCCCTAAAAGATAAAAATACATAGAATAGAGTTTTCCTGTCATATAGAGTTATAACCCAAATAAAGGGTATCATTGGCAAATCCCCATAAATCAATATAAAACATGGATATAACATTCTGTAATATGCCTTGGCGCACGACCCCGTGATATTCGCACTAATTTATATTGTGTGTTACGGTGAAAAAACCGAGAGGGAGAAACATCCTATATTAAGGAATAATTAGACCATAATAGCGCGCGTTGTCGCGCCCGTCCTATTTTTATATACAGATAGCAGGTTTTATAAATATGAAGGTATAAAATAATGACGTTCAAATTTTCCAAATACATTTACCCCTTATTGTTATTATTGGCAAATTATCATTGCCAATGTGATCGGATACATGATAGTAACAAGAGAAAAAAGGCCTACCAAGCCATCATTTGATCAAAGCCTAGATGGGACAAATTCTCGAGTTCATATGGAAGGGACTTTTCTTTCTTCAATGCAAGATTATAATAACACAATTAGGGCTAGAAATAACTCGCAAAAATAGGCAGAAATAAGATAAGCAATTTCCCACACAGGATACCAAGATGACAAATAAATTAGCTTCATTTAGGAACTCATCGCTGCACTTAGTAGCCAACCGTGGCCATAAATATGCAAGACAGAGAGTGTGTTAAAGAAACAGGATTGAGTTGCTCAACTAAGAGTTCTCTATTTTTTCAAATCAAATGACATACAGTGTTCATATTCAATTGATCCTCGATGCAAATGATTCAAATAAAATCACAAGTCTCTTATTCTCATCATAGCACACTTCCATATAAGTAACAGTTCAGCCTTAAATTTGTACATGAACTAAACATATATCTAGGGATTAACTTGATGCCTTCACTTATACAGAAAACTTGTATGTACCTTAAATCTAATTCATATGCACACAAGAAGTATAATAGCTGCCAAAAAAGGTGCATCACTTAAATTTTGGTTAACAACTGCCAACTGGAATTAGGTCAGATAGTAAATAAGCATATTCGAAATTAAATGATGGTTGGGGTTGGGATACCTAATTCATCATAGCGTGAGAGCACCTAAGTAGAGCAAGTGTACTTACTTTCCCAACTATTTGATTTGAGATATAAAATTCAGAGAAAAGTAATTAAACAGACATTAAAACATATGTGTATCCAGGAGACCAATATTTGCAAGCCTAGCTCCAAGTCCGTTCAGGTGGAGAACATTGTTCTTCCAAAGGAAAGGAATTATCTGCACATAGTGAATTAACAATTAGAAACTTTATGGATAAGTAAAAGCTATATATTTGACGAATGTCTTTAAAAACATACACATGTAGCAAGTGGGCTTCTGATAAACCTTCAAGTAACCAAGGGACCAGTTGTTAACTGATTGTTGATAATGGTTTCGGGGAACCATTCCACACCTAGTAATAATATACAGTGTCAATGATACAATGTAAATGAAACCTCAGTCCTCAAAATAGAAAAGAAAATAAGAAATGCAATAAATTCGTACATATATGAAGGCAACTGTAGCAATTGAAAAAACCTTTTGTAGTAAAAACAAAACAACTGTTCTTGGACCAATGCTCATCAAATTTCTCAATCTAAGCCGTCGGTTAAGAGCTGACATGCATGAGAACAAGCACCTCCATGTAAGAATTCAATGAACAAACAATTCCAAAAAAGGCAAGTGGTATGAAACAATCTGTACAAGTAACCATATCATACAGGCCGCATCCATAATTATTGAAGAAACAATGTGTACATTATTCAACAACTTACTTAACAACTTAATTTTAAGATGGGGGTGAAATACGACTCTAGTTATAACAACACATACAACCTTCATCGTAGATGTATTCAAGAGGGTACTTAGGACTGTTTGAAAATATTTTAGAATCCTCTTTCATTTGGTGGAGTTGCTCACTAAAGAATGTTGGGTCCACAGCATAGAAAACAAAAAATTTCCTAAGATGTGAACTACACACCAAGATCTATCTACTAGGTAAAAAGCAACGGGTGGACATACATCCAACGAGAACTTACCCTCGAAGACAACGAGTTTTGTTAACGAGTAGGAACTCATGGTTGATGTAGTCGTACACTTGCCGATCTCAAGATCGTGAGAAAGTCCGAGCAGGTCCGGCTCCAGCACGTCCTTCAGATCCAGCTCCAGCACCACCAAGTCCAGCACCGCAAAGCAGTGGTGCATCCGTGATCGCACACACGTCTGGTACCCCGACAACCTCCGTCCCTCGCTCTAGCAAAGCAGCAGAAGCAGCAACTCCTTTCCAGATAAAGCCACCGGGAACATGTATCTCGCTAATCCGAGACCATGGGGAATAATACTAGAGGGGGAGAGAGATCCTTCACAAGGAGGTGTGTGTGAGAAGTGAGGAGAGGGTGGCCTTTTATAGGAGGAGGGGGGTGCCCCTCCTTCATGGCCGACGCATGGAGGAGGTGCCTCTTCACCTCCTCCATTCATGTGGTGGTAACCCCTCCACATTAAAATGCCTCTTCACATTCCCTTTTAAAGTCTCCACTTTAAATGCATTAAATTTCTCCAAATTTAATGCTCTCTCATTTAATAAAAATCTTTTATTATTTTTATTCAGAATTTTGTTAATTACTTTAATTAACAAACATTCACATAAACCCCCCTGCAACATTTCAATATTACATGTAGAACCAATTTCAGCAATTTCACTTTCGGTGTCTATTGAAATAATTCCAGCGCTTTCTTAAATATTTATCTGAAACATATTTGCTCCAAATGGTGTCGGTATCCCTTAAGTGTGTCACCCTACGGTTCGCGAATAATGCAGACATGATCGAGACCCCTCTCCGATCAATAATCAGCAGCGGGACCTGGAGATCCGTACTGACTCCTACACATTCAATGATGACTTCTATGATCGTGAGAACCTTTAACGCTTGTAACTAAATCCCTTTGTCTCGCGATATATTACATTTCCGAGATTCGATCATCGGTATCTCAATATCTAGTTTGATCTCGTTACCGACATACACTCTTTTCTCGTTCCCGTGATATAACATTCTAGTGATCACATCACTTGCTTGCAAGCTATTTCAATGTGATATCACCGAGAGGGCCCAGAGTATATCTATCCGTCATCGGGATTGACAAATTCCACTCTTGATCCATGAGCCTCAACATAACACCTTCGTAGCACTGAACCCATCTTTATAGTCACCCTGTTACGGTGTGACGTTTGATGTTATCAAGATATTCTTCCGGTGTTAGCAATTAACATGATCTCATGGTCTAAGGATAAAGATTACTTCATATGATGTTATATCAATATAAACATAATGACTTTGATCGTAATGCTATACTTCGGATGAATGTTCATCACATCATTCCACCAATGTTGTGACCTCGTTATTAACAACATCCAATGTTCATGATCAGGAAACCTTGATCATCTTGTTAATCAACGAGCTAGTCTATAAGAGAGGCATAACTAGGAACCCTTTTTGTTTATTAAACACACATGTATTGACGTTTCCGATCAATACAATTATAGCATGTAAAATAAAAATTTATCATAAACATGGAATAAGATAATAACCACTTTATTATTGCCTCTCGGGCATATTCCCTTCAAAGAAGACAATCATTTCTCGATGGTGGTAGACATGCTAGGAGCTTAAGAAGCTTAGAGGATAGTCAGATCATTGACAAGTCACTTTTGGAACCAGCAATATGTACAGCAAAAATCCATTTACACTTAAGGCATATAAGAATTAGTCGCTTGCCTTCCATGGAACATTCTCATAGATGCCTTCTGATAGGTCATAAGGCCAAAGGAATAAATCAGATGCACCATAACTCTATGGTCTCAGTCAGTTGTACTCGGGTCAAAAAACATTTTTTTACAATTTGTTAGCAGATAGAAACAATTCACAGGGGGGAAATCTGTAAGTTAGGAAACATATGGAGAGTGAGGTCACAAAGATAGGAAAGGTGAGCAGCCAGGGCCATCTACCTTGCACCGTGTTCTCTTAACTTGGCAAAGCTTCCTCATTATCCTCATTTGTGTCCCCAAGCCGCTGACGGTAGCATGGTCTGCTCCTCCTCCTCATCGCCCACAACAGGAAGATGGGAAAATGGTCATTAAGCTAGCAGGCTTCTCTATTGATGGCAAGGTCAGATCAGTGACCACGACACAAAGCAGCGCTACAACAGGCATCCCCTAGGGCTAACCCTGCCTCCCTGATACGTCCATTTTGCATCACTATTCTATATCATAATTTACTGTTATTCATTGATATATTTCATATTAAGAGATGATACTTATGTTATTTCATCTATTTTTGCATGGTTGATGACTTTTGGAGCATGGACCACTCCAGTCAGGATTCTGATGGAAAAGATGATGTTTGGAGGCAAATTTCGCGGAGATCAGAAAATTCGAAAAAATACATGGAAAATCCTATTTTTCCACAAGACGAAGAAAGCCAGAAGGGAAGCGGATATGGGCCAAAGGGGGCCACACCACCCCCTGGCGCGGGCCACGCCAGGCCATGCCACTAGGTGGTGTGGCCGCCCTGGTCCACCCCTGGCTTTCCCCTCTGGCGTATAATATCCTCCCGAAACCCTAAGACTCATTCCGTCGCCTCTGCGGGGCGGAAAATACCGAGAGCGGAAGATCTCTCGGTAGACAGAATTCTGCCGGGGGAATTCCTTCCCGGAGAGGGGAGATCATCGCCATCAACACCACCATCAAGCTCGACTTCATCGGGATCATCATCATCATCATCACCACCATCATCACCACCATCATCACCACCATCATCTCCACCAGCACCATCATCACCATCTCATACCGCTGTAACAATTGGGTTGAATCTTGCATAGTTCTTAGGGGAAACTTTCCCGGTGTTGATTACTCTTTATAGTTGATGCTATTGAGTGAACCATCGAATTATCGTTTATGTTCAGATTGTTACACATCATCATTCCATCTTTGATCATGATCCATATGATGTCTTGTGAGTAGTTTGTTTTGTTCTTGAGGACATGGGAGAAGTCATGTTGTTAGTAGTAGAATTGTGTTGAGAAGGATTCAATAGTTTGATATTTAAGTTGTGGTGTACTTCTTCTAGTGGTGTCATGTGAACGTCGACTACATGACACTTCACCTATATGGGCCTAGGGGAATGCATTGTGTATTTGGCTACTAATCGTAGGGGTTACCGGAGTGACAGAAACCTAAACATCCGTTAAGAAACCATTGCACAAGGGACGTCAGGGTCTTAGAGTTTAAAGCTGTGGTTAAGTTTCTACCTTAATTACTTTCTTGTACTTGCGGATGCTTGCAAGGGGTATAATCACAAGTATGTATTAGTCCAAGGAAGGTCGGTACATTAGCACTGGTTCACCCACACAACACTTAGCAAACTAAAGAAGACTAATCAACTATATGAAGCGAAAGCACTTGACGGAATTCCCATGTGTCCTCGAGAACGTTTCGTCATCTTAAGTAATACAACCGGCTTGTCCTTTGCTGAAGAAAGGATTGGGCCACTTGCTGCATTTATTCTTATTGTCTTTTATTTACTCGTACTATATTTACCTGCATTATCAAAAAACCCTAAAAAACCGTTTGCTAAGTATTTACAGAGAATTCCTGCTCCAAGCCGCTAGTCAGGACCTTCTGCTCCTCGTTGGGTTCGACACTCTTACTTTTTGAAAATACTGCGATACACCCCCTATACTTGTGGGTCATCAAGACTATTTTCTGGCGCCGTTGCCGGGGAGTGAAGCGCTATTGGAGAGTGGAACTGGTAAAGCAAACTTCTACTATGAGTATTGTTTAGTTCTATTAGTTGCTTTATTTTCAATATGGATAAGTCGCCGAGTTTCTTATTTCATAATGCTACTACCACTTCTAAGGTAGTAGATGAACCACCACCTGCTGAGAATGATACTTTTAAAATACCTACAAGAATTATTGATCGTGTTATGGATAACTATTATGTTCGATATGGAACTATTATCAATAGCATTCAGTGGAAAAGCTTGTAACCCTTAAGTGTGTCACCCTACGGTTCGCGAATAATGAAGACATGATCGAGACCCCTCTCTGATCAATAATCAGGAGCGGGACCTGGAGATCCGTACTGACTCCTACACATTCAACGATGACTTCTGTGATTGTGAGAACCTTTAACGCTTGTAACTAAATCCCTTTATCTCGCGATATATTACATGTCCGAGATTCGATCATCGGTATCTCCATACCTAGTTTGATCTCGTTACCGACATACACTCTTTTCTCGTTCCCGTGATATAACATTCTAGTGATCACATCACTTGCTTGCAAGCTATTTCAATGTGATATCACCGAGAGGACCCAGAGTATATCTATCCGTCATCGGGATTGACAAATTCCACTCTTGATCCATGAGCCTCAACATAACTCCTTCGTAGCACTGAACCCATATTTATAGTCACCCTGTTATGGTGTGACATTTGATGTAATCAAGATACTCTTCCGGTGTTAGCAATTAACATGATCTCATGGTCTAAGGATAAATATTACTTCGTATGATTTTATAGAAATATAAACATAATGACTTTGATCGTAATGGTATACTTCAGATGAATGTTCATCACATCATTCCACCAATGTTGTGACCTCGTTATTAACAACATCCAATGTCCATGATCAGGAAACCTTGATCATCTTGTTAATCAACAAGCTAGTCTATAAGAGAGGCATAACTAGGAACCTTTTTTGTTTATTAAACACACATGTATTGACGTTTCTGATCAATACAATTATAGTATGTAAAATAAACATTTATCATAAACATGGAATAAGATAATAACCACTTTATTATTGCCTCTCGGGCATATTCCCTTCAATCTCCCACTTGCACTAGAGTCAATAATCTAGTTTGAAAAACTTTGCGTATTGAACACCTATGGCTTTCTGGTGTTGCATATACGCGATTGCTAGTGGTTAACATAATCTCTCGATCTGATAGTTTCAGGTTCGTGTGTATTTGCATGTCTTTGTGTCTCTACGCATCACTCATTCTCAAATGAGATGGCATTGTATAAATTTGGTCCTTTGGTGAGACCTTTAGTTCTTTCTGGTTAAAATATGTTGATATTATTGTCACACAATATATCTTCATAGTATTAACCCACTTTGAACCACACCTAGTTTGATAACAAACTACTTAACACAAATGCCCTCCTATGCTGCTACTATAGCAGTCATATACTTAGCCTTTTGTTGTAGTATCCGTCACAATGTCTCAACTTTGGAACTCATCCAAATCCATCATGGAACATCCTTTCCATTACATTGTGCCACCCATAGTCTAAATTGAGATAAATTTAATTTGTATCTTGTGACAAAACTAGTATTAATGTAACACTTTACAATGAACTACCTTTAACTATTTGTCACTTATACATTATATATTCTTAGTTCTTCCAAAGCTCATAAGAATATCTTTACTATCGTCCAATGATCATCTCATGAATCATTCTGGTATGTGCTCATAACATTTAGAGCATATGACATTCTGGATATATACATATTATGGTATAATCGATCAAAATCTTCATGTGATTTTACTCACCAAGTGTTGAAACACTTGAATTTTGATACAATCCTTTCCATGCAGTAAGAACCTTTCTTGTTGTTTCCATATTGAACCCTTTCAATATCTCATATATGTATGTCTGGCACAACCATATTAGCGCCTTAATCTATCCATATAGATATTGATGCCTAATATTCCGGTTTTGCCCAAGTCTTTCATCGAAATCTTATTTTGATGAAATTCTTAACTTGTGTCATTACAAGATACATCATTTCCAATCAACAATATGTCCTCTATATAATGTATTAGAAATATGTCTCAGCGCTCCCACTTAATTTCATGCAAATGCAAGCATCTTCATCATCTCCGATGAATTTAAACTCTTTTAACAGTTTCATCATGGTGAAGATTCCAACTCCGCTATGATTACTTCAACTATTGAAGTTTGCATGCCCTTTTAACACCCTTTTAATTAACAAAACCCTTTGGACCGTGTCATGTACACGTCCTAGGTAACCGTTCTATTAGAAGAACATTGTTTTGTTTATTCAATTACCATATACCAAATTATATGTAGTAGTTGCTACATTAATCCGTCAAGACTAAATATCGCTATGAAAGATCAAATCTTCTCATAGTCAACTCCTTGAACATTCTCGTAAACTTCTTTCTGACATGTCGACTATTTCATAGATGTTAAACATCCATGTCTTATTTCTTTATAGATCCAAACACGACCGATAGGCTTCACGCCTTTCCGGAGGGTCTTCCAAGTTCAGAAACTTGATTTCTCGTGTATGGATACTATCACGGATTCTATGACTTCTAGTCATTTTATGGAGTCAGGTGTAACTACCTCGGACCCTACGCTCTAAGTTCAAGCCTAGATGAAGTGGAAGTGGTTAAAATAGTACAGCAGGGGCCCAGAGGACCGCCCACGTGTAGACCCGTCGGCCGTCCTAACCACTTCCAAGACATCGGGACAAGAGCGAGCGGCGTAGGCAACATGCGAAGAGATCAAATACATACACAAGTGAGTATGTATGCAAGCTACCATACAACAGTCCTCAGAGCCATTCCATCTAAAAGAAATAGAAATATTGCAACGCCATACGACAAGATCCAAATATCCTAGATAGAGATAATAGTTTAGGATAGCTCCTCATACATCAAACATCAGAGTATCAGGCGGAAGAGGAAAACAAGATCCGAGTACGGATAAGAAGCAAATCGGCATAAGATGCCGCATAAATAAACACATCCCGCCCACAGATCTCACGGATCCCCATCGCCGGAATCTCTACACCGAGTGATCGTTGCCAACATCATCTGTCTCCTCCACCTAGTATCCATCTTGCGAATACACCTGTTCATCTGAATCAAACAATTTATCGTGTGAGACCCTAGGGGTACTCAGCAAGTCTTTATGCCTCTAAAGGGGACATATACCTGGGGTGCCGCAATTGCAGCAAAAGATAATAACTAACAAGTCTATAGATACTCGCTAACCATCCACCTAACCAATGATAGACGGATGTCCGTTAATTAGTAACAACAGTTATAACAATATAAAGTAACAGATCTATCCTCCTTCTCGCTTACCAACGAGAAAGCGGACGAACAACCCATCCGTTGGCAGTTTTATTAACCATTCCATGAGTATTGCACTATTTACTAGTCAGGTATTTGGTCAAGTTAAAAGCGCTGCTTTAGTTATACTTGTCTATGATTGAGAAACTGTGCGCCAAGTCGTCCATAACCGCGGAAACTGCTTTCAGAAAGATTTACCCTGCAGGGGTGCACAAATAGCAACACACACTCGATCAACCTCGGGAAAACCAACTCAAAACCCAACGAGGCATTCACGACAAAGCGATCACAGGATTCAGAAATATTTCAGGGGGCCACCCCATTAAGCTACCCGCAACGAAGTTGGCCGGCTCCGAGACGGACTCAAGGTTTGTGTCAATGGCTGTAAACGACTGGGAACCCGAAAATGTGAATGGGATTGTCGATACCGTGAAAACACTCCGCATCCAAAACAGTACAGGTGCCCCATGCACAATCTTAAATAAAGCAGTAAACATGGCATAAGTACAGGATAGTAAATAAAACCCCAAACTAGTTTGTGGCCCCAAGAAATAGAAATGAATCAAGCTCTAGCTCAGGGGGGTCCACAGCCTCCCGGATGTGGATAGTGGGAATACTCGAGGAACAGGAATCAAGTACTCGGGGTCCTACGGGACACAAGTGAGCATAAAAACCAAATAGCAGATATTGCTCACCGGTGCCTCTTTCATTAGTTATCCCATTACTACTCAGGTTAAGTTGTTTAGGTACCTCGTTATCCATCAGACACTCACATACCCTACACATGTTGTTCTACGACTCGCATGGCCCAAACAACTCCTGTAGTAATGGCTCATGGGATGGAGGAACAAGCTTCGGTGGGGTTTAAAAGTAAAGGCTATGCAGTACTTGGGATTCAATTTAATGCAATCGCGACTCAATGATGCAAGAATAAGATAGAGGCAATAGGTACTATATGTATGCAAGCATGTGGTAGTGCTTGCCTGGCAGCTCAGTTGAAGCGAGAGACGGATCTGGGTAGTACTCCTGGGATTCTTGATATTTCCCCTGCTCGACGTCTATTCGAAGAAGAACCAAACAAATAAGGGCCAACATAAATAAAGTGCACAAGCATATGAATTAAAATGCGACAAGCAAACAAGCATGCCATGATGAATGATGCACAATTTACATGGCAATAAAGTAGCATGGCATGGGTGAGGTGTGGGGTGCAAGAATAAAGCATTTTCTTAAGTTTTAGTCATGTTTTGCTCTCAAAACACTTGCTGTCCACTTAATATTTATATGATGCATGCTGCAATTCAGAACAAGGAATGCATAGTTAGAACGGGCTCGTTGCGCTGATCAATTTAGACATATTATTTGTCGAATTTGGAGTTGTAGAATTAAAGTTATTAATTAGTCAAGAAAGGGCTTTTTATTGCATTTGAACAATTTCGAAAATTTAAAGTGCTCAAATAGTATTTTGAATGGCATATTTGAAATCCTCACATTTTTCTGATTCAAAAACATATATTATTTGTATTATTTGGAATTACAAATGAAAAGTTATTAAAAACAGAATTTAAATCATATTTAAACATTTCTGAAAATTGTTTTGATAAAACAGATACTGACAGATACTTTTTCCACCCGGAGAAACCTAGCCACAGACACAGACAGGTGGGACCAATGCTGACCGGGCGAAACGGCGCGCAGCGGGTTTTTCTCACCGCGAGTTCTTCTAGCCCACGAGAAAGACAGGTGGGGCCTGAGGCTTCGCAGGCCCACACGCTAGTGGGGGAGTGAGAGGCTGCCACGCGGCATAGCGGGGGACTGCGGGTTGAGACTAAAGAAGCGCGGGAGCCTTTCTGTAAAACTACCACAGGCAGACATGTGGGCCCGGAAGGAGCGCGGGTGGAGCAGCAAAAAGTTTGGGGGGTTTTCTGGAAAGGTACCATGCGGTACTGTTTTTCTTCTCACATTTTTGACTGACGAAACTGACGACAGGTCGGTGCGCGACAGGGAACGGCGCGGCGCGGGGGATCGAACCAACGACCTGGGGCACACGCGCGGGGGTGGAAGCCACTATGGCTGGGAGGGGTTGTTGGAGGGAAAGGGGAACGCGGCTAGGAGTATCTGCCACGGCGCACAACAAGCAGAAGGGCGCGCACGCCGGCGCACAGAGCGCGCTCGACGAAACGACCAGCACGTCCAAGCAGCGACGTTGACTGTGGGGATGTCTAGGAGGTTAGGGAGCTCACCGCGGGGCTGCTGGAGGGGTTGGATCGGGCCGAGGAGCGGCGGATTGGCGACGTAGCAGACGCCGGCGAGCTAGGGTTTTGTCTTGGTGTCATCGGCGGGCAGCGGGGGTGGAGCTTTTCCTCTTCGATGCCGTGTACAAGGGCGACGCAGGGGCGGTGCTCGGTCTTCCTCGACAGCCACACACCACGCCCGCCTCCTTGTAACCGTTGGTGGAAGCCGAAGTCGAGGCTGGGTGGCCAAAGATGGAAGTGAGAGGGTGGCGGTAGGTGGGGAAGAAGAGGGGGAAGGGCAGCGCCCTGGTGGATCTGGAGAAGTCACGCTGGGCAGGGGAGGGTAGATAAGGACAGAGAGAGGGTGCCGTGGGGCTCGGTGGAGAAAAGGTGGCTCGACCACCTTTCTCATTCTCTCTCACGTGCTCGGCCAGGCACAGCAGGGCGAGGGGCTGCAGCTGGGGCCAGGGAGAGGACAGGGGTGGTCTGGCTCGGGTGGGGCCTTGTGGTAGAGAGAGAGAAGGAAGAGGGAGGCTCGGGTAGGGTTTAGCTAGGGTTGGAGGGGTAGATGGGGTGGTTAGATGGCAAGAGGGTGGTGCCACGGCATGGTTAGGGTTAGGGGTGGTGATGTGGCTCGGGTAGGTAGAGAGAGAGGGAGATGAGGTCTAGGGTTTTGAGAGAGGGATTAGAGAGAGAGGTTAAGGTGAGTGGGTTGTTTAGGGTGTTTAAGGTTTTTGGATATGATCTAACAAGATCAAGTGCATGGTGGGGTGAGATGGAGGTGAGGGTAGGGCTTAGAGGTGCACATGGCAAGGATAGTAAGAACAAGATGGTGAGGGTTGAGAGAGAAGGGAGTAGAGCTCAACAAAAGAATAGATCCAATAAACACAAAGAAAACCAAAGGAGAACAAGATGGTGATGACTTGCATGGCCCATGCATAAGTAATAAATGCCATGTTTATTTTGTTAAATCAATAATAAGGTCTCATGGCATTTATTCACATGCATTCCAAACATATGGATCTAAGGCCAAGCTAAAGAAATTTAAAAGGATGTTCCATGTGGAGTAGATGAAGATGGTCATATTTGAATATAATTAAGGACATGCCAGTGTATATTCCACTAGGTGCATAATATCCTCAAGAATATTCCAACATGAGCATTCATTCAAAATCAACCCATAAGGAACCTAGAAAAAGGGGTTCCACTCATAATGCATGCAAAGCTGGCTCCACATATCAATAACGTGAAAACAACATGATGCTAGTGTGAGAGCATGTGGAAATAGAAGTGGATCCATCCCAACCCACATGAGCTAGATTTAAATGACAAAGGAAAAATGTAAAAGCTCATGGATAATTAGGATGGTGGAATTATAAGGTGGTGACAATAGAAGGTGGTGAAGTTAATAAAAGATATGCCCCCAAGTCAACTTGGGCATCAAGCATTTATCAAGAACCAAATACAATATATCAAAAGGCAAATACAATTAATAATGCATATGAGATAAGATCCAAAAGAAAAAGGGTTTTATATGATGCTCAAATGCAATGTGGCATGATGACATGAGCATGATATAATTATGATGCAACAATTATATGTAGGAAGTAGCAATTGTATTACTATACCATGTAGCATTACAAATGTTAGACAGATGGGATGCTACGCCAGGGCCCATCTTCGCTTCTTTGCATGTAGTCGGTTCATCATTGTCAAAACAATAACGACTTGCTTATCAAATCTTACTATTTTATTCTTACCGACCCACACGGTTCTATAGGAACTCTAATCTCCGAGATCACACCTTTTGTAATCACGAGAGCCATGAGCATTGTGGCCGCCACCGGGACACTTTCCGGGCGCTGCGCTACTTAGCACACATAGCTAAGGTTCAACAACCTTATCAAAGTTCTATTGTCCTCCCACTTAACGTTTCACGAAAAATTCCTTCTCAAGAAACTTGACGTTCCAAGTAACAAACTCTTTTGTCCTCGGTGTTATGAATAAATTCCCAACAAATTCTTTGGGATAAACTACAAAGACGTGCTTATCCGACTTTGGTTGTAAACATTTTACTTATGCATAGCATACCAAAATTTAAGAAAAGACAATTCGGGTTTTATCCCAAACCATAATTCCTATGGTGTCATTTCAATGGATCACGATGGTGCTCTTTTTAGTGTAAAAGCGGTAGTCTCTAAAGCTTCAATCCTTAAAACATAATGGCAATTTTATAAATGACACCTTTTGATCTTACCATGTCAAACATGGTTTGATTTCATCTCTCGAACATACCATACTCCTGTGGTTTATCGGGAAATCCAAATTCATGGAACAATTCCTCAAATCTTAGGTGTTTTGCTAAACATGTAACTCAAATATCTTCCTTTATGATCGAATCATAAACTCTTTATTTTCTTGTTACGATGATTTTTCACTTCATCTTGAAAGTCTATGAACAACTTTCAAATGTTTCATACTTCTTGCTTATTAAGTAAATATACAGATATATTCACTCAAATTTTTGAAGAAAGCATATGAATAAAAAAGATCCATCGCATATGGCTACACATAATGGACTATGCACATCAGCATGCACAATTTCCAATAATCTAGTCATCCGTTCCTCTCTGGCCTATGGACGGAGTTTCAATTATCTCGAGGAAAGTCTCACATGCGTCAATTGATCAAAATCAAAGACTCCAAAAATCCATCAACATGGAGTTTCTTCATGTTTTCTTTCTAATATAATTTAAACAGCGATGTCACTTCATAAGTGATCTTTCAATCATTTGTCTTGCGACATTTTAACAATAGTGTTTATGGATGTGATTTCTCCCACTAGACTTGTAAAAGTTCATCCATCCTTTATGGAATACGGTAATTATTTGAACAACCATTGTTCTTGTAATACCGGAACAAAATAACAATTATTAAAACAAATCTTGAAGGCTAGGTTTGACGACAACGAAAAAGCACAATAACACTTTATTTGTTTTTGATGATCATCATCACTTATTCTCTTGCTAGTTACTTAGGCCATTGCAGTTCATGAATTGCGTTGTCCCGTATGACACTTCATACCATCCAATTCGGCATCCAATACCGTTATCCAATACCTAAGAACCACATTTTTTAATAAGCAAGGAATACAACCATAACATGTATATCTTCGATATACCCAAATTGGACATCTCCAACCTTTTATTTTCTGCCAAATATTTTATAAATTCTCTTTCAGCAATTCTATTTCTTTTAAAAGAATCTATCAACATCAATAGTGGTGTCATCAACATGACACATGGTACAAAGCTTGTATATAGTCAAATACTAATACCTTTGGACTTGCACTTTGAAGTGGATCACCATCATCAAATGATTGGCATTCTTTCAAAAATCCATTCTTTAGTAATCTATTAGTGTAGTAAACATTTTACTTACATCTTCTATTCATCCTTATCATGACAACTTTCATGATCAAGCTACTATAGCCTATAAGGAAGAATCGCGAGTATAATATCAGTTCCCAAAACCTTTTTGGTAGATTCGGATGCCTAGCATCTCCAACCTTCACAAATTCTCATACAATATGAGAACATGTATTTTGCTAAATTATACTCTATCATAATGTAACCAAAAACATTGTTTCAGATATCACAATATCTTTCACACATGATGGTTTCTGAAACAATTTTCAGCTCCAATATAATCTTGATATTAAAACAACTTTTGAATATCAATAATCATGGAGCCAAACATGATACTTTAGATACTAACATTGGAATTCTTACTCTTGATTTAATACTACTTATTAAACTTCATGGAGTAAATAGAGTTTGCTGAAAGTTTGCAATACGACTTATAAACTTTAAATTGACATTCAAAACAATATGATACCAGTTCGTAAAGTAAATATCCAGAATTCTATAGTTCTATTATCTCAAATAAAAACTAAGCATAAGGTAGAAAACGAATGCCAATGACTACAACAAACTATGCAAATTCACATTGATTTAATTTATGACAAATTTGGTTACTAATCCAAATTAGAAATGAACTCCCACTCAAAAACGACATCCCTCGTGTCTTTTTGGTGATTACATGAACCAAATCCACTACACCAAGTCCAATCATCAGTGAGTTGATGTGGCTTCAAAGACGAGCATCTATATGGGCATCATATCAACTATATGACTCATGCTTAACCTTTCGGTCCGTGTTCCGAGGCCATGTCTGTACATGCTAGGCTCGCCAAGTAAGAACCTTAGTACTCGCATGTGTAAAACTGTCTTACACCCGTTTGTATGAAAGCGTGAGTCGAGTACACCCGATCATCACGTGATGTCTCGAAACACGATCCATAAAACGGTGCATACTTAAGGAAGAACACATTTTTATCTTGATATCTAAATGAGGGATCATCTTACAATGCTATAGAAAGCGCCAAACTAGCAGTATAAGATGCTAACATCTAATGTGTAAAGTGAGATGATATGGTCCATGCATTTGATCTCTATCACTTGAATCGTGGTATGATCTCTATCATTCCTTTGTGTGTAAGGCCAAGGTCTATGGAACTTACACGTTGAGTGTGTTGTAAGAGTATCTATCATACATCTACTTACAACAATACCATATCAAGAAACTAGCCCAGCAACGATCTAAACTAGACGCCTCTAATTTATCAATTGCAAGTTTTACGTGGCTTAGGGCTTTCAGAGATAGAACCGTTCTTACCTACGAACATGAACCACAACGAGGATAACCAAGTTATTAGAAACTCATTGTAAATCAGATATTGACAATAGTAGGACAGACAGACACCCGCCAGCCACTTATGTAAAACAAGTTGCATGTCAGTCGTTGAGCCGTCTCATGTACGATGACATGTAAGGTTGGTCCAGGCCGCTTCATCCCACTATGCCACCAATATCCAAAATACATAGAAGATGCAATAACATGATCATCATCGCCCACATATAAACATATGTGTACTACTCGTGCAAAGCACCTACGCATAGATCAGGCTCTGATACCACTGTTGGGTCCGCAACATAGAAAACAAAAAATTTCCTACGATGTGAACTACACGCCAAGATCTATCTACTAGGTACAAAGCAACGGGTGGACATACATCCAACGAGAACTTACCCTCGAAGACAACGAGTTTTGTTAACGAGTAGGAACTCGTGGTTGATGTAGTCATACACTTGCCGATCTCAAGATCGTGAGGAAGTCCGAGCAGGTCCCGCTCCCACGTCCTTCAGATCCAGCTCCAGCACCACCAAGTCCAGCACCGCAAAGAAGTAGTACATCCGTGATCGCACACACGTATGGTACCCCGACAACCTCCGTCCCTCGCTCTAGCAAAGCATCAGAAGCAGCAACTCCTTTCCAGATAAAGCCACCGGGAACATGTATCTCGCTAATCCGAGACCATGGGGAATAATACTAGAGGGGGAGAGAGATCCTTCACAAGGAGGTGTGTGTGAGAAGTGAGGAGAGGGTGGCCTTTTATAGGAGGAGGGGGGTGCCCCTCCTTCATGGCCGACGCATGGAGGAGGTGCCTCTTCACCTCCTCCATTCATGTGGTGGTAACCCCTCCACATTAAAATGCCTCTTCACATTCCCTTTTAAAGTCTCCACTTTAAATGCATTAAATTTCTCCAAATTTAATGCTCTCTCATTTAATAAAAATCTTTTATTATTTTTATTCAGAATTTTGTTAATTACTTTAATTAACAAACATTCACATAAACCCCCCTGCAACATTTCAATATTACATGTAGAACCAATTTCAGCAATTTCACTTTCGGTGTCTATTGAAATAATTCCAGCGCTTTCTTAAATATTTATCTGAAACATATTTGCTCCAAATGGTGTCGGTATCCCTTAAGTGTGTCACCCTACGGTTCGCGAATAATGCAGACATGATCGAGACCCCTCTCCGATCAATAATCAGCAGCGGGACCTGGAGATCCGTACTGACTCCTACACATTCAATGATGACTTCTGTGATCGTGAGAACCTTTAACGCTTGTAACTAAATCCCTTTGTCTCGCGATATATTACATTTCCGAGATTCGATCATCGGTATCTCAATATCTAGTTTGATCTCGTTACCGACATACACTCTTTTCTCGTTCCCGTGATATAACATTCTAGTGATCACATCACTTGCTTGCAAGCTATTTCAATGTGATATCACCGAGAGGGCCCAGAGTATATCTATCCGTCATCGGGATTGACAAATTCCACTCTTGATCCATGAGCCTCAACATAACACCTTCGTAGCACTGAACCCATCTTTATAGTCACCCTGTTACGGTGTGACGTTTGATGTTATCAAGATATTCTTCCGGTGTTAGCAATTAACATGATCTCATGGTCTAAGGATAAAGATTACTTCATATGATGTTATATCAATATAAACATAATGACTTTGATCGTAATGCTATACTTCGGATGAATGTTCATCACATCATTCCACCAATGTTGTGACCTCGTTATTAACAACATCCAATGTCCATGATCAGGAAACCTTGATCATCTTGTTAATCAACGAGCTAGTCTATAAGAGAGGCATAACTAGGAACCCTTTTTGTTTATTAAACACACATGTATTGACGTTTCCGATCAATACAATTATAGCATGTAAAATAAAAATTTATCATAAACATGGAATAAGATAATAACCACTTTATTATTGCCTCTCGGGCATATTCCCTTCAAAGAAGACAATCATTTCTCGATGGTGGTAGACATGCTAGGAGCTTAAGAAGCTTAGAGGATAGTCAGATCATTGACAAGTCACTTTTGGAACCAGCAATATGTACAGCAAAAATCCATTTACACTTAAGGCATATAAGAAATAGTCGCTTGCCTTCCATGGAACATTCTCATAGATGCCTTCTGATAGGTCATAAGGCCAAAGGAATAAATCAGATGCACCATAACTCTATGGTCTCAGTCAGTTGTACTCGGGTCAAAAAACATTTTTTTACAATTTGTTAGCAGATAGAAACAATTCACAGGGGGGAAATCTGTAAGTTAGGAAACATATGGAGAGTGAGGTCACAAAGATAGGAAAGGTGAGCAGCCAGGGCCATCTACCTTGCACCGTGTTCTCTTAACTTGGCAAAGCTTCCTCATTATCCTCATTTGTGTCCCCAAGCCGCTGACGGTAGCATGGTCTGCTCCTCCTCCTCATCGCCCACAACAGGAAGATGGGAAAATGGTCATTAAGCTAGCAGGCTTCTCTATTGATGGCAAGGTCAGATCAGTGACCACGACACAAAGCAGCGCTACAACAGGCATCCCCTAGGGCTAACCCTGCCTCCCTAATACGTCCATTTTGCATCACTATTCTATATCATAATTTACTGTTATTCATTGATATATTTCATATTAAGAGATGATACTTATGTTATTTCATCTATTTTTGCATGGTTGATGACTTTTGGAGCATGGACCACTCCAGTCAGGATTCTGATGGAAAAGGTGATGTTTGGAGGCAAATTTCGCGGAGATCAGAAAATTCGAAAAAATACATGGAAAATCCTATTTTTCCACAAGACGAAGAAAGCCAGAAGGGAAGCGGATATGGGCCAAAGGGGGCCACACCACCCCCTGGCGCGGGCCACGCCAGGCCATGCCACCAGGTGGTGTGGCCGCCCTGGTCCACCCCTGGCTTTTCCCTCTGGCGTATAATATCCTCCCGAAACCCTAAGACTCATTCCGTCGCCTCTGCGGGGCGGAAAATACCGAGAGCGGAAGATCTCTCCGGTAGACAGAATTCTGCCGGGGGAATTCCTTCCCGGAGAGGGGAGATCATCGCCATCAACACCACCATCAAGCTCGACTTCATCGGGATCATCATCATCATCATCACCACCATCATCACCACCATCATCACCACCATCATCACCACCATCATCTCCACCAGCACCATCATCACCATCTCATACCGCTGTAACAATTGGGTTGAATCTTGCATAGTTCTTAGGGGAAACTTTCCCGGTGTTGATTACTCTTTATAGTTGATGCTATTGAGTGAACCATCGAATTATCGTTTATGTTCAGATTGTTACACATCATCATTCCATCTCTGATCATGATCCATATGATGTCTTGTGAGTAGTTTGTTTTGTTCTTGAGGACATGGGAGAAGTCATGTTGTTAGTAGTAGAATTGTGTTGAGAAGGATTCAATAGTTTGATATTTAAGTTGTGGTGTACTTCTTCTAGTGGTGTCATGTGAACGTCGACTACATGACACTTCACCTATATGGGCCTAGGGGAATGCATTGTGTATTTGGCTACTAATCGTAGGGGTTGCCGGAGTGACAGAAACCTAAACATCCGTTAAGAAACCATTGCACAAGGGACGTCAGGGTCTTAGAGTTTAAAGTTGTGGTTAAGTTTCTACCTTAATTACTTTCTTGTACTTGCGGATGCTTGCAAGGGGTATAATCACAAGTATGTATTAGTCCAAGGAAGGTCGGTACATTAGCACTGGTTCACCCACACAACACTTAGCAAACTAAAGAAGACTAATCAACTATATGAAGCGAAAGCACTTGACGGAATTCCCATGTGTCCTCGAGAATGTTTCGTCATCTTAAGTAATACAACCGGCTTGTCCTTTGCTGAAGAAAGGATTGGGCCACTTGCTGCATTTATTCTTATTGTCTTTTATTTACTCGTACTATATTTACCTGCATTATCAAAAAACCCTAAAAAACTGTTTGCTAAGTATTTACAGAGAATTCCTGCTCCAAGCCGCTAGTCAGGACCTTCTGCTCCTCGTTGGGTTCGACACTCTTACTTTTTGAAAATACTGCGATACACCCCCTATACTTGTGGGTCATCAAGACTATTTTCTGGCGCCGTTGCCGGGGAGTGAAGCGCTATTGGAGAGTGGAACTGGTAAAGCAAACTTCTACTATGAGTATTGTTTAGTTCTATTAGTTGCTTTATTTTGAATATGGATAAGTCGCCGAGTTTCTTATTTCATAATGCTACTACCACTTCTAAGGTAGTAGATGAACCACCACCTGCTGAGAATGATACTTTTAAAATACCTACAAGAATTATTGATCGTGTTATGGATAACTATTATGTTCGATATGGAACTATTATCAATAGCATTCAGTCGAAAAGCTTGTGATGGACATGGTGATTATATCTCTCTCTCCCTCTTGAACTCAGTCAAGTTTGTTCCTGCATTTTTATGTTATGGTCTCTGCTAAATGTACACTTGTGCTAGAGAACTTTGGTTAAAAGTGTTCAAGTAACTATTAGTTCTAGGGAAGATGTATGTTTACTACATGCTTTCTCGGTTTGAGAAGAGGTACAAAACAACTTACAAGTATTGCAGCTTATTTGTATTTATAGTACTACTTTAGTTTCTGATGACGGAAATTGGAAGGCTACCTCTTTTTTGGAGAACATAATTATTATTGAAGGTAGGAAGGCAAATAGATTGTTGGATTAAGTTCTATTCGATTCATTGCTTCACTACATGTCTTAATAATGAACCCACAATATAGTTGGGGGCATGGATGCAAGAGGAGCTCCATCACCTCCATTACAAGGTCGAAGTATTTTGGTGGCATTCCAATTTCTTCATAAAGTGATAATTTGGTAAGAAAAATGGTACATTACAGATCTTGAATGCATGGCATAAAGTGACAATTTGGTAAGAAAAATGGTACAACTACAGATCTTAAATGCATGGTTGAAACTATTTTGTTCAGTAGTTTAGACATACAAATAATAAGATATTCTTTACCATGATAGTTGGTCACATGGAAGCTAGGGGAGGAAATAGACTTCTTAGCGTGGTACAACCTGATTCTTTACTTCGTTGGAAGCTCTAACTCATGGACTAGTCCAGGATGATTGTAATTTACTCTCCAGTTATCATGTTGGGTAATACTCAATATGTGCTTCTAAGGGAACTTTCAGTTCATAGGCTAGCTCCGTTATTATTGTGTTTTCCTTAGCTGAATTCAGGTTCTATGGTTTCCTCTATTCCCATATTTTACTTTTAGTCTGAATGTTGGAAGAGTTGTATGGTATCTAGGTGTGGGAAAAACGGTGGGATTTATGTTATTGAAACTAAGATAGTTTATATTATTTTGAAACTTACTCTAATATCTGTTTTTGGCAGAGGATCCTTGGTTAGAGCGGCCGAGCTAGCTGGTCATTGAAGCCCAGTCAAAGCCTTGGCGCAGCAGCATCAGTGAACCATTGTCCAAACAAATTTCATTTAAAACTCCCAGCCAGCGATGTTTTGTAATGGATGTTTAGCGGCCAAGCCTAGGCAGCTGCCCGGGGTCACTGGGAGGTAGCTCCGCACTGCTTGGTCATGACTCATGACTCAATAGTACAAAAGCTAATTCTTGAGAACTCATCCAATATTTATGGTATGATTTTCCAACTTTTTAGATAGATGTTACTTATCAGGGAGTAAGGTCGTTGCATTGCTGCAAAATACAAGATGTCTGCTTTCTTTGTGGGTTTCCCCTTTTATGGAGACATATGTTCTTGAATTTGTAGTACTTGTGTGAGTTCATCCTGGAGCCATTTTTTCGCTGAAAGGATATAAGGTTCTTCTTGCATTGTATCATTCGCTTTTAGCTGTTATTGTCCTGCTGGGTTTAACTTGCTCTGAAAGTGCTCTTTATTTTCCCCTACTCTAGTGTAATAGTGTCCTCCTTTTATGCATGTCCTAATAAACTCCACCATTTTGTGTGTAACTCTTTCTATGTTCACTATTATTCTAGCATCAGAAAATTACTCATCTAAGAATTTTGTTCTATCAATGAAACATTCAAAATATCTATATGGGGGTTACAACGACCTCTCTAAATTTGGTTGTTGGAGCCATGAAAATGCATGTACTGTATGTCTGCTCCCTCAACAAGCAGTTTGTAGATCCCAAAACCCGCTCGTAACATGTTTTGTGTTGTTTCATCTGAGATATACATCCATGTTATTTCAGCCTTGAAGATAAGTACATAACACAAGAATTTGGATTACAATGCATTAATATTTATTGTTGGTTCACACATAAAAGTAAAATATACAAAATCAGGTATGCTTGCTACGGTAGTTTAGTATGTCAAGAGCCACAACAAGCTATCTAATGTATGGATGCAGTAGATCTAAACTTATTAATTCAGACTGTTAAGTATGCAGATAACAAATCATTTCTCCTACAGAATTTCTCCTATAATGTTTACACCGAACTCTGAAATGGTGTCATTATTGATCTTGTGGTTGTCAGCAACAATATGACGGTACTATATATTGTAGTTCTCCATTGTGTAGATATTTGCAAGGATTGCTTATTTCTTTTGTATTGAGAAGTGACCACTAAGACTGAAGGACCATTTTAATGCAAATGTAGGTTGCTTCGGCTAGAGATATAGATTTTGGACAATGGTGGACATGGCAAGCGGGCGGTACATTTGGAGACCCCTTATTGCACCACCAGCAAATTCTGAATCCAAAAGGCCTGTTGATGAACCTTCATAGCTTGTTTCATATTCGTGTAATTGGAGTGCCCCAAATGGAGAAAATTTGCATGATACTATTGTGGTTACATCTTGTGTGTTCTTGTAGTGGTTGTTATGAACACGAGAATTATGTGCTAGAATTAATGTGTAAAATTTTTCATATTTGAAACTTGTCTTTTATACGGCGACTGTAAGTTGGGGAAATTAAATAAGACGTGAAATTTTCCAGCTATAACAAGTAAAACTTCGTACTGTAGTTCAACACGAAAGTAGCATCGTATGAGTGTGTAACGAGCGCGGCTTAGGTGTACCTGCACGAAAGCAGCATTGAGGCCGCATGGAGGAATATAAAGGGGGACTTTTGGAAAAAAGACGTCGCCACGTGTCAGTTTCTGAATCGTTTGGACTAACTTTTAGACCGCATGACAAGATGTAGGACTGGTATACACCGTTCTGCAAGATGTTGGACTAATTTACACATGGTAGACAAGTTGTTGGACTAAATGTCCATATAGCTCCTTTCACTACGACCATCTATATTCAGTATTTGTTTAGGATAGTTACAATTAACGAGAGGAAACCTTACTAACCTATTCGATGCCAACTAAACAACGCACTCATATCGCAAACAAGTCATGTTTTTATAGATACAAATACACTAAAATATGTTAATCAACTAATTAGATATAACTTATACTTACCAGAAATGAGTCTGCATGCACACATAGATTCAAGATCCACTCACGTACTTTCCATATATGATCTTCACGCTAAGGCATTTAGGGTGATTTTTTTGGGATTCTAACATGCCTTTTATGTCCCCACCGCATAAGAAAAAAAAAGTGTCCAGATTCCCTCATCGGAAAACTCATCAGAAGCCCACGTGCATGCGGTGGGGAGTTTCCCGGGCTTCTCAGCTCAGCTAGCAAACTATTTTCTGAAAATAGACATATCGTCTACATAAATTACGGCCAGAATACCACTGCAAGCCCCAGTTTCTCTCACCTGCACAAACCAATCGGTGAGAAAAAAAATAGAGATAAAACCACCCAGATTCCCCGACACCATCCACCCACGCGCGCATGCTCTCCACCCACGCACGCATGCAAGGTTCTCCATGTTCTTTCAATTTTATTTCTTATTTTCTACTTAAAACTAGCATACCTATACTATATATCATTTTATTAAGTGGACAAGTGAAATCCAGGGGCATAATAGACATCTCACAGCTTATCGCAGCAAATAAGCCAAAATATTATAAGCCAAAAAGAAATCTTCCAAGAGTTTCTAAAAGATTCTGCCCACCGCCGTTTCTCCACACCGGAATCTCTAAGCAGGCTTATGTATAAGCACAAGCCCAAAAAGGTCACCCTTAAACTCCTTGCGAGTATTTGTGTTTATTGTGACAAAATATCAGAAAAGATATATGTGCTGCTAGAATCAATACTGACATAATGAAACATGTATGTGCACTAAACGAGGTAAAACTTATGGCTTAAGTTCTGCCTCGATTCTGTCTAGTGCAATGGGTCATCTAGTATCTAGAAGAAAGCTCTATGTAGAAGAAAACTTGGCTATTCAGTCACCAGAGCAGCATGCGACGAAACTACGTAAAGCTCTATGAATAACGTCCCCATAGATTGGAAGAAAATATAGAGCCGATGTTAAAAAGATGAGGTGAACTTAGTTTATTTAAAACACGTATGACGGATACTTACCTGGATCAAGAAGTGAGGCAAGCGATCACCGATAATGAAAGGACGCGACGACGGAATGTTTGGTGACACGCGCCTACCAAACTTGCAAAAGAAAAAACACGACAATAACTTAGACGCTGCAGCATGGAACACATACGACGCTCAAAAAAAGACTAACCTTGTGGACAACCAAGACATGAGAACCATGCACCACGATGGTCCTCGACGGAGAAAGAAACCTGTGAAAGACAAATAAACACAATTAGTAGATGCAAATAATAGAACTGGAAAGGCATCAAGAAAAGAGACAAAAAGCACGAAGAGGCAAAGAAGAATGACAGAAAACAGTACCCGGCGGAAGTATCCCAGAAGGTGTAGAACGAAGCGTAAACCATAGAGAATGAAACCTGCGAGATCAGAGAAAACATGACGTTAGTGAGAAAGGGAAAGAGAAGAGACAAAGCAGGTCACCGACGTCAATAGATGACAGCGTAATGAACCTACAAATGGATCCGGATGGCCGCCTGAACTTGCCGAAAAAACGCGTAGAGTGTGTGTGTAGAGAGGGATACGAAGAAAGAGAGAGGCTGAGGATAACTGAGACCATGGAATAACTATTGTAAGCACCTAAGGTGATCTGGTGCCACCAAAATCCGCATGATGCGTCTCTGGCTCGTGCGACCCCTCCCCACGACAACCCGATAATGATAATATCCACGTACAAAAATAGCAGTGAACTCTTTGCTCGCGAGAAAATGCACAACCTACATCTGCTATTGCCTAGATCCTTAGCATGAGCCCACCTAGAAACGACTAAGTGCCAAGTATGAAAGGCAGCTCACCTACCTTCATGTCAAGGATCTATGATGCGAGGTACCCGTGTGTGGCTAAGATTGAAACCACCACGTAGGTTATATGTGGACCCCGTAGCAGTGAGAAAACGCGCATGCCTACAGTCTACGTGGCCACGTTGACTGTACGCAGGCCCATCCACTACTACATAAATGCCTATCAGTGGCGCACGGACCCATGCGCCATGAATAATCTAAATATCAGTGGCGCATCTCGAGACGTGCGCCACGGATAACAGCTGCCGACGGATATAGTTTCATTATCCGTGGCACATTTTGTTGTTGTGCGCTAATGATAGGGTGCACCACTCATGCTAGACTTGGTGCGACACTGGTATTTTTTCGATATTTTATACGCTGCCCTCATATTTGTACATGTATTATAGACACAAGGTCAATGATAATACTTTATCATATTAATTAGAATTCAACACCGATGAAGTAGCGTGAAGAAATGGATTGTTGCACAACTTTACGTCCTGAGACCGATCGAGTAGCAAGTTAGTCATCACATTACAAATCAAGTGTTCGCCTAAACTATGTTCAAATACAGTAGAACCGCAACAACGATGAGCAAGACGGGGACCATGACCGAAGTCTTCATCCGGTTCTTCCACCTAGATTCCTCTTGCAGGTGGTTCCTCCACCCAGCTTCCGCCAACTTTCTAGTCTTCTACCCTTTGTAGCTATTGTCGCTGAACTTGTTCACCTATTTTTGACAGCCCTCCCACTTGATGTAGACTCCTGAAACCCAACCTTTGTACACCACGTACCAATTTGACATTTGTTTTGCACAAGGCAAATAGTATATTATGCAATGGAAAGCAAATGGTTGACATGCATGTTCATAAAAACAACAAAACAACAAAATGAACATCATGTAGAGCCATTGCAACAAATATTAACTACGACCTCGTACTTAGACTGGACACAGATAATCACGTGGACGTTGTCAGTGAGCCAAGCAGGATGCACAAGATATGTATTTGTGCATATCACAAGTCTCACTAACACCACCCTCAGGATCACATCCGAAATCAAGGAACAACTATAGTGGTGCCATAGCATTTTAATCATCGGTCGTTGCAACAAATATGAACCAAAAATATTAACATCAATTACTAGGGCCTCGTACTTAGAGTGGACACAAAAATCCTAGGGACGATGTTAGAGAGCCAGTTAGGATGCACAAGTTATGTATTTGTGCATATCACAGGGCTCACTGACACTCCCTCAGGATCACATCCGAAATCGAGGCACACATGTATAGTGGCTCCCTAGCAATTTAATCATCAACTGTTGCAACAAGTAAGAACCAAAAATATGAACATAAAGTAGTAGGACCTCATCTTATGTTGGGCACAAAGTCTTAGGGGCGATGTAAGCAAGCCAAGTAGGATGCACAAGATATGTATTTGTGCATATCACAAGGCTCGCTCACACGGCTCCTAGGATCACATCCGAAATCGAGGCACACCTGCATAGTGGCACCCTAACATTTTAATCATCGGTTGTTGCAACAAGAAAGAACCAAAAATATAATCAAACATCAAGTACTTAGGGCCTCATACTTATGTTGGACACAAAAACCACATGAACGGTGCAAGCGACCAAGTAGGAGATGCACAAGATATGTATTTGTGCATATCACAAGGCTTGATCACACGGGCCCCAATATCACATCCAAAATCAAGGCACAACTATATAGTGGTGCCCTAGCATTTTAATCATCGGCCGTTGCAACAAGCAAGAACCAAAAATATAAAAATCAAGTACTAAGGGCCTTATACTTATGTTTTATACAAAAATCTCAATGATGGGGTAAGCGAGCCAAGTAGGATGCACAAGATTTATATTTGTGCATATCACAAGGCTCGCTCACCCCATCCTAGGATCACATCCGAAATCTAGGCACACCTGTAGTGCCCCAACATTTTAATCATCGACATCCTAAGAATAAACATCAAGTAGGGACAAGATAATTAAAAGCAACACAATTAAGCATCACACGATTCATAGCCATGATAAATACCATCTATCACGATTATATAAGTAAGTATAACGATCTTTGAAACAATATATATAGAGAGCTAGGCGCATCATCAATCACAATAATTAAGTTCAACGATTGTAACATTTTGAGCTAGGCAAGTTATTAATCATTTTACGACGTTAGACACGTCCATCGATAGTTCAGAACTACATCCAATTTTACTATGGAAACATCAAGACTTATGACTCGGGCCAGGGAATGGTAGTATGCTTGCTTTTGTCATGAACTTCCTATCACCACCCCACATTTCGAGGCGTTCTTCTATCTCACGATTTCGCAATTTAATGTCGGTGTAGTGGAATACCCACTATAAGAAATTTGCTCACTAGTGACCTTTTCTTAATGACCATGACTTTTTTAGTCATAGATCTACGACCATTCTGAACCAATTGGTTGCAAGGCATTTCAGAGGGTCCAAACCTTGAATAATAATGACCAATTAGTCAAAAAGGTCATAGTTTGATTACACAAAAGGGTCATAGATAGATATCATGTGTTCAATGCCCTATATTAAGTAGTTTACGACCAATTTAAATGAGCGTGACTTCAAATTCATGTTGCCTTATAATGATGGGTTGTCCACCTCAACAATTTTGCTTATCTGTCATGTCCATGTGTCAACTTCCGTTTACATGTCATGTCCACGTGGAGTTGACTGCTATCCAATGAAAGTTGGGACCTCCCTTCCATATCGGTGTTGACCCATTGACCAAGATGCCCAACTAAAACACTATCCAATGACATGTGGGACCTACACTGTGCATGAAATAAGATGCAAAAAATCAGTCTCCAGGGGGTCAAACTCGCAACCTTAGGGCAATCATATAGACAACTTGTACTAACCACTTGGCAACTCAAACACTTGTGTATTAATCCCGCACACGTTTTGTTTAACTGACATTTTAGTAGCAGGCCCGCGAGCTGAATAATGCGCAAAAAGGAGCGCCGCCTGCACTCAAACTGGGAACCTCCCGGGGATGCACCTAGTGCACCTAACCTTTAGAGCACCGACCAACGGTGCAAACTACCCGCTCGGATCTTTTAAAGCCTCTAATTTGTTGAGAGATTCCCCGTAGGTTGGGCCAATGGCCCATATGCCATTGTAAGGTTGATGTATAGTGTGTATTCGTGGGCTTTTTATAAGTTTGTGTTTCACGTAAATAGAATAGTTTCAACTTTTTTGAAAAATTCAAAAATTCAATTTGGTTCATCTGAAACAGATGCATAACTTTTGTATTAGCGAATTTCTCATTATACTTCATCTCGATTGTTTGACCTAGTTTTTGCAAAATTGACACAAGACCATTTAAATTGGAGAAAATAGCTCTAATGTTTTGAAATTCATAAAAATGGAAATTGATGATCAAATATTGTCCAATTTGAGTGAAAATTATAATTGTTCGATTTTGCCTCATAATCTTGATAATGGCTTCAAAAAATTAAGTGAATCTATCAAAATATGGTCAAAACGGTGGGGGTGACCGTCCTCGTCTAGGGATAGAATTTTTCTAAACTTTTAGTGGATCACTGATGAAATGGCATATTGTGAACATAAAAAATATTTTTGCAAAAATCATGAGCATCATATGATGTACCTGTAGTTCAAATCGGACTCACTTCCTATCGATTCGGCAGACATTTGTATTTTTCATGAAAGGTGGACAGAAAGTTTTGAGATACCCAGTTGGATCTTCCATGTAATATGGACTAGTATTTTTTTTAAAATGGTGGTAGAATTTTGAATTATTCCTTTGGTGGTTGCTTCACAAAACGTCACGTTTTTGTTACTCGAAAAATGTAAAATGCCTTTTTTGTGTGACGAAAAGGAAAACTTCCTCCTGCATCATTGTTCGTCATCCCATGATGCACATTCATGCACGAAATGGGCACATTATCATATACTATGCCACAATTCTAGCGTTAACATTGGTCGTTTAACTAGAAAGACATGAAACCTCGAACATGATAGGTCATTTATGAGAAGTATTTTTGAGAGATTTATAACATACCAAGTTTGCTATTTTTCTTGCAACTATGTCACATAATATGACACCACACGAAGGTTTTATATTGTTCAATCTTTTTTGAATTTCTTATGTCCGTTTCAAAATATGGTCAAAACGGCGGGCATGAAGGTTCTTAGCTAGGGCAAAGCCTCTCTAAACTTGCATTGGATCTCTGATAAAACAGCATATTGTGTATCTAAATTTTTTTTTGTAAAAATTCATGAGCGTCATATCATGTACCTGTAGTTCAAGTCGGACCCACTTCCTACCGATTCGGCAGACATTTGTCTTTTTCGCGAGGGATCGACAGTAAGGTTTGAGATACCCTAGTTGGGACATTGTCCATGTGATTTGGTCTAGTATTTTTAAAAATATGGTGGTATCATTTTGAATTAATCCTTTGGTGGTTCCTTCACAAAATGCCTAGTTAAATTTGGCGGGATTTTGTCTTTTTCTCCTGGGGTGGACGGAAAGGTTTAAGATACTCTAATTTGTTAATAAGTCAATGGAATGTGTCCTATTATATATTAAAAATAGGTTGATTCCATTTTAAACCTTATTCTTGGTAGATGCTTCATAAAATATCCCCTTTTTAGCACTCAGAAAATGAAAAATAGAGCCAGCCATTCAGAAGAGAGAAATAGGCTGGCCACATATCCACCCACCATAGAAGATCTCAACTGTTCAGGTGGCCTCGATCCAACACTCCAATATCACAGCACCAGTATCACCTGCCTCCCACCCCCCTCACTTTTGACATGAATTGACCGAAATTCCCTACAATTCCCAGTCTTGCAGAAGAATGCATGGGTAGTTCTGTGAAATCCCTACACAAGATTGCGATCGAGAGGGATATCCACAAAACCTAATCCCCTCACATATGAGACCCTGTCTGCTCCATCACTCGTCTCCCCGACCACGCCGCCTCTCTCCAGATCTCCATCTCTATCCCCCACCCAATCCCTCCATTGTCCACCACTTGAGCAGTTGGATTCCCTTGCCACCCTCTTCTCCTACCAACCCCGTTTGACTCATGTCCTCCCTAGTCGACTCCTGTGCCACCCGATGGACATAGTTTCCTTCCTGCCTCGAGGACTACCGCCGCGCCGGATCCAGAGCTGAAGGAGCCCAAGATGGTGGCAATGACCGCGACAACGAAACAATCGAGCCATGTGGTGCAGTACGGGCGCATGCTGATTCAGTGGGGTTGGTGTACGGGGTGTAGGTCGATGCACCAGTTGTGGTGGTATTGACCCACCCTAATTCGACAAGGGTGGCATACAGGGAGAAGTTCGCCACACCACATGGAAGCGCAGGCTAGGAGGATGGGGATGTGCAAGTACCGATAGACAAACTCCACCTCAACGTCAACGCGCCTCGCGACAATGGTAAATTTTTCGTTACTAGAATTGTTTTGAAAAAATTCATGGGCCTAATTTATTTAGAGATACAAAGTGCCATGTCCATGGAGTGATGTTTTTTTGTTTGAGAGAACATTTGCTGAAAGCTTGCTGCTGTGACTCTTGACTTTTATTTTTAGTCTTGTTGGTCTAATTATAGAAGTGCTGATGTATCTGATAATACCAGAATATATGCCATCTCTTGTTTTGACTATCACTAAGTCACATAAGGAGCTCCCGCTTTTACTAGGTCCGCCTTGACTAGAAGCTTTCACCCAAAAAGAGTTAATGTATCTACTGCAAGCAAGTAGCTCGTTTGCATGTTGCAATATCATTTTTAAGATGATCTTTGGATGTTAATAATATTGGTGGTACTCCTTCAAATAATTTATATGTGATGAACTCGTGGTACTCATCTAGATAATTAATATGGTGATAATTAATATATGGTTCAATGTTTGTTGCTTCCCCATTATTCATTCCATTTAAACTTGAACAATCATCATGCTTATTTTGGAGATGTACCTAGGGAATTTATCTGCATGTATAATGTCAATCTTATAATAAATCATGATAGTCAATAATATGTTGCTGTAGTGAGGTTTATGCGAGACGATATTATTCAGCATTTTTTTAAACTTGGCAAACGACCTATGTTTTCATGTCATTCTAATTAGTTTCTTTGGTGTTTGTAAACCTTAAGCTTGTGGTAGCTGTATGGATAATCCATGAACTTGAGATGTTTGTAAACCTTAAGCTTGTAGTAGTTGTATGATCACTAATTTGGGGCCAAATAGGATAGTTTCATAGCTAGTCATTATGAGTCATGTATCACTAATTGAAGTGTCTAATCTACTTATGGTGTACGAGGAGGAGATCCTGGACTAAACGAGGAGGAGGATGATGAGGCGATCACGTCGGGATCTGTAGCTCTGGTTTCAGGTACTTAACTGTCCATCTTGTAGTGTCCTAGTCCTTGCTTCCTTGGAATAACTATGCCGGGATTTGGGGAATTTAGAAGCTTGTCCTTAGTTTGGTGGTCCTTCGAGGGGGAATTCAGAAGCTTGCCTCCCTGGAGTTTAGTTGTGTTAATTGTGATTCATACATGTTGTATTTCTAAGGAATAAAAGCTGGAGACCTTTTTTCAATCTACTATAGGCTTTGAGGGGAGGAGGACATCTTTGAGTACCTTGTGACCAAAACTGTGTAAAGGGCACATGCCTCAGATACCTCTATTTTAATATCTTTGCAATCCAGATGTATTGGTTCAGGTCTCAGTTACCTACTGATTAGGGAGTCTGCTAGATATGTCAATGAATGAGTGAATGATGTTAAAATTTTGAGCATTCAAGTTAGAGACCTCTATACGGTTATCGTGTTGCATTTTATTGTTTACGTTTAATTGCTAAACAAATCATTCCTGAGACAGTTTAGTACTGTGCATCTTGGTTGTACTGTTATATCTCATTGTTTGATAGTGCTCCCTCTTGTCTCTCGGAAAATGTAGTAATAGTATGCAGTTTCTTCTTCAAATTCAGTATCTTTTCTCCCTAAGAAGATTCATAGTGTGTAGTGAAGTGGTTCATGTTATTACTATCTACATATTGCGTATACGTTTTTCTTAGGACAAATTCTTGTGCTTTGCGAGTGAAGTGATGTCCTGTCTTGTAGTACCTTTTTTATGTGCATGGAGAAATCTGATTTTGACAATAGAAACTAAGTTAGCTAGCCTGGTTCTCATTCAGTCTATTCTCACAAACCTCCTTGTCTGTTATTACTACTATCTACAAGAATAGATGGAGTTTTGTAGCCTTTCCCTGTCTGTTATTACTGCATATACTTGTAGCAGTGTATTTCCCATTGTTCAGTTATTGTCTTGTTAGAGAGGTAGAGATAGTCTCTGACAAGCATGATTCTGTAGTACCAGAAACTATGACATTTTACTTGTCCTTGCAACTACAGAGAGATATGAATTGTAGGAGGAAGTCTAAAGGAGGTATTCTGTTGTCAAGCATCTGCTGATGTGGTTCTGGTGAGTCCATTCGATCCCTCGCCGCCTTTGTATCTGCTTAAGTGGTTCTGGTAATATCATTAGATTTTGTTGGGTCTCGTATATGTTTTGATCTCTCTCTAACAATATTCTTTGAACACTTGAACCCTTATCAAATTGGCAATGTTTGGATATATGATTTTTGACGTTAGGTGTCATAGTCTACCAACACTCGATTATTGAACTTTGAGCGCCTGTCATTAAGAATGTATTATTTGTTTGTCCAGAGACATGAAAACATAATAAATAGATTTGTTGTATGTATAGGGCTACTACTCTTAGAATTGTTTAATAGTTTAGCTTTCTTTTTCAATATAAATTTGGCCCTACTACTAGGAAAAGGCTGATATTTTATTTGCACCCTAGATTGGATAATATATTGGAACATGTCGAGGAATGCGCCGAAGACCTTGCGGAGCACGTCACTGAGGGGGCATGGTGGAGAGCGCAGAAGACGACGACAAAGCTGTTGCAGAGTGCGTGTCGATGAAGAGAAGCTCGAAGCTCGACGACGGACGACGCCCGAAGCTCGATGGACGATAGCACCGAGACAGGTAGGAGTGGAAGATATAATGAAGGAGGTTCATTTATTGTTTATACTATATCAAGTACATCCGTTCAGCCATGATAATATTGTAGTGATGAAGTAAAGTTAGTCCCTATAGGCAGTAAGACGAAAGATGCCGCTAGCTTAGGATGATCTGACTGTTGTGATGCTTTGTAAATTGTATTATTGGAAATCATATGCTTTGTGAATTATATTATTGGAAATATACCTATGCTGGTTTTGAGTGTTGCTCCTGTTAGGTAGGCCTTTGTTGGATTAAAAAAAGGCCACATGCCCAACATTTCTGTACCATAACAGTGTGGATGAAATGGGTTGTGAACTAGAAAATGAAACGAACACAAAAAGGCCTTGGACCATAATTAATCGGACCCTATAAATGCCACATACCATAAAGGAAACTAGCCTTGAAAAGGATATGGCCCAAAAAGAAATGAAGGTAGAAGGGCAAGGCCTAGAAAACAAAAAGGCTAAATTTCTTAGGGTTTGGCCCATATAAAATACCTAACTGGACTAGGCTAAATAAGATCGACGACCTTTCCAATTGGTCACAGATTTTCCACGTAGGATCGACCATGTAGGATTTGATGTGGACAGGGTAGATAGTTTGTGACCAAAACATTTGTTCATAGAATCTATGACCATCTATATTGGTCATAGATGTCTATGACCAATTCAGAAAAAGGTCGTGGTGTTTAACTAGTGATGCTCAACTTTTGACCAGCTGTATTTGGTCACAGAAAGGTCATAGATTAAAAACTATGACCTTTTAGTGACCAATATGTAGGGTCATGTAGCACCAGATTTCTTGTAGTGACCCCCCTTTTATGCAGACATCGTGATTAATAATTTCCAACATCTGAGTATGTATGCGAAAGAAGTGTTCTCTGAGATCATGATCCGTGATGGTCACCAAATTTTGGGCCCACTTCCAGAGATGAGATGGCAGCATAAGAAACTGTTGGTCCCGGACAAACCTGCTCATGTGATAAAGGATGTATAAGGCCTCATTTAGACTATCTTTCGGCTGCTTGATGTAGGGGAATTCCGTTACGTGGGTAAACACATGTTTCCCTCCCTAACATCTCCCCTTGATGAAGTAGCATCCATCTAAGGCGTAGGCGTTCAGAGCATCATCCATAACACTCTTTATGTTGCTATAGTCTTTCTTCTTTGTCAAAATCCCCGAGTCAAAATATGTGGCTTGCAAAAGCTTCAGGGAAATGTTGATGAGTGTGCAGTATTTGTTTCTACGCAAAACAATTCAAATGGATTGTATTGGAAAAAATATGGAAATATAAGAAAATATGTTACAGTGGCCAGCAAATAAGTACTATACTTACTCGGGAAAGAAAATCACGAGAAGGTAATCCTTCTTTCTGTTCTTTAGCATTAATTCCTGGAGGTAATTCTCCATGAGTGCCTCATCCCCAGGGTTCAGCAAGATCCTTTCACGCATATAGAAGGGGTCCGCTACCGTGATGCCCTAGGTTCTCTCTGTCGACCTTCATCGCCATGTGGAGCGAGTATAGGAGGACTAGGGTATAGTCCAGGCGCTACGAGTTAAAAAAATTGAAGATGTCTTCGAACCGCAGGAAGAACATATTCGCAGGGGTTGTATCAATGAAGCCCTTGCCCTATGGAACCTTGACAACAAAAACATGGTGCGATGGATTTTCTCTTTAAGAAGGAGGTCCTACTGAAACAGAATAGCGTCATGTAGACTCCGCATAGATGGACTTGCCGATTTGAGCATCATCAAATCTAGCATCAGCATACCTGCTATATACATTTTCCACAAGACATCCTTGGGTTCATATGGCACGTTATCCTGAGCCCGGATAGTATTTGCCACCTTTAAAGCATGCTAGCTCGTAGCCTTCTGCTTCTTACTTATTTTTCGATCCTTCTTCTGTTGATTAGGGACCGCTAACTCCTCAAAGGCCACATGTTGTAGTGTGATAGGGCTGAAAACAATTCCATGATTGGCTTGTGGAGCATCGGTGATAGCTGGAGGCGTCTCTTGAGAATCACCAAAGACCATATGCTGCTCGCATGTACTAGGACCAGCTAGATCGTCGTGAGAACGACTAAAGGGTTCTTCAATAGAAGGCATGTAAATTTCATCCTCGATGCTAGTGTTTAGGAATGCATCGATGTTGTCACCATTGCTATTGTTGTGTGGCATATCCACGCTAGGTAGTGGCGGTGGTGATGGCTGTGCGACGGCCTTCCCATTGCTTCTGGTGGTGGCGACGACTGGTGGTGCCGTCACTTTAATCTATGGGGTGGTGCCTCTCCCAGATACAAATATGGGTCTTCGAACATACCAAGGGCCAGCCGTGGCATTATTCGAGGGCCTTATGTTCGTTGGCTCCCTCAGGATGAATGGGGAGGGGTTCGGCGTTGTTGTAGCCCGGAAACACCCAAGCCATGGCTACCCTTAACATGCCATCAAGCATGGGCTTGTTGTGGAACATGCAGTTCTTCGGTTGAGCGATAGTACGCTTGGCAACATCCTTCAACTAGCCCTCCACATACTGGAGGAGAGTGCAAGCAACGTCCTTCGAAGAAACATGTTGGGCATCAGTGATACGGAGGTCATCAAAGGCAAAATTGATGAAGTCATTGGATGAGCCTCTAAGACGCTTAGTTACCATGGTGATGGTGTCAAGCTCGGCTAGTATCGAGGCACCACCGATGGTGGGTGTGCAAGAGATGGAGGGGTTTCTTGCTGCCATGGTGCCAGCTGGCGTATGCTCCGTCGACCCCTTGGGTGCATTAGGACGAAGCACCGGCTGCGCCACGATGTTGTCGGGCGGCGTCACCAGTCTGACTGGTTGCGCTGCCCTGTTGGCGACTGAGGTCATCATAGCCTCGAAGGCTGGCTTCTGCGTGCCGATCATGGGTCGATTGATCATGCTGCTGCCGGTCAAGCTGGCCAAAGGTATCGGCCCTTGTTGACCTACCTGGTTCCAAGCATCAAGCCCATCCAACAAAGAAGGAACAATCTCGATCATATTCTGTCCCACTCGGTCATCGATTATCCATGGCATTTGATCCATTCTTCTCTTGCTCTCTTCAAGCTCGCGTATTTCGTTAGCCTCCTTTTGCATCTTTCTCTCCCTTCTAGCCTTGGTGTCCTGTTTGTAGTAGTCCCTCGTTTTTCTGGTTGTGCCAAGGCCAGAGACACAACCACTTGATGTCAGCGGCTTACACTTATCCCTCTTCTTCTAAAGGTTCGTCCCCCTGTTGAAAGGACCGTCCCATGGCTCTGTTGACCCCTAGGAGGAGGATCCCACAACTACCTTTAATTCAACATGCTACAAAGGTAAGAGGTGAACCTGTTTAGAAATTTGTCTTCATTATTAATTATAACACAATCGAATTGAGATCCGTGGTAAGTTGCCTACCAGATGTTTCTCGAATTTCCTCACATTCACATCACCGGTAATGAATTCCTTTGTTACTAGGTGCAAATAGTAGCGGGCTTGGACAAAGTTCCTCGTCCGCCGCTCCATGAATATCTTCCACATTTTTTCTTTATGGAGACATCTAAGCTCGGGGTCCTCCTTGTCCCAATTGGGGTGCACTCCTCTATAACCACCGCGTCTACAATGATGGTTTCCTATGTTGATGTAGCCCGACCTTCGGTCGTTACCACATCATGGTCTCCAACTTATGCCATGTCGCCATGGACTCCAAAGGTGAATCCGTTCCTCTATGCGAACCCACTTCCTACCCTCTTGAATGGTATACTACTTCATACTCTGTCCCATATCAATGATAGGTTCAGACCAACAAGTATGGAGGCATGGGAGAAAGCCTGGAGCACCAAGCACGACAAGATGAAGTCTTGGAAGAGAAGATGGAAAGAAGCAACAAGCTCCAGAACTGGAGTCTCCGCCGTCATCGCTCCGGAGAGTCCGCCCGGAACCAGCCGGAGTGTCCGACGCAGCTGGACTGTCCGGCGCGACTCAGCCGGAGTGTCCGGCCTACCCCAGCCCCGTCCTGGCGCGGACATTCTGTGTGCTACATCGGACTCTACCCGGACACTACCCGGAGTGTCCGGCCACCCCGGAGTGTCCGGCCCACTTGACCCGGAGTGTCCGGCCTACGCGATGGGCCTGCGTGCCAACATCTGGGCCCTTGGCCCATGTACCCCTCTATTCCGCACCAAACCCTAGTTTTATGCCCAAACTACCCCTGAACCTGTGGCTGGCCTATAAATAGAGCCCCCACCCCTCACTGTATCCCCTTAGGCATAGATGATAGACTAAAGAAACCCCCCTTTGTGGAATCTCTAGTTTTGCGTCATCCCCTTCTATCAAAGGGGATCGAATATCGTCACCACCTCGTTGGAGTTTGCATCGCACCTCCCTGTTGTACAAGGCCTTGGTATCGGTGTCCCTTTGCCAAGAAGTCAAGACCCTCTCCAAGGTGTTCTTCCCTTTCGGCTTGGGATTGACGGGAGCACGTTGACTGATCTTTCCTTGTGAGGATTCTATCGGACCGGTGGCCACCGGTGAGAGCAATCGGCCTTGTATCGTGTGTGTTTTGCGTGTGTTCATTGTGTTCTTCGCGAGGTGTGCGTTCGCTTCCGCTACCTTCTCCCTTTCCCCTCGCTTTCCCATCGATTTGACCATGATATCCGTGAAGATCGGACCACCCTAGAGGTTTGCCCTCATCACATGTTTTGTTCCCGCATCTTCTTCCCCCACTTAGTCAAAATATACCAAAATTAGATACCACCTTGAACTTTAAAAGGTTAAACTCTTCTTCGTCGACCCTCAGCTCATGCTTCTTGACCTCCTCATGCCTTTGACCCTTGTCAATCCGAATCTTCACCCGGGTTCTCCAGCTGCTCAAGGCGGTGCTCATCTTCGTGAGGGCTAACTGGTTTTCCTTATTGATACGGGGTGGCCCGATCTTCTCAGTAAGCGGATAGAGGTGATGATGGTGGATGATAGATAACTAGCCTGTAGCTATGAACTCTCCCGCTCGATCCCTGATGCCAATGCAACAGCTCTCGAACCTTGTAGGATATTCACAACACCATGCTCTTGCGCACGCAGCTGTGACCACGAACGGTAGTATGAAATCTACTAATTCCCAATGGAACAACAGATCACACTCAATTATAGTTGATAGATTCGAACACAAGGTAATTCCAGAGGTTCTATGAAAGAAATAACTCCAAAATATTTTAGCGTGGTCTAAACCCTAACTAGGGGTCGTCCTAGGGCTTATAAGGGCGGCTGGGGCGGACAGAAACCGAAACTAAACGCATACGACTCAAACTGATACAAACCGACTCCGACCAGATTCGGTCGGCGGGTGGACACTCCGGTCGAAATCGGCCAGACACTCCGGTCGAAATCGGCCAGACACTCCGGTCAGGCCAGACACTCCGGGTGAAGTGTGCCAGACAGTCCGGTCTGGCCGGAAACTTTGAAGTTTCCGGGTGGTCTCTGAGTAGTGTCCGAACTGGCAGACAGAATGTCCATGCCAGTTTGCCTCTCGACCAGGCCGGACAGTCCGGGTGGAACTGGCCGGACACTCCGGTCATGGCAGATCTTTTTGCCTCCGTCTTGATGATCTTCTCTTGCGCCTTCCTCCCGCTCCTCCCTCGCGCATCCTTGGGCGATCATCATGTTGGGCTTCTATTGTAGCCCTACTCCTCCTCGCGCCATGCTTGTTTCTCCAACGAACCTGATCATACATAAATGCATAGACTTAGTGAGATGGGGTGGCCCGATCTTCTCAGTAAGCGGATGGCGATGATGATGGTGGATGATAGATAACTAGTGAGTAGCTATGATCTCTCCCGCTCGATCCCTGATGCCAGTGCAACAGATCTCGAACCTTGTAGGATATTCACAACACCACACTCTTCTGCACGCAGCCGTAACCACGAACGGTAGTATGCAATCTACTAATTCCCGAGGGAACAACAGATCACACTCAATTATAGTTCGTAGATTCTAACACAGGGTAATTCCAGAGGTTCTATGAAAGAAACAACTCCAAAATATTTTAACGTGGTCTAAAAACTAAAGCTATAGCGCCCCCATATATTTAAGGGTCTAAGAGGCGGCGGCCTAAGGGTGGATCCGAGTTGGTCCCACCCACCTATGGATACAAACCGACCCAACTTGGGTTCGGTCCAACTGGCTCTGCCGTGGTAGAGTTGTAGTCGCTTTCTCTCCCGCGGCAGCCTGCCGTGGCAGAGTAGGACTCGGTTTTCCTGCCGTGGCAGAGAAACGACGCTTTTCTCTGCCGCGGCACAGAACGTCCTCCTCTTGTTGATCTTTGACTTGAACAGCTCCTTGCGCTTCCTCCGTCTCCTCCCTCGTGCATTCTTCATTGATCAACACGCCTTGTTCCATTATCTCCTCGCTCCGTGCTTTACCTTCTTCTCCTAAGTACCTGATCATGCAATAATTCAAAGACTTAGGTAGTATAAAATCCTCATTAACTAAAACACCAGGTTCATTAAGAAACAAGTTCACCTGTTGTTCTAGTAGCTTGGCACGAGCTCTTGTGATTGGTCCAATCCTTATCTCATTAGATTGATCCTTCTTTGCAATTGGAACATCTTTATTAGCAATTGGGGTATGTGTAATTGTAGGGATGTACTCATCATCTCCACCCCCTTCAAAAAGCGTCGACCTCGACGCTCCAAGGTCTTCTCCAGCATATGGTGACAAATCAGCAATGTTGAAGTTGTTGCTAACTCCACCAAACTCCTCAATATGTACATCAACCGAGTAGGCATTATCATTAATCTTGGCGAACACCTTGTAAGGACCAGCACCACGTGGCTTCAATTTGGACTTTCGAAGTAATGGAAACCTATCCTTGCGTAGATGCACCCAGACCATATCTCTAGGCTCGAACAACACTTCTTTCCTTGCTTGATTCCTTACAGCAGCAATGTTCTTGCCTTTCTTTTCAATAGCCTCTCGAGTCTTCTCATGTATTTTCTTCACATAATCAGCACGTTTTGATGCCTCCATATCAACTCTCTCATGTAATGGCAGAGGGAACATATGAAGTGGCGTCAGTGGCTTGAAACCATACACCACCTCAAAAGGACAAAGATGAGTAGTTGAATGCACAGCCCTGTTATAAGCAAACTCAACATGTGGCAAACACTCTTCCCACTCCCATAGATTCTTTTTAATCATGGTCCTTAGCAACTATGACAATGTTCATTCACCACCTCCGTTTGACCATCTGTTTGGGGATGACATGTAGTACTGAACAGCAGCTTCGTTCCTAGCTTCCCCCATAAGGTCTTCCAAAAGTAGCTCATGAACTTCACATCACGGTTAGAAACAATCGTCTTTGGTACTCCATGTAACCTCACGATGTCCCTGAAAAACAGGTTAGCAACATGCGACGCATCATCGTTTTTGTGGCAAGCAATAAAATGAGCCATCTTAGAGAACCTATCCACTACCACAAATATAGAATCATGACCTCTCTGAGTTTTAGGTAGACCTAGCACAAAATCCATACTAATGTCTTCCCATCGAGTAGTAGGTGCAGAGAGAGGTGTATACAAACCGTGAGGCTTCAACTTAGATTTTGACTTGTGGCATGTAATATATCGGCTCACAAATCTGTACACATCACGCCTCATCTTGGGCCAATAAAAATGATCAGCAAGCATGAGCAATGGCTTCTCACGCCCAAAGTGACCCATCAAACCACCAGCATGTGATTCTTGCACTAAGAACAAACGCAACGACGATTCTGGAATACATAGTTTGTTAGCTCGAAACAAATATCCATCACGAATATGATACTTATCCCATGCGTTTCTAAGAGCACACAAACGATATGGTTCAGCAAAATCATGGTCACTTGCATAAAGTGCACAAATAGATTCTAATCCAGGAATTTTAACATCAAGATTGCTTAATAGCATGTTCTTCCTAGATAGAGCATCAGTAACAACATTCTCTTTTCCCTTCTTATAGTAAATGATGTAAGGAAAAGACTCAATGAACTCAACCCATTTAGCTAATCTTCTATGCAAGTTTGATTGAGCTTTCAAGTATTTCAAAGCTTCATGATCAGAATGTATGATGAATTCCTTTGGCCACAAATAATGTTTCCAAACCTCAAGTACTCTAACAAGTGCATACAATTCTTTATCATAGATAGAATAATTCAAACGAGCACCAGTCAATTTCTCAGAAAAATAACCTATAGGCCGACCCTCTTGCATCAAAACGCCACCTATGCCTATACCACTAGCATCACATTCAACTTCAAATTGCTTTGAAAAATTAGGTAAGGCAAGTAATGGTGCAGAAGTAAGCAAACGTTTCAATCTATCAAATGCAATGTCTTGGGCCGCGCCCCATACAAAAGGAACACCTTTCTTTGTCAAATCATTCAAAGGTGCAGCAATGGTGCTAAAATCTTTCGCAAAGCGCCTATAGAAACCAGCGAGACCGTGGGAACTACGCACTTGACTTACATTCATTGGAGTAGGCCAATTCTGAATTGATTCAATTTTAGATTGATCTACCTCTACTCCATGCTTAGAAACAACAAATCCTAGGAATATGACCTTATCTTTTGCAAATGTACACTTCTCAAGATTAGCATATAGTTTATTATCACGTAGCACTTGCAAAACTTGTCTAATATGAGTGCAATGTTCAGATTCGGTGTGGTTGTATATAAGTATATCATCAAAGTAAACAACCACAAAATGACTAATAAACTCTCTCAAAACATGATTCATCAAACGCATGAAAGTACTAGGTGCATTAGTAAGACCAAACGGCATAACTAACCACTCATACAAACCGAATTTAGTTTTGAAAGCAGTTTTCCATTCATCCCCTTCTTTCATCCTAATTTGATGATAACCACTACGCAAGTCAATTTTAGAGAAAACAGCAGCACTACTCAATTCATCTAGCATATCCTCTAAGCGTGGAATAGGATGACGATATCGAATAGTAATGTTATTAATCGCTCTACAATCAACACATATGTGCCAAGTACCATCTTTCTTAGGGACTAAAATAACAGGAACAACACAAGGGCTAAGAGAAACACGAATGTACCCTTTATCCAGCAACGCTTGTACTTGCTTCTGAATTTCCTTAGTTTCTTCGGGATTAGTCCTGTAGGGTGCACGGTTGGGAAGTGTGGCGCCAGGAATCAGGTCCACTTGATGTTCTATACCACACAATGGAGGCAACCCTGCGGGTACGTCTTCTGGAAACACATCCCCAAAGTCCTGCAAAACAGAAGAGACACCAAGAGAAATAGGGGTCATGTCGTTAGAAACCAATACCTCGCCCTTATACATGAGCACAAGTGGCATGGCTGTAGGATCCTCACGAAACTCTCTCATATCCTCCTTGGTGGCTAATATCAATAACCCAGGCACTCTCTCACTTTTCGTTATATCACTCAACTTAGGCTCAATTACATTAGGAACAGCTGTGACACAGTCTCGCCGAATGGTAGTATCTTCCTTCAAGTTCACCTCTATCTTCTGGCGAGAATCATTCACAATTTCTTGTGGTGTCATTGGCTGGATAGTAATCTTTCATCCTTTGAATTCCAAGTGATATATATTGGCTCGGCCATTTTGTTGCACATGGCGATCATAGAGCCAAGGCCGACCCAATAGTAGGTGACAAATAGATATAGGAACCACATCAAAATCAATAGAATCTTTGTATGGCCCTATTTGAAAATTCACACGTACCATATGATTTACCTTCATCTCACCATTGTTGCTCAACCATTGTATGTAGTATGGCTTGGGATGAGGTAAATATGTCAAATTCAGTTTGGCACACAGTTCCTTACTTGCAAGATTTCTGCAGCTACCTCCATCAATAATGACCTTGCAAGCTTTATTTGGTCCAACTAGAGCTTTTGTTTGGAACAAGTTGCAACGCTGGGATTCCTCAACCGGTTGCACACTAAGTACACGTGAAGATACGACAATAGTTGGTGCACGCTCATTATATGCATCAGTACCAACCACGCCATCATCAATATCATCATAATCATCAGAAGCTTCATCTCCACTTTCTACTTCACCTTGTTCATTAACAAACATAACCTTGCTGTTTGGACAATCTTTCTTGTAGAGACCTCTACCTCCACAAGTGTGGCACACCACATCACAAGTACATGCAGTAGACATGTTGGAACCCGAGCTAGCAGCAGGAGCAGCGGGTTTCCGAGCATTAGAACCAAACGAAGGTGTACTTGCTGGTTTGGTCGATGGTGTAAACGGAACGGCAGCTGGTGACGCAGCTATAGGAGGAGTAGGTCTGGCCGAAAATCTGTTGGAGAATGGAAAACGAGCACGTGACTTCGCCTCTTCTGCCAACTGGGATTTGGCCTCTCTAGCATGATGCAACAACTCATTCATGGTCTCATACTTGTGATGACAAACAATGCTCTTGATTGGTAACTTCAAATTGTTTAAGAATCGTTGCTTGGTCATCTCAATGGATTCATGAATTCTAGCACGCCGCATAAGCATCTCCATATAATACTCATCAACTGTCATGGTGCCCTGCTTCAGTTGCGTCAATTTATCAAAAACTGATCGCAAGTAATTGGTTGGTACGAAACGAGCTTTCATGATTTGCTTCATCTCGCGCCAATCCCTCTGACGAGGGTTTAACTCATCAATGCCCATTGTTATGGACTTGGGTTTTGGAGAAGGAGGGAGTGCTGGAGACATCTATCGACTAGCAAAAAAGCACACAGGGGACAAAGGATTTACCCAGGTTCAGGCCTCGTAGAGGTCCCTACTCCTGCTTGTCTGCTCGTGGAATTATCAAAGGAGTCGAAAATTACAATGGTGCGCAGATGCAATCTGGCGAAAGTTGTGGAAACTAGGGTTGTGTGTGTCCTCCTCGCCGCCCCCTCCTAGCCTTTATATAGATAGGCTAGGTCTCGGGTAGCAGGTCGAGTCGGTTACAAGTAAGGGTTCTTCCCTTCAAACTTTCTATCTTTAGCTTCTTATTGTCTCTCAAGCAATCGAGAGTCCGCAGGTTAGTCGAGTCCTTTCGTCTGGGCCTTTGCGACACCGTGGGCCTGTACATATTTAGACCGTATATACCAAGCTTGAGTACCTGTAAGGTATACCCATGTCAGTAGCCCCCGAGTATCCAGTGGAATCGCAGATTCGACTGGGTACTTTTTGAAGTTTCGAGTGCCTGAATGTGTGCATTTCGGCTGCTTTTATTTGTGTCATAGGGATTGTTGATATACGTGCCTGATATAACCGAAGTATCGGTACCAGTTAACCACCTTAGGGTGAAACAACGCAATCTACTCGAATTCGAGTCCCGGACTCGAATCCGGAAAAATGCTGGCGTAATTCGACTCAGGTCGCGGAGGTCTTATAGGAGTCGAATTCCAGTTATATGGGTGTGAGCACTTGACGCGTCCGTCAAGGCATGTTCATCGTGCCTGTAGGCACGGATATGTTTCTGGTAGTGCGCAGTTAAATGTGTTGCCAGGCCTTTATTCAGGTCTTACCTTCACGTTGTAAGCGCGGCATCCGAATTTTATCATCGCGGAGATTATTCGGGCAACCCAGGAGACGTAATCTCTTTGTAGGGAAAATTATGAGGCGGTGTCGCCATGATCTGCGAGTGCTAATGTAATCAACGCACAACTTTCGTGCATATAATCATAGGGTGCAAATAATTATGAGGCGGTGTTGCCACGATCTGCGAGTGCCTGGTTGAGTCGAAGACTTAGGCAGGGACTAAAGAAATTTTGCGACTGCTGTCATTTTTGTTTGTTTGAGTCGAAAACTTGGGTTGCGACTGCTGTCGTCTTTTGCTTGCTTGTTTCAGTCGAAATTGTTTCCAGCGCTCCCTATGGGAGTAACCCATGTCCATAGTCGAATCGGTTTTCAAGTGGTTGGGTTTGATTGTGATTGCCTGTATCCCTGCAATAAGAAAAGAAAATCATAGGGTGCGCGGCCAGCACTCCCTATGGGAGTAGCCCCCGAGTGTTTGGTGGAGTCGAAAACTCCAGCAAGGACTAAAGTAGTCGAAGTTTTCCGCTAAGTAGCTGTTGATGACGTCAGTGCTGACGCTTGCATGACCTCAGTTGCCCGCGTGAGTGGCTTTGACGGGACGTGACGAGCGGTGGGTCCCACTTTTTGACTTTGATTTGACTGGGCGTGCGTAATCTTATTATTAACTATGCCTCCTCGATTTCCGTGCAGTGGAAGGAAGATTCGCGCTTCCTCTTCCCCACGTGTCGAGCGCGATATGTGCCATGCATCCAATAGGGTTTTTGTGAACCGTTGGATTGCATCTCTTAGGGGTTAAGTAGCGATGCTACGGCGGTAAATTTCCATCTGCACCCTTTTCTTCCTCGCTGCCATCGCCATTGCCGCTGCTCCTCTGCTTTTCTCCTGCGCTCATGTCCTCCGCAGCTCTGGACCATCTCCACTGGTTTCCAAGTTATTTTCTGCGTTGTCATCGCCGTCGCGCAATGGGAAAGAAGAAAGGAGGCGCTGCCGCTGAATCCGCCGCCGTTGCTGCTGTGGCGAAGAAGAAGGGAAGCTCTGCTGCTGCGGGCACCAGTATCGCCGCCGGCGGGAAAAAGAAGATTGCGGGCACCCGCGTGACCAATGGCGCTTGGCGCCCCTCAATCATCAAGGCGTCCGATCTCCGTCTTCTTCGCCAAGACGGAGTTATTTCCGCAGCAGTCGCCGACGCGCGCGTCCCCAGCGGTGAGACCATTCCTGTGCCTCCCGCTGGTTTTCGAGTGATGTTTCTTGCTTTCATCATTCGCGGCCTTTCCTTGCCTATCCACACCTTTCTTAGGGGTCTCCTCTGTTTCTACGGGATCCAGCTCCATCAGCTGTCCCCAAATTCGATTCTTCACATCTCTTGTTTTATTACCCTCTACGAGTGCTGGCTTGGAATCGAGCCGCACTTTGGCCTTTTCAAACGTTTATTCAAGCTAAAGCGTCAGTCCGCATCTGACTCTTTAGTTTATGACGTAGGTGGTTGTGGAATCCATGTCGACCCATGCGCCACCTATTTCGACATCAAGCTCGCCAAGTCCGTCCAGGGATGGCCGGACAGGTGGTTTTATGTTCGCGACCAGAAGGCCAAGGACGAGCATTTTGGACTCGCGCCTTTCGATCCCGCGACTCCCTGCAAGAAGATGCGTTCTTGGAAGAACGTGATCATGCCCTCCGAACTTGCAGAGACAGATGTGTTATATCAACGTGTCTGCGACCTCGAAAGTCGCATAGGTGCAGAAGAGGGAGGTTGCGCCCTTGTCAGGACTTGGCTGCGTCGTCGCGTCCAGCCTCTCCAGGCTAGGGTCCATCCCATGTTTCAATGGGGTGGTGCTGATGATGTCACTCGTGTGTCTGCCGATGGCATATCCGCGAGTGAGGTAGATAAGAGGGTGCGACTGGTCACGAAGTACACCTTCAAGGATGTGCTTCTGAATGAGCCAGTCGTTCCTGCCTTCGATGCTTCGAATCCTCCTCCCGAGGTATAGTCGTGCTACGCAGTAGCTTATGTTTGCGATTGCTTTTCTGTTGCTTACTTGCTCCTTTTTACTGTTTGTATGCAGGACTGGGCGGTGTCGCCTTGCATGCCTCCTCTCCCTGAGGGCATTATTCCTCGCGAAGCTTTTGAAGAGGATGAGTCTGAGTCGACCATCCCTTCTAATGTGGAAGAGGAAGCCCCCGAGTCCGGGAGCCCGGACACTCGCAAGCGTTCTCGCAGCAAGGACTCCGATGCGTCGACTCCTTCAACTCCAGAAGGCATAGTTGCTGGCGCGGAGTCACCAAATCCCGCCGTTCGTCTGAGGGCTGTAGCACCATCTTCTCGCAAGAAGATGCGATTACCCAAGGAGTCTTCGTCGGAGTCGGCGGAGGACACATTTGATCTTGAGAAGTTTGACTGGTAAGTTTATGAGGTCATTCATTCTTTTCTGTTTTCTATTTGTTGGCTTTGCCCTGGAGTTTTGCCTTTTCTTAATGCGAATTTGGTCTTGTAGTCAAGAGGTGTCTTCATCTTCTGGCGACGTTGAATTTTTGAAGGAATCAGGAGTCGCGACTTCAAGGGCCAAGGTAGATGTCGAGCGCGCTCCTTCTCCTCCGGCAGCGGCCCACTCCGGGCACAATTCTTCGAGCTCTCCTCACGGGGGGAGCATCGAATAGTTGCTCGGATGACGGCTCAACAGACTTCTTCGGAGTCGCTAGAGGACCATGTGAGTATATCTTTCCTTCTTTTGTATTTTGGCAGCCAATGTCTTCTGTTGCCCTCTCTGATTCCTTGCTTGGTGCAACAGCTCCTTGTAAAGGAGGCCGCGCGAGTGGCGGAGCAGGTGATGGCGATGGGTCGTCAGCATGCGATGCTGGAGACGTGTCACCGCGTGGTCAAAAGTGAGTGCTTCCACGCTTGTTCCTTTCATCTTCTCTCTGTTTTGGTATGTTCGACTGATAGCCAATTATTTGACTACCATGTAGCTGAGCATAACGCCCTACTTCGCAATGTCGCATAATTGGAGAAGACATTGGCCGCAGCTGTGAAGGGGCGCGATGAGGCAATCACGGCTCGTGATGATGCCCGGAAGCGCGAAGAGGATCTGCGCGCCTCTTTTGCAGCCAGGGAGAAGTTGTTCCAGGAGCAACTATTCTCAGTCACCAAGGCCCTCTCAGGTACCTTTACTGGTAGATTTTTATTGATGCTTTTCTCTGTTTCTAGAGTTTTGCCAGTGGCACTAGAAATTTGATCCATGTTTTTTGGTGTAGATGCTGGCGACTTGAGTTTTGACCCGTAGGCCCTTCGTCGTGATGACGCTCTGGCCGGCACGGTGTCTATGGTCGAAGACCGAAGCGCCGCCGTCCAGGATACATTATCCAAGGCCAAGGTTGCCCTTAGTCGCCTCCGGGAGGAGTTGATGCCAAAGGCGGAGCAGGTCGATACTATGGATGAGCTCGTGGAGTCACTCGCCAGTGGTGGAGTCGATGATTTGATCGATCCGTGGTAGCGGGAAGTGATCTTTTGGGCAGTGCTTGTTTAAAGAAGTGAAGTCCACGCACATCCGTGTCCTTTTTTGGCACCAGCACCATATTGGCGAGCCAAGTGCTTTCCTTGATCTCGCGTATGAATTTGGCCTCGAGGAGTCTGTTGATCTCCATGCCAACTGCCTGCGCTCGTGGCTCAGATAGTCGCCTGATTGTTTGCTTGACTGGCCTCGCGTCGGGGTTGACGTTGAGTGCGTGCTCGGCGAATTCCCTGGGAACTCCTGGGATGTCCGCAAGACACCAGGCAAAAATTTCCCAGTGCTCACGGAGGAATTCGACGAGCGTGAGTTCCTATGTGGGACTCAAGTTGTTTGCGATGAGGGCCGTTTTGGCGGGATCTGTCGGATGGACCTGCACCTTCTTTGTGTGCACAGATGAGTCGAAGGAGAGATAAGGTGAGCTTGGCCTGCTCGGGGGAGGCAGGCTGTTGTCTGTCGTCTCCTTCAATCGCGCGAGCTCCTCCTGCATGCCGAAGGACTGGGAGATTCTGTTGAATTCCCTGTCGCAAGGTAATTCGCACGAGCTCTTGTAATAGGTCCGCAAGGTAATAGCTTAGCACGAGCTCCTGGGATGTCCGCAAGGTAATAGCTTAGCACGAGCTCTTGTAATAGGTCCAATTCTAATCTCATTGGACTGATCCTGTCTTGCAACAGTTGTAGCATCTTCAGTAGTCATTGGGGTAGGTGTAATTGTAGGGATGTCCTCATCACTTATTCCCTTTGAGATTTATGTTGTCAAATGGACCAGGGAACTTGTATCGTTGGTGAAGCTTCTGGATGAGGAGATTGGCCAAATGCGCTTGCTGAGGTGCCCTTAGGTTTCCCGTGTTGATAGAGATGGTGCCCCAGACAATGCACCCGATTGATATGTCGTACCATTTAACAAGATGTTAAGGTGCCAAGGGTACACCACCAACATTCACTTCGGTAAAATCCTCCCAGACGCTGCCAAGCATTGGCGGCTGCCGATCCTACCTTTGGTTCTTCGCTTTATTAGGTTGGATTACCACCATCCGTGTGTTCACCGCCAGTTGTCTCACCCTTGGTGCCACTAGCGATGGTGGCATCATTGTGGCCACCACCACTATCAGTGGTTTCATCGTTGGCATCCCTGTCTTGCTCGGGGTGATACATCTTGTTGTCGCCCTCTTTGCCCCGACATGCTGCTATCTCCGCTTGCTCCAAGTCTCGGTTAAACTCCTAGAACTTCTTATTACTCTCCTGGGCTTCTTCTAAGATGTTTCTAGGACAAGATGTGTCGAACCCGTTGTTGTTGTTGTGTCTAGTCGACATGTTAGTACTACATAAAAATATGCAGCTAGTTAGTAGAAAAATCCACGAAAAATCCGGCATGAACTTTGCTATTTTTTTGATCTAGGAGTGCCCATTTTCACTGAAATGAAAATGCATCAACATTTCAGCAAAAATAGGCAACTCATATTAATTCCCAAGACAAAAAAGCCTACATAGGAGAAAAATCGCAGATTTCTTTCAACATACACTACCATATACTTGTGACAAGGGTCACACCATCCTTATGATCACCACTTAAACATGATTCCCCAAAAAATGTTGTTAAACCCAATAGGGCATATGTTCATGCTAGCTTACTTAGAAAATATCACAAGAATTGAACAAAACAAGAAACATCATTTGGGTCTGTTAGAGAAAGTGCCCCGCGAAGGAACAAGGGGTCCAAAAAGCCCTGAGTTTGAGAAGGGGCTAAACACGCATTCCGAGCTTCTCAGCGGCGACAAAGACGGCGACACATGAGCATGACAGAGAGGTTGAGACAAGGTTTTTTTACCCAGGTTCGGGACCCTCGTGAGGAGGTAAAGCCCCTGCTCCTTGGTCATATTGCTCACGGTGTCTCGCAAGGGTACAATGGTGTATCAATGTCTAGGGTTACAGATCGCTGGGATCAACCTCTTCCAAGGTAGGAGGAGGTCTCCTTATATAGGGGCTCCGGGCCTCTTCCCCTAGTTTATGGCACTACAAGAAAAGTTTCCTTCCGCAACGACTTGGCCCGACAGTCCTCGTAGAAGGCGCGTCTTCCGCGACGAAATTCACGGCTCGTCCGTGGCCAATGGAAAACCTTTTTTACGGTTTCACAGCTCTCTACTACGACAAATCTGCTAAAAACATGGAGGAAGCTCGGCGAGCGTGTGGCAGAAGCAATATTTTTGTTTCCTCGCGCGATGTTGACTGACCGAAGTCTTTTGAGGCATGTGGGTCCTAGACATCAGTGTCTCTAGCGGACCATACTTTTCGGTCGCACCTCCCTGATTTGAACTCGATAATGTTGCTTGATGCGTATGTCGTTTAGTCAGGCTGCTAGGTCCCACATGTCAGCATCTCATTAGAAGGATCGAGTGTATGATGGAATTTTTTCCTTCGCTCGTGCTACTCTGTTTCGAAGTTGATAGTGTTGCTCGATTCATCTACCGTTTAATCAACCTCTTGAGACCCACATGTCATCCTTTCTTTTTCAATAGGACCCTCTTTTTGGAGTGAACGGTCAAATATTCCATTATTCCTTCTTATTTTAACTGTCTTATTTTAACTAATTGTATTCCATATGGAATAAGAGGAGAAGAAAAGTATTCCACGACCCCCCCCCCCCCCCGAGGGCCCCTTAAAAAAATAAAGCTCTTCCTTGAATTTACTTTATTTTTATTCCTTTTTTGAACTCCAACCACAGCAGATTCGAAGACGAGTCACTCTCATTAGAAGAAACGTGTGTATAATGGAATTTTTCCCTTGGCTATTGCCTTCCTGATTTCAACTCGATAACGTTGCTCAATCTATCTGTCGTCTAGTCACACTGCTAGGTCCTCCATGTCAGCCTCACATTATAAGAATCATGTGTATGATGGAATTTTTTTTCTTTACCCGCGCTACCCTGTTCCGAACTTGGTAGCGTTGCTCGATGCATCTACCATTTAATCAAACTCTTGGACCCCACATGTCATCCTCTCATTAAAAGAAACATGTGTATGATAGAATTTTTTCCCTCGGTCGCGCTTACGTGTTCCGAACTTTATAGTGTTGCTCGCTGCATCTACTGTTTAATCATGATGCAGGGCCCCACATGCCATCCACTCATTAGAAGAAACATGTGTATGATGGAATTTTTGCTGTTTTTCCAGGCTGTTGGGTCCCCCATGTGAGCCTCTCATTAGAAGAAACATGTGCATGCTAGACTTTTTTCTCGCTCGCGCCTCCCTATCTCGAACTTGGCAACGTCGCTCGAGGCAGAACCTGTATAAGGCCATGCTACTAGGTCCCACATGTCGGTCTCTCTGTAAATCAAACCTGCATATGATGGACTTTTTTTCGGCCTCATCTGTTGTTTTGACCTTGGCAACGTTGCTCGATGTGGCAGTCGTGTATGGTCTTGCTACTGATCCCCCCATGTTAGCCTCTCTGGTATGTTCTAGCTTGTGGGTCCCAGATGCAGCCTCGTATGTTCTGGCAGGTGGGTCCCTGATGCCAGCCTCTCTATACAAGTATTTAACTTTTTTTTCAAACCCGACCCTTAAACTTGAGGGATGCTGCATGATGGTGGGTCCATGATGTCAGCCTCTCCATAAAGTAATATTGCTAGAATAAAAAACTTAAACCCAAGATAATTTTATGTCAAGCACAGAGAATCAAACTCAAGACTCCAAAACACATATAAACCATGTGCGTTGCCATAACAACAAACAAAATAGATGAACATTCTCATTAAAAAGCTTTATAGTACTCCCTTCGACTCATATTATTGTTCTCAACTTTATCTAGATTCGGATGTACCTAGTTAAGAATTTAGACTAGATGCATTTGTATCTAGACAAAGTTGAGAACATTAATATGAACCGGAGGAAGTACCTATAACTTATATATTAGCCTTCTGAAAAAGATTTTATGTGTCCATGTTATCTCTCTTATTAAAATAACAGGGAAGCGATCATGGCATCTCAATTTATTAAATGCCAAATAATGGAGTAGTTCCTTAAAAACATGGGTAGGCGGTTTTGTTTTTGTTTTAAAGGGCAATTCCAAAAAGGCGGAATTAAAATTTTGGGCGATTCTACATCTACTATACTCAATGGACTATACTCCATGCGCTATTCTCCATGGGCTCCTTGGTAATTATTTAAATGAGCTGTCGTCAGCAAGTCCCCTGACCTCTACAGGGCCGAATTAAATTGTTCTGGCCTAAAGAGGGGCCGAATGGGCAAGATTTTACCTCCTCTTTAGTAAAATTTGCATTATGCCGTGGCTTGGCCAGATTCGGAACATAGACCTCTCTACCGGAGGAAAAACCGATAATTCTTTTGACATATATTCGTGTAAAAATATCTAAAGAACAAGGGACATACACCGCCTACGACAAAACTAGACTGGTATCCAATGACTTCACTTGGTACCCTCTCATTTATGTCCAAAACACATCCAACGGTTCCGATGACACACATGCAAAAGCTCTAGTGCAAACAGCCCAGTAGCAGCGATATAATTTTTTTACAAATTTAGTAGTATTTGAAAGATCCAGTAGTACAGAATAAGACAGAAAAAATATCGACAGATTCCTAGTTCAGATTCAGCAGCATTTGACCGATTCTATAGCACTCCAAAGTGACTGTTTCAGCTATACATACACTGAAACTCAATAGCAGTACAGAGAGAACTCGTTCATGTTTCAGGTCTAAAAACCTTGTCGCACGATCAGTTTGCCTTTTCTCCAAACACACTCGATCATTGGAGCAAGCATAACTGATGATCAAGTCTTTTGTGTGCATACCTCCTCTTCACATTAAGACCAGTGTGACCTCCATATATGCATCCCAAAATGCCCAAGCCTCATCTAGATTGTGACAAAGTCAAGTTTAAAAAGGAAAGCAAGACCATCTACTGCACTTGATCTAAACAAGTACCAGTACATCAGTATTAGTTCTAGAAAATATCTTAGTAATAGTAACGACATAACACTTGACAGATTGAGTAGCATTTGAATCTTGAGCAGTACAGAATAAGATAGAAAAACTATCTATAGATTCCCAGTGCATATTCAGCACCACTTGACTAATTCAGCAGCATTTCAAAGTGACCAATTCAGCAGTACAGACAATGGCAAAAAGAAATGATAGATTCAACAATGCAGACATTGAGATTCAATAGTTGTAGTAATGCCATGACTCAAAAGGAAAGCGAGTACATATTGAGTACTCAATCGGTCGATTTGAACAAGTACCAGTACATATGTATTACTACAAAATAGATTAGCAATATCAAGTTAAGACCTCCATACAAAATACTCGGCATAACGCAAAAGCGTGTCAAGTGCTGGCCGGGTGGCGCTTTCTTTCCGTCCTATTACGCTTTCCTTGTCACACCGTCGCCTGTGGGCCCACTATGTCAGCAGCGTACATTGGAAATAGGTATACATTGCCGCCAAATTGTTCCACCTCTCCCCATACAAATTGAATCTGTCACCAACATAAAGTAGTAATTAATTAGTACGATGTTACATATCTTAACATTGGGACCATCACAAAGAATATTTAGATGTTTTATCTCACTTTTGAAACTTGTTGATGCAATACTCCTATTCCACAGGGAATTTCGACGAACGGTTTAGAAGCTTCCAGGTAACACCGCGGCTGCGACAGGTACAACCTGAGCCCTTGCAGGGTGACTTCGGCTGACGATGGCCTGCTCGTCAGCTCAGATGTCGCCACCATTTCGACCGCATGGAGCTCATGCCACAGAGACAGCGACCAAAGCTTCACCTTGTACCGCGGCGATTCGCATGCCCCTGAACTGACGAACCTGGGGGATATGACGATGTCCGTGGTGTGGACATCAATTTGGGCGGAGAACACAGTGCCCTCTTTCTCGATACCGATGATATCCGCTCTCCACAAGCCTCCTGTGGGCACCGGCTTAGACAGATCCCAGTGTTTGTAGCTATAGGGCATTATGGGCGCAGTCCTCGAGTGGGCAACTTTGAGGTGGTGGACGAGCTCTACCATAGGTGTTAGCTCTACCGACGAGGTGATAAATTCGCATCCAGGCTCCGTGCAGACTTGGTGGTAGACGTCGTTGTAGGGGACGAATGTCCCATAGTGGTCGTTGGGGCATCTGCTACCTTTTTCGCCCGCGACTTGGTGGTACAGCTCCTTGGAGCAAGCGACCAGCCGGGTGGCGCTAGTAGTGTCTAGACGCATAGCGATTTCATTGAAAATGTCATCACCGACCTTACTCCAAACGCCATGTAGTGGGTTATGCGTCGATTGTGACATCGGGTTGGATTGGGTGGAAGAGGTCGGACCAGAGTATGACTATCGGGGGACTTTTGGAGAGGGGTGGTGCGGCCTGATCCGATGCTGCGAGTGAGATGGCAAGGAAAATGTGCGAAGCATGCACTAGAGATGATCCCAAATGCGGGGCCAGGCGGCATTGACGAGTGGGGATAAAACCAGCCGAGATGGGGAAGATAGGATGGCTCTTTGAACGACTTTTTTTGCAAGGCCTCTGGAGCTGCATCCAGGATGCCGATTAGCTTGGCTGGCACGCTGCAGTGCATTAAATTAACCATCTGAAATCCTGGCGCATTTTATAGCTAGGCCGGCACGCTGTCGTGCGCTAAATTAACCATGTCACAACCTGGGCTATTACATCTAGGCCGGCACATTGCCGCGTACGCCGACTAGAGTTACTACTACTGTCATGTTTGACCAGATGATGTTTATTTATAGCTTCTATTTTCCTAAAACATAGTACTCCTACCTAGTAGTAATACACTTGTACCAGTACAGTATGTATTACTACAAGCAGTAGAGTACAACGAACAATCATCTCGTTAGTTCCGACGCATACAGGAGTTGTACTACACCTACCCACTTGATTGTTAGGTACACCAACACGACAGAACTCTTGTATGCGGTAGAACTAACAAGATGATTGTTTAGTTTACTAAAAAGGATTATACTGTGGAACAGGAGGTAGTACAATACTAGCAGTAGTACACTAGATGTTTGTTTTGTAGTTTTGCTACAAACATAGTACAGTAAATACCTCCACATTGGAGCCTAGCACGATCAAGTACCACGGTGTTCCAACAGGATGCATGATAACGGAAGGTGTTCAAGCACCTCTTTACAGAATAGTTATAATTAGAAGCAAACAATCACTACATTAATACACCTACGATATAGTAAATTGTCCATCAAATGATGAGTGATAACCTGCACATCTGATCACCTTCTCGCAGTTATCATGATCAAATACTATCACCTTAAAGGAAGTGGTGGCAAGCTTCTTGGATACCAGAAAGTATCCTACCATCAAATCATGTGCTTTGACAAAATATAGCCATCCTTCGTCAAGAATTACCTTGCCATCTTGCTTCTTCAACTCGACGTCCCAGCTGCAGGCTTTGCATATCTTCAGCTTGATGGCCTCTGGATACTCACCGCCAAATGTAGGCAAAAAGGATCTGGGTATGCTCCGCACGTCTAAAACTCCTAGTATTAATAGCATCTTGCTGAATTCGTCACAAGTGTTCTCCACGTGGGTGTTTCTGGCTCGCCCTCCATCCAGACAGCATAGGGCTCTCTTGTCTTCTTCGCTGATGAGTTTACCCAAGCTTTAGCTTCTTCCCCGAACACTGCAAAAATATCCCGTGGACAGATAATGTCTCTACCAGTTGTCAATAATTGTGAAATAGTACAATATTGGCTGATAGAGTACACTACAAGATCAACTAAGAAAGTAAAGTGGAGCAATTTTCTTATCGAAGTACACAAATTAAAGTCTTAACTCTAGCTAGCATGAACGCTGGTTATATTAGTACTACTTCCAAGGTCTAGGCATCACATTAGTGTAGTTCTTTATCGAGCAGTACAGATACCGAACACCTAGGAACAGATGAACGGACGAACAAGATGAGCTCTATCTGCTGCCGATGCTAGAGATGCATACATATACTCGACATTTTGGCAAAAAATCAGGGTAGGGCAGTAGCCGCCCTAACTTGCCCAAATGAAAGGGACCTCCGCCCCTGAGACCAATCTAAAGCAAAACATATCGAGTGGCCTCCCAAATCATCATCAGCTGTGGATCAATAAATACAAAATTTGAACTTATTATTATAGTTCACCGTAGATCTAGCCCCGAAACTTGCTTGCATGTGTAAAACTGAACTGTAGTATACAAACAGGTTAAATGCACTAGATGAGAACTATACTCAACAGCAACCCAATGTTAACCAAGCGCTAATAAAATCTTGACCGCATCTCATCAACAAGATCAAGGGTTTCAGGCATTATGTACATACCGCACTGTCACCATGATGTCTGAGGGATGTGACGGCTCTATGGATGATATTGCAGGGCCCGACACCTGATACATTGCACACGTATCTATAATTTTTTATGTTCCATGCTTGGTTTTATCTACTTTCTTATTTTTTGTCCACACTTTGGAGTACTTTTCATATGATTTCTTGGACTAACCTATTAACAAGAGCCACAGTGCCAGCTGCCTATTTTCTGCTGTTTTTGGTTCCAGGAAATTCAGAAAATGAATATTATCGGAATTGGACGGGACAAAAGCAAAGTCGTTATTTTCCCTGAAGACTCACGGAGCTAGAAGGAGAGACGGAGAGGGGCCATAGGGTGGCCACACCACCCCTAGGCGCGGGTCCCCCTTGGTTGCGCCAGGGCATGGTGTGGGCCCCCTGGCCGGCCACCGACCTTGCCTCTTTCGCCTATATATCTTCCCCGATGCAAAAACCCTAAATTGTCAATCAGAAATCCATGAAAAGTTCCACAGCGCCGCCGCCACCAAAGGGGAGATTCGGGGGATAGAAAGTCTCTGTTACGGCACCCTACCGGGATGGGGAAGTGCCCCCGGAGCCATCTCCATCGATCTCCACCACCATCTCCATCACCATTGCTGATTCCCATGATGAGGAGGGAGTAGTTCTTCCTTGAGGCTAAGGGTTCTACCGGTAACTATGTGTTCATCTCTCTCTCTATGCATGATCATATTGTGATCATGAGCTTTGTAATCAAGTAGATCTACCTTGCTACTCAAGTGCTTTATTAGATCTTTGCTCTCCCCATGTGTGTGAAGTTGATAGTGTGCACACCATGGTGGCACTTAGGCTAGAGATTACAAATACTTGTTATGAGTTATATTTGGAGTTGAATGTCTTTATGAAATTGTGGTGTTTGTTGGAACCATCTAGTGCTCAAGGTGACAGTGTGGGGTTATCTAGATGCGGAAAGAGAACTTTGAGGAGTGCTGTTATAGCCCTACCAATGATTAGAGTGTCCAACCGGAGAGTAGTTTAGAGTAGTATCATAATGAGAAGATATTTATATGAGAGTGTTCACTAGTGAAACTATGATCCCTAGACCTTGTTTCTAAATATTGAAACACCGTTCGCAACTAGATATTTTACATGTTTGCTTGCTTCCATGTTTATTTCAGTTTGCCTTTAATCTCTTCCACGCCATCAAGCTATTTTCTGGCACCGTTACCACCTATAATTATCCATACCACTTGTATTTCACTATCTCTTTGCCGAACTAGTGCACCTATACACCTGACAAGTGTATTGGGTGTGTTGGGGACACAAGAGACTTCTTGTATCTTGATTGTAGGGTTGCTTGAGAGGGATACCTTTGACCACTTCCTACCTGAGTTCGATAAACCTTGGGTAATCCACTTAAGGGAAAACTTGTGGCTGTTCTACAAACCTCTGCACTTGGAGGCCCAACAATTGTCTATAAGAGTATAAGTGCGTAGAGATCAAGCTATTTTCTAGCACCGTTGCCGGGGAGGTAAGGTAAAAGGTACTCACATCCTCCGGTGTGAGTGCTCGAAGTTATTTCCTTTAGATTCCGCAATTTTGTCTTTTTGTTTCTTGTTTTCACTAGTTAGGCTTAATGGAAAACAACAACAAAATTAGAGAGCTTTATAGTATTTATCTTGTGTTAGGATGTGAAGTGTTTGAAGAGAAAATTAAAAAACCGATGGAAGTTTTTTGCATGCTAATAGCAATGTTGTTAGTATGAATTCTTTGGATACCATTATTGCTAATGCTATGGAAAAGTCTATGCTTGGGGAAGCTTATTTTTATGAAAATGATCTTTTAATTCCCCAGCCTTGGAAGAATCATGTGTTGTTTTAGCATATTAAAGCATAGTATTGTGGTATTCTCCTTTGATGCTCTATTTGGGTTGACTTGGCGCATGCTCACACCATGTTATGACTATCCCAAGTCACAATAGCCTTGATGATCCTTTAGTTTTCAACTAGTAGTATCAGTTTATGCTTGGATTAATGATGTTTTGTCGCTCTGCATGATTATGGCCATTATTGATCTCTTAGTTGGTCGCTCCCAGTCTTTTGCTCGCCTCCATAACCAAGTGTGAGTTCCACTCATGCATCCAACTCCTAAAACCAAGTTATTCCAAAGAGTACACCATACCTACTGATACATTGCAAATGTATCTATAATTTTTGATGTTCCATGATTGGTTTTATCTACTTTCTTGTGTTTTGTCCACACTTTGGAGTACTTTTCATATGATTTCTTGGACTAACCTATTAACAAGTTGCCTGTTTTCTGCTATTTTTGCTTCAAGGATAGTCAAAAAATCAATATCCTCGGAATTGGACCAGACAAAAGCCAAAGTTCATATTTTCCCGGAAGACTCACGGAGCTAGAAGGAGAGTCGGAGAGGGGCCACAAGGTGGCCACACCACCCCATGGTGCGGGTCCCCCCAGGCCGCGACAGGGCATGGTGTGGGCCCCCGGGCCGCCCACTAACCTTGCCCTCTGTCCTATAAGAAGCCTCCCGAGGCAGCAACCCTGGATCATCAAGCCTCCAGCCACGAAAAGTTCCACAGCGCCACCGCCACCGAAGGGGAGATTCGGGGGACAGAAAGTCTCTGTTCCGGCACCCTGCCGGGACGGGGAAGTGCCCCTAGAGCCATCTCCATCGATCTCCACCACCATCTCCATCACCATTGCTGATTCCCATGATGAGGAGGGAGTAGTGCTCTCTCGAGGCTAAGGGTTCTATCGGTAGCTATGTGTTCATCTCTCTCTCTATGCATGACCTTATTGAGATCATGAGCTGGTAATCTATAGAGCTACCTTGCTACTCAAGTGCTTTATTAGATCTCTAGTCTCCCCATGTGTGTGAAAGTGACAGTGTGCACACCATGGTGGCACTTAGGCTAGAGATTACAAATACTTGTTATGAGTTATATTTGGAGTTGGATTTCTTTATGAAATTGTGGTGTTTGTTGGAACCATCTAGTGCTCAAGGTGACAGTGTGGGGTTTTCTAGATGGGAAAGGTTTACTTTGAGGTGTGCTATTATAGCCCTACCATGGATTAGAGTGTCCAACCGGAGGGTAGTTAAGAGTAGTATCATAAAGAAGAATATATTTATATGAGAGTGTTCACTAGTGAAAGTATGATCCCTAGGCCTTGTTTCTAAGCACTGAAACACTGTTTTCTATTAGATCTATTACATGTTTGCTTGCTTCTCTCTTTATTTCAGTTTTACTTTAGTATCTTCCACGCCTTCAAGCTATTTTCTATCACCGTTACCACTTATAATTATCTATACCACTTCTATTTCACTATCTCTTCGCCGAACTAGTGCACCTATACACCTGACAAGTGTATTGAGTGTGTTGGGGACACAAGAGACTTCTTGTATCTTGACTGCAGGGTTGCCTGAGAGGGGATACCTTTGACCACTTCCTCCCTGAGTTCGATAAACCTTGGGTGATCCACTTAAGGGAAAACTTGCTGCTGTTCTACAAACCTCTGAAGTTGGAGGCCCAACAACTGTCTACAAGAATAGAAGTGCGTAGACATCACCTACCTACTAGCTTATGCTATTCCAAGTATATTCTTGTTTTTATGTACCTTCCAAATTAAACTTGTTATGAGAAAACTAGTGATTAAAGCTCTCACGAACTTCAAGGCACACTTTACTTTTCTTGCCCTTAAAAAACTTGAACCATTGTGTCTTCTATGTTGTATATGCTTGCACTTATTTGTTGGGGATTAGCAGAACCATGTTGTTATGGGGAAGGCTTTCAACATTGCACTTGTACTTTGTACCTAGTTGATATCATGCTCTTTTGTCTATGGATGTCGTCGGTGTGAAATGAAAGGGGAGCTTGTAAGTCCATGGAGTTATGTATGTGTGTTAGAGAAACACCTGGGCCGCTGGTCTAATCCATGTTGTCATGGTGGAAACCTGCAGCGTAACCATAATGAGCTGTCTATGAAGCATTCTTCTTATAAAAAAGAGTCAGATATTGAGAAAAAAGAGAAAAAAGAAAAAAATATGAGAAAAGAGGAAAGAGAGAAAAAAGCACCATATTAACATGGTAAATAAGAAGATTGCTGAGATGCTCGTTGTCTGCTTGCATTGTCATTTTGATAAGGGTATTCTTCCGTATCATCGGGCAAGGGGTACCCCGTTGGCGGTTCTGTATGATACACATATACTTTCGATGACAAGAACTTACCGGTGACTAAACTTGAGTAGCATGAGGAGCGCCCCTCGTATTCAGGGGACATGAGATTTCCAACTTATACTTCGTCAAGCATATACACCATAGCTTGTTCACTTTAACCTTAATCACTTCAAGATCCTTATGATAGGGGCAATGAGAGCTGAAAGCTAAGAAGTACCATAATTGTTGGAAGCTCTTTATGAAACTTGAATCTCTGCTTCCTTCTATGAAGGCCTTTCTTTTACTTTTATGTTGAGTCTCCACTTTCTACCTTTATGCACCTACGTTGAGAGCATAGTGGCCATTCCTAGTTCTATGTGCATTGTCCCAAGACTTGTTGATTGATGCATAGCTTTGATATTGCTTGTTTTAAACTATTTGTATCTAGTCACTCTTATGTACTTTGAAGGTGTCCTATGCATTTATGTTTGCTACTCTATGAGGGACAAGATGAATGCCATTATGCTATGTTTTCTTTATGTGAAACAAACAAACATCTTGCAAAGCATTGCTATTCATGAATCTTTTGTTTGTGCCTTTTCATGTTGCAACATAGCTTCTTTGCGTTATTGCCAGAACTTTGTCTTTCATGTTATGATTGAAGTACTATAATCCTAGCTTTGAATGTTTTACAAATACTTTGATCAAGTTTATGATGGTGCATGTCACCTAAAAAATTATTCTTTCTTTTTATCAGTTACCTACTCGAGGACGAGCAGGAGTTAAGCTTCGGGATGTTGACACATTGCAAATGATCTATAATTTTTGATGTTCCATGCTTGGTTTTATCTACTTTTTTATGTTTTGTCCACACTTTGGAGTACTTTTCATATGATTTCTTGGACTAACCTATTAACAAGAGCCACAGTGCTAGCTGCCTGTTTTCTGCTGTTTTTGGTTCCAGGAAAGTCAGAAAATAAATATTCTTGGAATTGGATGGGACAAAAGCCAAAGTCGTTATTTTCCTAGAAGACTCACGGAGCCAGAAGGAGAGGGGCCATAGGGTGGCCACACCACACCTAGGCGCGGGTCCCCCTTGGCCGCACTAGGGCATGGTGTGGGCCCCCTGGCCAGCCACCGACCTTGTCTCTTTCGCCTATATATCTTCCCTGATGCAAAAACCCTAAATCGTCAATCTGAAATCCATGAAAAGTTCCGCAGCACCGCCACCACTGAAGGGGAGATTCAGGGGACAGAAAGTCTATGTTCCGGCACCCTACCGAGACAGGGAAGTGCCCCCGGAGCCATCTCCATCGATCTCCACCGCCATCTCCATCACCATTGTTGATTCCCATGATGAGGAGGGAGTAGTTCTTCCTCTAGGCTAAGGGTTCTACCGGTAGCTATGTGTTCATCTCTCTCTATGCATGATCATATTGTGATCATGAGCTTTGTAATCAAGTAGATCTATCTTGCTACTCAAGTGCTTTATTAGATATCTGCTCTCCCCATGTGTGCGAAGTTGACAGTGTGCACACCATGGTGGCACTTAGGCTAGAGATTACAAATACTTGTTATGAGTTATATTTGGAGTTGGATGTCATTATGAAATTGTGGTGTTTGTTGGAACCATCTAGTGCGCAAGGTGACAGTGTGGGGTTATCTAGATGCGGAAAGCGAACTTTGAGGAGTGCTGTTATAGCCCTACCAATGATTAGAGTGTCCAACCGGAGAGTAGTTTAGAGTAGTATCATAATGAGAAGATATTTATATGAGAGTGTTCACTAGTGAAACTATGATCCCTAGGCCTTGTTTCTAAACATTCAAACACTGTTTGCAACTAGATATTTTACATGTTTGCTTGCTTTCATCTTTATTTCAGTTTGGCTTTAATCTCTTCCATGCCATCAAGCTATTTTCTAGCACCGTTACCACCTATAATTATCCATAACACTTGTATTTCACTATCTCTTCGCCAAACTAGTGCACCTATACACCTGACAAGTGTATTGGGTGTGTTGGGGACACAAGAGACTTCTTGTATCTTGATTGCAGGGTTGCTTGAGAGGGATACATTTGACCACTTCCTCCCTGGGTTCGATCAAACTTGGGTAATCCACTTAAGGGATTTGTTGTTATTCTACAAACCTCTTCACTTGGAGGCCCAACAAGTATCTACAAGAATAGAAGTGCGTAGACATCTCCGCCCGCAGCCGACCCGCCTAAGAGCAGTAAGTGGCGGCGGTGATGGTCGTCAATGAAGGGAAGCGCAATGGCGATTAAGGAGTGATATGTGAGGGAATACATGTGACGAGGTTAGATGAATGTTGTAGACAAAGAAAACCTTGACACCAATTCCGTACTACTAATTGTCATGCAAAAATTAATAGCCTACAAAATTGAGCACGACAACTCGAGTGCTTGAATAGGGAAACATCAAACACATACTATGAAAGTATATTATTACATACAGGGTGCATAGTACAAGCAATAGTGGACATGATGTTGCATGTAATGATACTACAATACAGTATGAAAGTACTACGTACATAGTACTGTACATTACATGGTGACAAGTAGTAGCTATAGAAATGATCTTGTGAGTGCTCATAATCAGCTTTTCGGTATTTTGGTCAAACTTCACATAGTTCTAATGACGCAGGGTTGGCAGGAACTACATTGGTGCCTCGAACATTTTCTCCCTATGTTCTGCTCCAGTGTAGTTAAGTGATGAACCTATGGCAGCCCCCCATTGACGTGCATGCGGTTCCAATTTGGAACTGGCTGTGGGCGATGTTGGCAGCGCACGTGTGTAGCAAACACACAGTCTCCACTGAACACTGGCAGAGCTTTGTCAACATCGGCAGCACCAGGTTCGGAGTTTGTAGGGGGCTCATGGATGAATGTTTGGTTGATTCCCACAAACACTGACCTCCCTTAAAGATTATCCCTTCTGATCCAGTCCGGTGCTACAGGGTCATCCAAATGAAGGGCCCTCTGGAAAACGTGGCAGCGGAGCGAGGGATAAGAGAGCAGTTCTCTACCCATGTATGATACAGGTTTACCATGGCTGCTGGTTCGTGCACCCCTGGTGTGAATCCATAGGATATCCCAGCCAAGATCTGCCAAGTACCAGCTGCGTAACGCAATATCTTCAGCCTCGGCATTGTCACTGGCTTGGACGTTTGCTGGCTCTTCAATTACTGGAGCATGTATGACAAGCGGGCCTACAAGTATACTTGTTGAGGGCAAACCTCTAGGGTGGCCCGATCTTTCACGATTCCTTTTCAAATCGAGGGTGGAGTGCGGGGGAAGGAGGGAAGGATGAACACAACGAACACACGCACGAAGAACGCGATGAAGACACACACGCAAAACCATGATAAACACCAATAGCTTATGCCGGCGGTGACCGGTCCGGCGCAATCCCTAGGATCGGCGTCAGGCGGAGGACTCTCTCTCGAACCGACACGGCGAGATGGGAGACTCGGTGAGATCTTGACGTCTAGGCAAAGGGACATTGATGCCTAGGCCTTGTACAACGCGGAGGCACGATGCAAACTCCAACGAGGTTTGGGGATATTGGTGCTCCTTAGTCAAGGAGCATGAGGCAAGAATTAGATAGATCCACAAAGGGGTTTCCACTAATTCCAATATCAAGCCTAGGGTTTACAATGGAGGTGGGGGCTATATATAGGCCAACCACAAGTTCAGGGGTAATTTAGGCATTAAAGTAAAGTTCTGGGCGAAGTAGAGGGGTACATGGGCCATAAGGCCCAGCTAGGCTCGCAGGCCCATCTTCAGGCCGGACAGTCCGGGTCGGAACGGCCGGACAGTCCGGGGTGGCTGGACACTACGGGCAGTGTCCGGGCAGTGTCCGAACTAGCACACAGAATGTCCGAGTCCAGACGGGACAGGGGTAGGCCGGACACTCCGGCTGAGTCGCGTCGGACACTCCGGTTCTAGCAGCTTCAGCTCAGGTGCAGCTTCAGGGCTCGTGGGTCGACGCGGCGGGCGCTCGTACCTGATGATGCACAAAGTAGTGGTATGAAGTAGCAAGCCATCCAAGGAGGTATCAAATTGGCACGAAGAGAGGAGCGAGTTCACCTTATCTTGGAGGAGTTTGGCTCGGGCACGAGTCATGGGTCCACGTGGGGGACTTGTTGTTGTAGATGTAAAAGCGTCCGTAGGACGGGCTGCATCAGCTCCCCCCGTTGGGAAAGCGTCGTCCTCGACTCTTCATGGATATCATCTTGAACATCTCCATGGTAGGGTGAGAGATCCTTGACATTGAATGTATTGCTTGCAAGGTACTTGGAGGTCGGTATGTCGATGATGTAGGCGTTGTTGTTGATTCTTTTGAGGACCTTGAAGGGACCATCTCCTCTTGGCTTGAGCTTGGAGTCACGTTCCTTGGGGAAGAGGTCCTTGCTTAGGTGTATCCACACAAGGTCACCTTCTTCAAATATCATCTCCTTCTTGTCCTTGTTTAACCTTGAAGCTTGGCGAAGGACTTGTTGTTCGATAGTAGCTCTTGTTTCTTCATGAACTTCATAGCTTGTGCGCGCTTCTCGACGTCCATGTTCATGCGCTCATGGAGAGGTAGTGGAAGGATGTCGAGCGCGGTGAGGGGCTCGAAACCATAGACGATCATGAATGGACTCATCTTGGTTCTTGAGTGCTTGGCTCGATTGTAGGCGAACTCGGCGTGTGGAATGCATTCCTCCCAATTGTAGCATCCCAATTGTCTAACAATTGTAATGCTACTTGTCCTAGTAAGATATTGGCTACTTCATAGATATTATTGTTGCATCATAATGATATCATGCTCATGTCATCATGCCACCTTGCATTTGAGCATCATATAAAACCCTCTTTCTTTTGGTTTTCTCTCACATGCATTAATGATTGTATTGCCTCTTGATATTGTATTTGGCTATTGATATATTGTTCAAATGCCCAAGTTGAGTTGGGGGCATATCTTTTATTTCCATTCCACCATTTTTTTCTCTCCCACCACTTGATAATTCCACCATCCTACTAGTTCATGAGCTTGTTGTATTTATTTTGACTTTATCTAGCTCATGGGAAATAGGGTGGATCTAGTCCATTAAATTCCTTTGCTTGGCTTTGTTCCACCTCTTGGAATGGCATAATATTAATGCCATCATATTAATATTGTTTTCACAAAATTAATCATGGCATTATTATTTTTGCATGGGCCATGCAAGCTTCTCCACCACCTTATTCCTCCATTGGTTTTTCTTTGGAATTAGTGGATCCTATCTAGGAAAACCATCTCCTACCATTCCACCCTCCATAGTCTCAACCATATCTTTTTCTTTTATTTATTTTTTCAAGCATGTTCATGTGACCTTTTCCATCTATTTCTTTTCTTCCTCTTTCTTTCTTGTTCTCCTTCACATTATCTCAAGCAATATCAAACTTCATGCTTCTTCTTGGTTTGGCCTCATAAATCCAATTAAAAATTTAAAATCCTAGTAAAACCTAACCTAACTTTTCCCTCTCTCTCTAATTTTCTCCTAAACCCTAAGTCTCTCTCTCTCTAGCATGACCTCCATGCCCAGCCCCTCTCTCCCTAGCTGCTGGCCACCCTCTCCCTGGCCCACACCCAGCCACCCTAACCTAGACAAAACACTAACCCGAGCCATGCCCATCTAACCCTAGCCTAGCTACCCTTCCCTCTCTCTTCTTCTACCGCCATGCTGGTCCCATCCTGCAGTCCCTCCTGCCGCTGTCCAGCCCCAGGACAAGCCCCCAGCTGCCCCACGTGCTCGGGGAGAAGGAAGAAAAGGTGGCACCGAGGCCACCTTTATCTCCCCTGCCACGGCTCCCTCTCCTCTCTCTCCCTCTCACTTTTCCTTCCTCCCCATGCCTCTCTGGCCTCTCCCAGATCTGGCCGAGCCGCCCCCTTCTTCTCCTTCTTCCTCTCTGACCAACAGCACCCGACGCCGAACGCTGCCAGCACCACCTCGTCCGCGCCGCTCCAGCCGTGCAGCTCGACCTGGAGGTGTCCTAGGAGCTCGAGGAGGTTCCTCTACGACGCCCTGTCCACGCCAGCGCGAAGGAGAAAGCCCCAGCACCGCCAGGTCCTCGCCGTCCTCTGAAACCCTAGCCCGCCGGAGCGTCTGCATCGTCGACGAACCGCCGCTCCTCGCGCCGATCCGACACCACCGCCGAGCCCGCGGTGAGTTCCTCGACCTCACTGACATGCCCCGCCTCGCCGTCGACGAGTAGCCCCACCGTTCGTTACGTCGACGCTCTCAGTGCGCGCTGCTCGCCGGCATCTGCAAGCCTTCCCGTGCCGCGCCATACCCTATCTAGGCCCCCGCCAACCTCCTGACAACTACCCGAGCCAGCCGCACAGGTTAGCACCCTCTGCGCGCACGCCCGCGTCCCGGGATCGATCCCCGCTCGCGCCGCGCGCCGATTTTCCTCGCCAGACGAGGGAGAAGAAAAACAATAACCCCGGCCGTGGTCATCTTACAAAAAGCCCCCCACCTTTTTGATTCCTGCAACCCGCGCTCCTAAAGACCCCACCTGTCAGCCGCTCTGGTAGAATTGCAGAAAACCCCTCGGCTTTTCCCGGCCGCAACCCGCGCTCCAACCCCAGCCCCACCTGTCAGCCCCTGTCTCCCTCGCCGCTGTCACATGGGCCTGCGCCAGTTGGCCCACCCCGCAGTCACAGTGGCTAGCCGAGCCCGCGGTGACAAAAGATTTTTCCCGCGCGCGTGGCCCAGTCAGCACCAGGCCCACCCATCAGTGACTGGGGCTGATTTCGCCTGAGTAACAAAAGTTTTCCCTGAGTCTGTTTTAAATTAAATCTTTTCCAAATTGATTTAAATTCAAATTCAATTCAGATTCAAATAATTTTTAAAATACAAATCCAAATAATACAAGTAATATATGTTTTGGAATCAGAAAAATGTGAGGAATTCAAATATTCCCTCCAAAATATGTTTTGAACACTTTAAATTTCGAGATGATTAAAATTACAATAAAATGCCCTTTTCCTTATTTAATTAATAACTTTTGTTTTATAACTCCAAATTGGGCAAATAATATGTCTAAATCGATCAGCGCGACGAGCCCGTTCTATCTATGCTGTCCTTGTTCTGAATTGAAGCATGAATCATGTTGTTATTAAAAATCTGAACTGTTTATGACAAGAAAACTTGGACAAATAAATAATAAAGTGCTTTATTTCTTGTATCCACCCCTCACCTTTGCCATGCTATTTTAATGCCATGAAATTGTGCATCATTCATCATGGCATGCTTGGTTGCTTGTTGCATTTCAATTCATATGCTTGTGCACTTTATTTATGTTGGCTCTTGTTTGTTTGGTTCTTCTTCGAATAGACGCCCAGCAGGAGTACTTGATTCCTGTTCCTTGTTTATTCGCACTATCCACATCCGGGAGGCCTTATGGACCCGCCTGAGCCAGATCCTGATTCATTCTTCTTTCTTGGGGCCACAATTAGTTTGGGGCTTTATTACTACAGTGTACTTATGCCATGTTACAGCTTTATTTAAGATTGTGCGTGGAGCACCTGTACTGTTTTGGATCGTGACACGTTTTCGCTATATCGACAAGCCCAGTCACATTTTCGGGTTCCCAGTCATTTACCGCCGTCCACACAAACCTTGGGTCCGTCTCGGAGCCGGCCAACTTCGTTGCGGGTAGCTTAATGGGGTGGCCCCCTGAAATATTTCTGAATCCTGTGATTGCTTTGTCGTGAATGCCTCTTTGGGTTTTGATTTGGTTTTTCTGAGGTTGATCGAGTGTGTGTTGCTATTCGTGCACCCCTGCAGGGTAAATCTTTCTGAAAGCCGTGTCCACGGTTATGGACGACTTGGAGCACAGTTTCTCGATCATAGACAAGTATAACTAAAGTACCGCTTTTAAATTGACTAAGTACTTGACTAGTAAGTAGCGCAATACTCATGGAATGGTTAATAAAACTGCCAACGGATGATGGCGGTTGTTCCTCCGCTTCCTCGTTGGTAAGTGAGGAGGAGGATGGATCTGTTAATTATACTGTTATAACTGTTGTTCTTAATTCACGGACTTCCGTCTATCATTGGTTAGGTGGAAGGTTAGCGAGTATCTATATAATTGTTAGGTATTATCTTTTGCTGCAATTGCGTCACCCCAGGTTGTGTCCCCTTTAGCGGCATAAAGACTTGCTGAGTACCCCTAGGGTCTCACACGATAAATTGTTTGATTCAGATGAACAGGTGTACCCGCAATATGGATACTAGGTGGAAGAGACAGATGATGTTGGCAATGATCATTCGGTGTAGAGATTCCGGGAACGGGGATCCGTGTGATCTGTGGGCGGGATGTGTTTATTTATGGGGCATCTTATGCCAATTTGCTTCTTATCCGTACTCGGATCTTGTTTTCCGCTTCCGCCTGATACTCTGATGTGTGATGTATGAGGAGCTATCCTAAATTATTATATCTATCTAGGACATTTGGATCTTGCCGTATGGCGTTGCTATATTTCTATTTCTTTTAGATGGAATGGCTCTGAGGACTGTTGTATGTGGCTTGCATACATACTCATTTGTGTATGTAGTTGATCCCTTCGCCTGCCGATTACGCCGCTCGTTCTTGTCCCGTTGTCTGAAAGTGGTTAGGACGGCCGCAAGGTCTACCGTGAGTGGCCCTGGGCCCCACCGTACTATTTTAACCACTTTCGTTCATCCAGGCATTAACTAAGAGCGTAATTCACCGAGGTAGTTACAATTGGTATCAGAGCCATCCCGCCCTTCAGGGTCTTAGCCAAAATGGTCGTTGTCAGTCTAGCAAATATTTTGGTAGTTATGTATACTAGGGAAAAACAAAACGTGAGAGTAGGACTGCTTCCATTTTTCTTCTTACCCACCCACCCACCCTTTTTCTGGTAAGGAAGTGTAACGTTTTCAATCCTCTTCTAAAATTCAAACTAGGATTCACGTGTTCTGGGATCTGTAGTACCATAGGTTGTGTTTGTGTTTGTGTGTGTGTGTGAATTCCTTGTCTATCTGTTGCATCCAAATGTTATCACTATCTGCCTTTTGGTTATCAATTGTTGGTACTTTCCCTACCGACAGTCCTTTGTAAACCGACGCGATCTATTCTGATTCGTTGTACACCGATGCGATCTATCTTACTCTTTGTTATCCGATGTTATCTTGTTGGGGTGTTCTTTTCCGTAGTTAACAATCTTTAGGTTCATCTTAAGAAGAAGGTGTTGAGATATGTGTTTTACTGATTCATGTGCGGAGTAATGATTTGAGTGCGGGATGGAGTCGCGACCATGCCACTACTTTTGTCATTTGCTCTTGTATGTTGAACTAGTAGAGTTACTACTCTTGATTCCTTAAGTGGTTTTGGGCATATAGTGGTATTTTAATGCCGAAATTTGCGGAAATTTTTTCTTTGTTAGTTGTGTACCACACTCCTTGTTCAGTCGTGTGTGTTATACATAATATCTTCTAATTGCCTTGAACTTTGTTGATATTTTAATATCATCTCAGTAAATTGCATTCTTTAATCTTGATTAATTCCATTTTGGTACTATTTTGGATTATTATCATTCTCGATTATAGTACTGACTTGTGTTTTATATCAATCACAGGATGGCACCACCACGCCGTTCTGAGGAGGATATACCACCTGAACTCGGGGCTGCTTTGGCAAGTATTGCAAATGCTTTGGGCACTATGCAGCAAAACCAGCAGCGCTTCGAGGAAAGCGTGAGGAGGAATGAGTTTGTTCTGCTACCTCCACCTCCCAAGCGAGGAGACATCAAGAGTTTTCTCAAGTTCAACCCACGCCAATTTGAGGTGTCTGATCAGCCACTTGATGCGGATGATTGGCTTCGTGAAGTGTCAAGGTTGCTGATGACTGCGGATGTTCCCGAGCAAGAATGGGTCAAGTGTGCTACTCACCTTCTGAAGGGAGATGCAGGTCTCTGGTGGGAAAATTACCTCAAGGCAGATCTTTCTGGTTTTTAGCCTACTTGGGAGCGGTTCACTGCTGCTTTCAAAGAGCAATATCTGTCAGAAATTGTCATGGAAAGGATGAAGGAAGTGTTTCTCAACCTCAAGCAGGGCACTGACAATGTCAACACCTACGTCAGAAACTTCATGAACCTTTCTCGTTATGGTGGCGATGAGATATCTGATGACAAGAAGAAGCAAAAGAGGTTTCGGCAAGGCCTTAATGCTTCCATCAAATATGCACTCACTCATGCAAGGCCAGCATCTTTCCTGGAACTTCAGCACACAGCTCTGCAGGAAGAAGCAAGTAGGCAAGTGTTTGAGAAGTCAAAGAAACACAGCCGTGATACAGCAAGCTCTTCTGCTATGACATCTCCTTCTAAGCGTCGTGTCTGGGTTCCTAACACCCCACCGTCGCTCCCTGCTCCACCAAGACCGTCAAGCTACGCACCAAGGCCACCAAACTCCTTCACTGCGGCTCCCAGGGGCTACAACCACAACTACCCTGGAGCGCCTGGCGGAGTCTCTGGCTACGTTGCTCCACGTCCACATGGTGCTTGCTATACTTGTGGAAACACTGGGCATCAGCACTGGAATTGTCCAATGAACAACAAAGCTCTTCCACCACCACCTCCAAGACCTGCGGCAAGTGCTCCTATGATTCGTGCACCTCCACCTCGGGCTCTCAACATCAACACTAAGCCGGGGTCTACGGTTGCTCGTGCCAACTGTGTCAACGCCGCTCAAGCTGAGCATGCACCTGGAGTTGTCATGGGTATGCTTTCTATTAACTCAGTTCCTGCACGAGTTTTGTTTGATTCTGGTGCTTCGCATTCTTTTGTTTCTCACAAGTTTGCTCATGAGCAAGATCTGGCTATGGTTCCTTTATTACACCGTCTTGTGGTACAATCTCCTGGGTCAAACATGAGGGCTGCTCATATCAGCCATGGCAATCAAATTGAGATTGGTGGCTCTTCGTTTCCGGCTTCCTTAATTATTCTGGGCAATTCTGATATTGATGTTATCTTGGGCATGGATTGGTTAACAGCAAATGCAGCTGTGATTGATTGTGCTGAACATTCGGTTTCTCTGAAAATTCCTGAAGGCCATATAGTCTATTCTCCAAGTCTGACTCCTGCAATTCAGCTTTATTCATTTGCGGCTCTGAATGATGATGCTATGGAAGGTATTCAGAGTGTTCCTGTAGTTTGTGAGTTTCCAGATGTCTTTCCTGAAGAGTTGCCAGGTATGCCTCCGGATCGTGAGGTTGAGTTTGTCATAGAACTTGAACCTAGTACCGCTCCTATCTCCAAGCGGCCTTATAAAATGGGTCCTGCTGAGTTGGCTGAACTTAAGCGTCAGTTGGATGAACAAGAGAAGTTGGGTTTCATTCAGCACAGTACTTCTTCTTGGGGTAGTCCAACCATCTTTGTGAAGAAGCGAGACAAGACTGATAGACTTTGTGTTGACTATTGGGCACTCAATGCTAAAACCATCAAGAATAAATATCCCCTTCCGCGGATTAATGATCTCTTTGATCAGCTAGCTGGAGCTGTGGTATTCTCTAAGCTTGATTTGAGAAGTGGTTATCATCAAATCAAGATTCGCAAGGAAGATGTTCCCAAAATAGCTTTCACCACCCGCTATGGCCTGTATGAGTACACGGTCATGTCTTTCGGTCTCACCAACGCACCTGCCACCTTCTCGAGGCTTATGAACTCGGTTTTCATGGAGTATCTTGATAAGTTCGTTGTGGTCTATCTGGATGACATTCTAGTCTATTCTAAGTCTAGGGAAGAACATGAAGAACACCTTCGGTGTGTCCTAAACAAGCTTCGTGAGAACCGCCTGTATGCAAAGTTCTCCAAGTGTGAATTCTGGCTGCCTCAAGTCACCTACCTTGGTCACGTCATCTCTGCCAAGGGCATTGCCATCAACCCAGAAACTATTAAGACAATTATGGACTGGCTTCCACCCATTAATGTCAAAGAAGTCCAAAGTTTCCTTGGTTTGGCCAGTTACTGTCGTCGATTCGTTCAAAACTTCTCAAAGATTGCGAAGCCTCTTACCGATCTCCTCAAGAAAGGCAAGAAATATCTTTGGACTCCTGCATGTCAAGCAAGCTTTGAAACACTCAAAGAGAAGCTCACTTCCACACCAGTCTTGGTTCCTCTAGATACATCAAAGCCTTTCCAGATTTTCTGTGATGCTTCATTGCAAAGATTGGGTGCGGTCCTTATGCAAGAAAAACAAGTTGTTGCTTATGCCTCTCGACAGTTGAAGACGCATGAGATCAACTATCCTACACATGACCTTGAACTCGCAGCAGTTGTCTTTGCTTTGAAAGTATGGAGGCATTACTTGCTTGGTAACCGTTGTGAGATCTTTTCTGATCACAAGAGTCTGAAGTATATCTTCACATAGCCTGATCTCAACCTTCGTCAGAGGAGGTGGATTGAAACAATCAATGATTTTGATTTGACCATCAACTACACCCCGGGCAAAGCCAATGTCATGGCAGATGCTCTCAGCCGAAAAGCTTATGTCAACAATCTCATGGTGGAAGAAGAATAGCCTCTATTGTGCGAAGAATTCCGCAAGCTCAACCTTGAAATTGTGGATCAAGGTTATCTTCTGAACCTTCTAGCAACACCTCTCTTGGAAGAAAAGGTCCATTCCATTCAGCTTGGGGATCCTTACACTAAAAAGATCATCTCCAACATTCAACTTCCGAAGTACGAGTCTTTCCACGTTGACGACCAAGGCACTCTTTTCTTTGAACACCGGATGTTTGTTCCGAACTACCCGGGTTTAAGAGAGCAAGTTCTCAAGGAGGCGCATGATTCTGTTCTTTCTATCCACCCTGGAAGCACTAAGATGTACATGGACTTGAAAACACAATATTGGTGGCCTGGTTTGAAACGATATTGTGCCAAGTATGTCTCGGAGTGTGATGTTTGTCGCAGAGTTAAAGCTGTTCATCAGAAACCTTCCGGTCTTCTCCGACCATTGAAGCCTCCGGAATGGAAATGGGAGAAAGTAGAGATGGACTTCATCACTGGTTTTCCAAGGTCGCAGAAAGGCAACAATGCAATCTTTGTTGTCATTGACAGGCTTTCCAAAGTAGCTCACTTCTTTCCAGTAAAGGAAACAATTTCTGCAATTCAGTTGGCTGAGCTCTATATCAACAGAATTGTCTCTCTGTATGGAGTTCCTCTTGAGATCAGTTCAGACCGTGGAAGCATCTTCACTTCCAAGTTCTGGGGAAGTTTCCAAAATGCTTTGGGAACAAAACTAAACTTTAGCACAGCTTACCACCCTCAGTCGCAAGGACAAGTTGAAAGGATCAATCAGATTCTAGAAGATATGCTCCGTGCTTGCGTTATCTCTTTCGGCATGAAGTGGGAAGAATGTCTTCCTTATGCTGAATTCTCTTACAACAACAGCTTCCAGAAAAGTCTAAAGATGGCACCATTTGAGGCTCTCTATGGTCGCAAATGCAGAACTCCGATTGGTTGGTCGGGCGCAGGTGAAAGAATATTGTTTGGCCCCGACATTGTAACTCAAGCGGAGGAGAAAGTTCACATCATTCTTGAAAACCTGAAGATTGCTCAAAGTCGCCAGAAGAGCAATTATGATAGGAAGCACACGGACATGGAGTATGTCCCGGGTGATCTCGTTTACCTTCGTGTCACTCCCATGAGAGGCACGCACCGCTTTGGTATCAAAGGAAAGCTGGCTCCTAGATACATCGGTCCTTTCAAAATTCGTGGAAGAAGAGGAGAAGTTGCTTATCATCTTGAGCTCCCTGAACAACTCAAAGTCCATGATGTTTTTCACATCTCTCAACTCAAGAAGTGCTTCAAGGATCCCGGCAGGACCGTGGACCATGAACTCATCAATCTCCAAGAAGATCTGTCTTATCAAGAACTCCCCACAAAAATTCTTGAAGTCGCAGAAAGAAGGACTCGCAACAAGTCCATCAAGTTCTGCAAGGTGCAGTGGTCGCACCACTCCGTTGATGAAGCCACCTGGGAACGTGAAGATGAGCTCCGTGCCAAGTATCCTACCCTCTTTGAGTCTTCTTCTTCCTAGAATCTCGGGGCAAGCTTCCTGTTTAGTGGGGGAGAGTTGTAGCATCCCAATTGTCTAACAATTGTAATGCTACTTGTCCTAGTAAGATATTGGCTACTTCATAGATATTATTGTTGCATCATAATGATATCATGCTCATGTCATCATGCCACCTTGCATTTGAGCATCATATAAAACCCTCTTTCTTTTGGTTTTCTCTCACATGCATTAATGATTGTATTGCCTCTTGATATTGTAGTTGGCTATTGATATATTGTTCAAATGCCCAAGTTGAGTTGGCGGCATATCTTTTATTTCCATTCCACCATTTTTTCTCTCCCACCACTTGATAATTCCACCATCCTACTAGTTCATGAGCTTGTTGTATTTATTTTGACTTTATCTAGCTCATGGGAAATAGGGTGGATCTAGTCCATTAAATTCCTTTGCTTGGCTTTGTTCCACTTCTTGGAATGGCATAATATTAATGCCATCATATTAATATTGTTTTCACAAAATTAATCATGGCATTATTATTTTTGCATGGGCCATGCAAGCTTCTCCACCACCTTATTCCTCCATTGGTTTTTCTTTGGAATTAGTGGATCCTATCTAGGAAAACCATCTCCTACCATTCCACCCTCCATAGTCTCAACCATATCTTTTTCTTTTATTTATTTTTTCAAGCATGTTCATGTGACCTTTTCCATCTATTTCTTTTCTTCCTCTTTCTTTCTTGTTCTCCTTCACATTATCTCAAGCAAGATCAAACTTCATGCTTCTTCTTGGTTTGGCCTCATAAATCCAATTAAAAATTTAAAAGCCTAATAAAACCTAACCTAACTTTTCCCTCTCTCTCTAATTTTCTCCTAAACCCTAAGCCTCTCTCTCTCTAGCATGACCTCCATGCCCAGCCCCTCTCTCCCTAGCTGCTGGCCACCCTCTCCCTGGCCCACACCCAGCCACCCTAACCTAGACAAAACACTAACCCGAGCCATGCCCATCTAACCCTAGCCTAGCTACCCTTCACTCTCTCTTCTTCTACCGCCATGCTGGTCCCATCCTGCAGTCCCTCCTGCCGCCGTCCAGCCCCAGGACAAGCCCCCAGCTGCCCCACGTGCTCGGGGAGAAGGAAGAAAAGGTGGCACCGAGGCCACCTTTATCTCCCCTGCCACGGCTCCCTCTCCTCTCTCTCCCTCTCACTTTTCCTTCCTCCCCACGCCTCTCTGGGCTCTCCTAGATCTGGCCGAGCCGCCCCCTTCTTCTCCTTCTTCCTCTCCGACCAACAGCACCCGACGCCGAACGCCGCCAGCACCACCTCGTCCCCGCCGCTCCAGCCGTGCAGCTCGACCTGGAGGTGGCCTGGGAGCTCGAGGAGGTTCGTCTACGACGCCCTGTCCACGCCAGCGCGAAGGAGAAAGCCCCAGCACCGCCAGGTCCTCGCCGTCCTCTGAAACCCTAGCCCGCCGGAGCGTCTGCGTCGTCGACGAACCGCCGCTCCTCGCGCCGATCCGACACCACCGCCGAGCCCGCGGTGAGTTCCTCGACCTCACTGACATGCCCCGCCTCGCCGTTGACGAGTAGCCCCGCCGTTCGTTACGTCGAGTGCTCTCAGTGCGCGCCGCTCGCCGGCATCTGCAAGCCTTCCCGTGCCACGCCATACCCTATCTAGGCCCCCGCCAACCTCCTGACAACTACCCGAGCCAGCCGCACCGGTTAGCACCCTCCGCGCGCAGGCCCGCGTCCCGGGATCGATCCCTGCTCGCGCCGCGCGCCGATTTTCCTTGCCAGACGAGGGAGAAGAAAAACAGTAACCCGGGCCGTGGTCATCTTACAAAAAGCCCCCCACCTTTTTGATTCCTGCAACCCGCGCTCCTAAAGACCCCACCTGTCAGCCGCTCTGGTAGAATTGCAGAAAACCCCTCGGCTTTTCCCGGCCGCAACCCGTGCTCCAACCCCAGCCCCACCTGTCAGTCCTTGTCTCCCTCGCCGCTGTCACATGGGCCTGCGCCAGTTGGCCCACCCCGCAGTCACAGTGGCTAGCCGAGCCCGCGGTGACAAAAGATTTTTCCCGCGCGCGTGGCCCAGTCAGCACCAGGCCCACCCGTCAGTGACTGGGGCTGATTTCGCCTGAGTAACAAAAGTTTTCCCTGAGTCTGTTTTAAATTAAATCTTTTCCAAATTGATTTAAATTCAAATTCAATTCAGATTCAAATAATTTTTAAAATACAAATCCAAATAATACAAGTAATATATGTTTTGGAATCAGAAAAATGTGAGGAATTCAAATATGCCCTCCAAAATATGTTTTGAACACTTTAAATTTCGAGATGATTAAAATTACAATAAAATGCCCTTTTCCTTATTTAATTAATAACTTTTGTTTTATAACTCCAAATTGGGCAAATAATATGTCTAAATCGATCAGCGCGACGAGCCCGTTCTATCTATGTTGTCCTTGTTCTGAATTGAAGCATGCATCATGTTGTTATTAAAAATCTGAACTGTTTATGACAAGAAAACTTGGACAAATAAATAATAAAGTGCTTTATTTCTTGCATCCACCCCTCACCTTTGCCATGCTATTTTAATGCCATGAAATTGTGCATCATTCATCATGGCATGCTTGGTTTCTTGTTGCATTTCAATTCATATGCTTGTGCACTTTATTTATGTTGGCCCTTGTTTGTTTGGTTCTTCTTCGAATTGACGCCCCGTAGGAGAATTACCAGGAATCACAGGAGTATTACCCAGATCCATCTCTCGCTTCAACTGAGCTGCCAGGCAAGCACAACCACATGCTTGCATACATACAGTACCTATTGCCTCTATCTTATTCTTGCATCATTGAGTCGCGAATGCATTAAATTGAATCCCAAGTACTGCATGGCCTTACTTTTAAACCACACCAAGCTTGTTCCGGTCCCATGAGCCATTACTACAGGAGTTGTTTGAGCCATGAGAGTCGTAGAAAAGCATGAGTAGGGTATGTTAGTGTCTGATGGATAATGAGGTACCTAAACTACATAACCTGAGGAATAATGGGATAACTAATGAAAGAGGCACCGGTGAGCAATATCTGCTATTTGGTTTTTCCTGCTCACTTGTGTCCCGTAGGACCCCGAGTACTTGATTCCTGTTCCTTGTTTATTCGCACTATCCACATCCGGGAGGCCTTATGGACCCCCCTGAGCCAGAGCCTGATTCATTCTTATTTCTTGGGGCCACAATTAGTTTGGGGCTTTATTACTACACTAAACTTATGCCATGTTACTGCTTTATTTAAGATTGTGCATGGAGCACCTGTACTATTTTGGATCGTGACACGTTTTCGCTGTATCGACAAGCCCAGTCACATTTTCGGGTTCCCAGTCGTTTACCGCCGTCCACACAAACCTTGGGTCCGTCTCGGAGCCGGCCAACTTCGTTGCGGGTAGCTTAATGGGGTGGCCCCCTGAAATATTTCTGAATCCTATGATTGCTTTGTTGTGAATGCCTCGTTGGGTTTTGATTTGGTCTTTCCGAGGTTGATCGAGTGTGTGTTGCTATTCGTGCACCCCTATAGGGTAAATCTTTCTAAAAGACGTGTCCGCGGTTATGGACGACTTGGAGCACAGTTTCTCGATCATAGACAAGTATAACTAAAGTACCGCTTTTAAATTGACTAAGTACTTGACTAGTAAGTAGCGCAATACTCATGGAATGGTTAATAAAACTGCCAACAGATGATGGGGGTTGTTCGTCCGCTTCCTCGTTGGTAAGCGAGGAGGAGGATGGATCTGTTAATTATACTGTTATAACTGTTGTTCTTAATTCACGGACTTCCGTCTATCATTGGTTAGGCGGAAGGTTAGCGAGTATCTATATAATTGTTAGGTATTATCTTTTGCTGCAATTGCGTCACCCAAGGTTGTGTCCCCTTTAGCGGCATAAAGACTTGCTGAGTACCCCTAGGGTCTCACACGATAAATTGTTTGATTCAGATGAACAGGTGTACCCATAAGATGGATACTGGGTGGAAGAGACAGATGATGTTGGCAACGATCATTCGGTGTAGAGATTCCGGGAACGGGGATCCGTGTGATCTGTGGGCGGGATGTGTTTATTTATGGGGCATCTTATGCCAATTTTCTTCTTATCCGTACTCGGATCTTGTTTTCCGCTTCCGCCTGATACTCTGATGTGTGATGTATGAGGAGCTATCCTAAATTATTATATCTATCTAGGACATTTGGATCTTGCCGTATGGCGTTGCTATATTTCTATTTCTTTTAGATGGAATGGCTCTGAGGACTGTTGTATGTGGCTTGGATACATACTCATTTGTGTATGTAGTTGATCCCTTCGCCTGCCGATTACGCCGCTCGTTCTTGTCCCGTTGTCTGAAAGTGGTTAGGACAGCCGCAAGGTCTACCGTGAGTGGCCCTGGGCCCCACCGTACTATTTTAACCACTTTCGTTCATCCAGGCATTAACTAAGGGCGTAATTCACCGAGGTAGTTACACCAATCCTTCAGGTTTTTCTTGATCAACACACGAAGGAGAGTTCCGAGGCTTCGGTTGACAACTTCAGTTTGATCAGTTTGAGGATATGATGCGGATGAGAAGAGGAGCTTGACGCCGAGCTTGGCCATGCGGGTCTTCTACAAGTAGCTCATGAATTTGACGTCGCGTTCGGAGACGATTGTCCTTGGCACACCGTGAAGACGGATGATTTCCCTGAAAAATAGATTTGCAACATGTGAAGCATCGTCGGTCTTATGGCACGGTATGAAGTGTGCCATTTTGGAAAAACGATCCACAACAACAAATATAGAATCATGACCATGCTTAGATCTAGGAAATCCTAACACGAAATCCATGCTAATGTCGGACCAATGTGTATGAGGAATAGGCAATGGCATATAAAGACCATAGGGATTAGCTTGCGACTTAGCTTGAACACATGTCGTGCATCGTTGAACGTAGCGCTCCACGTCACGCTTCATCCTGGGCCAAAAGTAGTGATTGGAGAGCATGTCCAATGTCTTGTCGCGACCAAAGTGACCCATAAGGCCTCCACCATCAGATTCTTGGAGGAGCAAAAGTTGAAGCGACGATTTCAGAATGCATAGCTTGTTTTGTTTAAAAAGAAAACCCTTATGCAAAAAGAAATCATCAACTCCTTTGTCATTGGAGCACTTTGGGAAAATTGGTTCAAAGAACGGATTGGAAGCATACAAAGATTTTATTTCCTCAAGACCCAACACGTTGATTTCAAGTCTCGTAAGAAGTCTTGTATGTTTGCGAGACAATGCGTCCGCAACTACATTATCTTTGCCCTTCTTATACTTGACAATGTACGGAAAAGACTCCATGAACTCAACCCACTTAGCGTGTCTCTTGCTCAAGTTAGCTTGGCCTTTGAGATATTTCAACGACTCGTGGTCGAAATGTATGATAAATTCCTTGGGACAAAGGTAGTGTTTCCAAACTTGAAGGACACGAACTAAGGCAAAAAGCTCTTTGTCATAAATCGGATAGTTAAGGCGAGCACCATCAATTTTCTCTCTATGGTAGGCTATAGGACGTCTGTTTTGCATAAGGACTCCTCTAATGCCAATACCACTAGCATCACACTCTATCTCAAAAGTTTTTGTGTAATCCGGTAAAGCAAGGAGAGGTGCTTCGGTGAGTCTCTTTTTAAGTTCATCAAAAGGTTTTTGTTGTGCTTTGCCCCACACGAAGGTGACATTATTTTTGGTTAATTCATTAAGGGGACAAGCAATGGTTGAAAAGTCTTTCACAAAGCAACGATAGAAGCCGGCCAACCCATGAAAACTTCGGAGTTCACTCACATTTGTTGGTATGGGCCAATCTCTTATGTCCTTTACCTTGGAAACATCAACTTCAATTCCCTTCAAAGAAACGACAAATCCAAGAAAAAACAACTTGTCTTTAGCAAAAGTGCACTTGGGAAGATTAGCATAAAGCTTTTCATGTCGAAGGATTTGCAAAACTTCCTTGACATGTGTTATATGGTCCTCAAGTGATTTTCTATAAGCAAGAATATCATCGAAATAGACAACAACACTTTTTCCAATGACGGGACGCAAGATGTGATTCATAAGGTGCATGAAGGTGGATGGGGCATTTGATAAACCAAAAGGCATAACCAACCATTCATAGAGACCAAGTTTGGTCTTGAAGGCGGTTTTCCACTCATCACCTTCAGCCATGCATATTTGATGGTAACACTACGAAGATCAATTTTCGAAAAAATAGTGGCTCCACACAACTCATCGAGAATGTCATCGAGACATGGTATGGGATGTCGATAACGCACGGTGATAACATTGATTGGATGGCAGTCCATGCATAACTGTAACGTATCATCTGTCTTTGGAACAAGAATCATGGGTACGGCACTTGGACTAGTGCTAACTTGGATCAAACCTTTGGAGACGAGTTGGTTGATTTGACGTTCGATCTCCTTTGTCTCCTCCGGGTTTGTGCGGTAAGCGGCGTGGTTGGGAAGTGGTGCACCGGGGATGAGGTCAATTCGATGTTTGATGCCACGAAGAGGAGGTAGTCCATGTGGAAGCTCTTCGGGGAACACATCCTTGAATTCCTGCAAAACAATCATCAAAGATGGAGGAACATTGGTTAATTCATTAGTTCCTTGCGCTAGTCCCTTGCAAAGGAGGACATAGTGCAAGATGGATGGGTTGTTCCGAACATCTCTCATCTCACTTTTGGTGGCAAGGAGAACACTCTTAGTTTTTCACTCGAATTTGGCTTGTGGCTCTCACTCACTATGAGGTGGTTCTCTCTCTCACCACTCTTCTCACAAGTAGGTGTTGTGCTTTGCACCCTCGCTAAAGCCTTTGCATTGTCCGCAATTATTTCGCTAGGAGTCATCCGTTGCAAAACACACGTTTTGTTGAGCCATTTGAAGGTGTATATATTGGTGCGACATCATCTTGAGCAGCCTTGTCAAATTTCCATGGTCGACCAAGAAGCATGTGGAAAACTATCATAGGAACCACATCACACTCCACCGTATCTTTGTAAGGACCAATGGCGAATGAGACCGATACGGTATGCTTGATCTTCATGGACCCTTTGTCACTTAGCCATTGCACGTGGTAGGGGTGCTTGTGTGGATGGAGGGTGAGGTTGAGCTTCTCACACAACTCGGTGCTAGCAAGGTTGTGACAACTCCCTCCGTCAATGATCACCTTGATAGATTTGCCATTGATGTCGGCTCGTGATTGGAAGATGTTGGAGCGTTGGTCTTCATGCTCTTGTGCTTGAGTGGTCAAGATCCTTGTGACGACAAGCGATGGACTTGCGTCATGCTCACACATGAGGAGTTCTTGATCATCTTCCACTCGTTGCCTTGCCATTGCTTCCTTGACACGGGCATCAAACTCTTCTTCACTCAAGTACTCTTCATCACCATTGTCATGGATGAATAAGACTTTCTTGTTTCCACATTTGGCCGACTTGTGTCCTTTACCTCCACACTTGTAGCATTCACCGTTGAAAGGTGTATCACTCTTTGCTTGCTTGCCACTTGGCGGCAATTTTCCTTGAGGAAGTGTGGGCTTGAAGGAAGGCTTGGAGGTACTTGAGGAGCTACCATTAAAAGTTGTTGGTGTAGGGGTTGAAGCTTGCTTGTAGGTGAAGTATGTCTTGGGCTTGTTGTACTTGATGTCCTCTTGCACTTGACATTCAGCCTTTGTTGCAATGTGCACAAGCTCAACCATGGTGTTGTATGTTTGGAACTCGACGATGCGCTTGATTGGGTGATTCAAGCCAATAAGGAAACGTGCCATTGATTGCTCCATGCGCTCATCAATGTTGGCGCGAATCAAGTTGAGTTCCATTTCCTTGAAGTATTCTTCCACGATCTTTGTCCCTTGACGAAGAGCTTGAAGGTTGTTGAAGAGGTCACGCGTGTAGTGCGCGGGGACAAACCGGGATCTCATGTGAGCCTTCATGTCATGCCAAGTTGTGATTGGCGGCTCTTGTCTTGCATCACGAGCAACTTGAACTTGTTCCCACCAAAGGTTGGTGTAATCATCAAACTCAAGCGAAGCCATGGCGACCATCTTCTCGTTGCTATAGTTGTGCATGCGGAAGATCTTGTCGACTTTGAGTGCCCACGAGAGGTATTCTTCGGGGTCATTGGATCCGGTGAACTTGGGCATTGTGAACTTGAGCTTGCCAAAAGTTTCTTCATCATTGCGGTCATTGCGACGAGCTTGGTGACCTTGTTGATGATCTTGTAGTTGGGGAGGTGGAACTTGGTTCTCGCGTCCTTGTTCCGGAGCTTGCTCTTGATATTGTTGTTGAGGAGGAGCTTGCTCTTGCTCTTTGCGCGGTTGTTGACGTGGTTGAGGCACTTGAGCCTCATGGTGGAGAGGGTGTGGAGCCTCTTGACGCGGTGGATGACGAAGAGGAGGCTCGTTCCTCGGTTGGTGATGTTGGTTAGGCACATGGGCCTCACGGCGAAGAACATGGTCATGAGCCTCTTGACGTGGTGGGCGTCGCTCAACTTGTATCACTTGACGCTCCAAGTTTTGTTGATGTGGAGGAGGCGCCGCGTGATGACCATGGTGTCGTTGTGGACGTTCATGACGTTGATGACGAGGAGGAGGATCTTGGAGAGCTTCACGTCGATGACGAGCTTGATTCTCCAAATTGGAGTCATCACTTGTTGTGTCAAGTATGTGTCGCGGTCGATGGTGGTAGACTTGCGGTTGTACTTACGGTTGCGCTTGCGGTTCCTCTTGTGGTTTCTCTTGTTGAATCACTAGTGCCCTTGCGTGATGATGGTGTGCTTCTTGCCTTGCTCGTGGCCTTGAAGAGAGGTCACCATCATAGCTTGACGTTGCGGCGTTCCGTGGGGAAGGTACATAGTTCGAAGAGGTTACATCTTCAACTACGGGGCCATCATTGCATCTTGGGGCACTTGGATGTAGATATTGTTGAAGGGGTGCACGACGACGCGATGAGCTTGAAGAGCTTGACACGCATGAACGTGGTCTTGCCATTCCGTCGATGAGGCGTCGAAGATTGTCATTTGTTTCGGCGATGGAGCGTTGGAGCGCTTCATTTTGGTGGCCGAAGTTGTGATGCATTGCTTGCATTTGCCTTTCGAGGCCGTCGAAGCGGTTGTCAATGTTCTTGAACTCGGCTTGCATCTCGCCAAATTGTTCATCTTGTCGCGTCTCAAGTTCTTGGCAACGTTCATGGAACTCTTGTCGAACAATGAAGTGACTTGTGCGCGTCATGTACGGACCTTGATCTTCTTCTTCGGGAGGTGGTTGGCTCGTCTCACCGTGCCTATCCATCATGCAAAACACACGAGTATTGTATATGGAAGTGGAATATGGTGGTGTTAGCCTTGCACCTCACCTTGGGGATTGCACCAAACTAGAAACCACAAGTGAGAGCTATAAGCGTGCAAAGTGGAATTGCAAAGAAAACTCACACTAAAGAAAGAACTAACTCTCAAAAGCTTGTTGGTGGTAGGTTAGGATTGTCGAAAGCCAAAGAACCAACCAAAAGAAAAGGGATAGTCAAAAGTGGGTAAAATCCAACAAAACTCAAGTCAAAGGCGAAGGTCAACAACTCAAAAGGGTGACGGGAACCTACAACTATGTACACACACGTGGAGAAAGTTGGGATTGACACGACTATGAAAATGAGCAAACTAAAAGTCCTAACGAAGACTAAGCTCATTGTCGTGCCAATGCAAGGAGAGACCATGGCTCGTTTGCAAAGATTAAATGTGAGCAACGGATTTGTGCACTTGCCTTGGGCGCTCTTCTTTCTCTCTTGCTTACAAGCTTTGAGACTCTCTTTTGCAAGGGGAGACTATTTTTATTTTGCTTTTTCTTTGTATCTTTTTCCTTTTTTTTGCTCTCCCTTGCTGCTACCTAGTCACACTTGCTATTGCTCTTGCACTCTCACTATCCAAGGACAAATGCACAATGCTCAAGCAAACACAAGATGAGCCACTCTCATGGGATATGTACACACAAAGGAAGATGGGGGTTAAAAAGGTGATGTAAGTTATACCTTCTTTGATGATGAACTTAGTGTCGGTGGTGCGGGATGATGTTTGTGGTCCGTGGTGTCGATGAGCGCGGAAGTTGATGATGCGGAAGCTTGCTGGTAGTTGCTGACACGCACACGGGACACGAGCAAACAAAGGAGATTAGCCAATGCGAAAATGAGGCAAAATAGTCAAAACAGGCGTTACAGCCGGACATTCCGGTCTGTCTCGGCCGGATTCTCCGGTCTGGCCGGACACTCCGGTCTGGTTCGGCCGGACACTCCGGTCGGGCCGGACACTCTGGTGGGTACGAGCCGGACACTCTGGCGCGTGTTTCCTGCTTGTGTTCTTGAGCGGAAATCCTCGCCTTCGGGCCTCAAATCCGCGAAAAACTGGCCAAATCGGGCTGGGGAAACGTAGGATAAAGCTGGACCAACTCCTTAGACAAGTTTTGGTCGGATCATAACCACAAATAACACTCCAAATCAAGAGATCGATCCAAAGGCAAATATGGGCTGTTTTTTGTGGGGATTTTCGAATTTTTGGTAGATAGAAGAAAATTTTGTGGGGGAAATCTTGAGCAACGAAGCTCTTGATACCAATATGTTGAGGGCAAACCTCTAGGGTGGCCCGATCTTTCATGATTCTCTTTCAAATCGAGGGTGGGGTGCGGCGGAAGGAGGGAAGGATGAACACGACGAACACACGCACGAAGAACGTGATGAACACACACACGCAAAACCACGATAAACACCAATAGCTCACGCCAGCGGTGACCGGTCCGATGCAATCCCTAGGATCGGCGTTGGAAGGAGGACTCTCTCTCGAACCATCACGGCGAGATGGGAGACTCGGTGAGATCTTGACGTCTAGGAAAATGGACACCGATGCCTAGGCCTTGTACAACGTGGAGGCACGATGCAAACTCCAACAAGGTTTGGGGATATTGGTGCTCCTTAGTCAAGGAGCATGAGGCAAGAATTAGATAGATCCACAAAGGGGTTTCCACTAATTCCAATATCAAGCCTAGGGTTTACAATGGAGGTGGGGGCTATATATAGGCCAACCACAAGTTCAGGGGTAATTCAGGCATTAAAGTAGAATTCTGGGCGAAGTAGAGGGGTACATGGGCCATACGGCCCAGCTAGGCTCACAGGCCCATCTTCAGGCCGGACAATCCGGGTCGGAACGGCCGGACAGGACGGGGTGGCCGGACACTCCGGGTAGTGTCCAGGTAGTGTCCGAACTGGCACACAGAATGTCCGAGTCCAGACGGGGCGGGGGTAGGCCGGACACTCTGGCTGTGCCAGACACTTCGGCTGAGTCGCTCCGGACACTCCGGCTCTGGCAGCTTCAGCTCAGGTGCAGCTTCTGGGCTCGTGGGTCGACGCAGAGGGGGCTCGTACCTGATGATGCACAAAGTAGTGGTATGAAGTAGCACGCCATCCAAGGAGGTATCAAATTGGCACGAAGAGAGGAGCGAGTTCACCTTAGCTTGGAGGAGTTTGGCTCGGGCACGAGTCATTGGTCCACTTGGGGGACTTGTTGTTGTAGATGTAGAAGTGTCCGTAGGACGGGCTGCATCAATACTTGTGTGTGCATTTCAGTTAGCAAAAGTATCACGAACAATGCAGTTGTAAGTAATTTTTAAATTTTACTTTTAAATAACGGGACTGGCTCACTTGTTTGGTTCCCAGACAAGAACATCTCCTCGCGGTTCTGTCACCGCGCATATGCGATCAATAGAACCACTGATTACACACCTAGCAATGGCATCGACATACGTTGCTAGTGCAAGATAGTCGTTTCGAAGGATAATCCAGTCCCTATCACAAGGAAAATATATGGTAGCAATGAATTTGTCAAACACCGCCATCACGCTGTAGTGCCATTGGTTGTCAAATCTGTATGGTTTATTTGCTATTTGTATCTTCAGCAGCTTCATATTCGCGTGCTTGTAGAGGTAAGTGCATGGGGGCCGGGGAAACACTGGTTACCCGATGGATAAATATTAACACGATGCACATGTGGTAACTCGATACGTGCCATACTGTACATGTTTTGGAGGTACGAGCGGCCCGGGTGCTTTAAATCGCAATCCATTCTTCGTTGGCACCAACCCAATGACCCTTGTTTTCAAATCCTTAATCATCCCATGTTCCGGGTATGTCATCATCAACTGGTACACATGCTTCTACTCTTGGATTGTCTAGTGGCATCAACAACGCATCAATGCCCTGCAACAGATTATCTTCATATCTAGGGGCATGCAAGGTGTTCGACAAAGGGAGGAGTGCTAGCTAGCTTTCCGGAAAAACTACTATCTGAAAGATGCAGAAACGTGATGAATAAATCATGAATGCATGTAGAGAAACATACCAAGGAATAAGGTCTTGTTTGCATTAAAGATAAAGTGTAGGAATAGTTAAGTTTCCTATGCTGGCACTGTTCAGAGGAATGGACCAGAGGAAAAAACACAGGCAATTTTCCTATGATTGATTAACAAGATTAGGGGCCTCTTTCAATCAATGGTTTTTAAAAAATGTAGGAATAGGAAAAACATAGGATTGGCATGGTAGGTATAGTAAATTCATATTAGGAATTAAAAACACATGAATTTTGTAACATGTGTCTTTGGATGGTGAATAGGAAACAAACGCAGGAGTTTTGTAGGAATATAGTGTGAGCGCATTGGACTTCTCAAAGGAGAAATAGAATGAGGTTGGAGCTCATGTTTAGATTCTTATGGAATAGAGGGCATACGAACTAAGAAGTGACTCCATAGGAATTTGATATCTTCCTGGGTTAGAATCCTCCAAACCTCATATGCAATTCTCATATCCAACTTGGACCTCATTTTCAAATTCCTACGCGCGCAAAGAAGAAGAATGAGGTCCCAAGAGACACGATAACATCATAAATATAATCTCCCGTGAGGTTTGACTTTGATTTTACCATGTTTTAAAGTAATCCTATGTTTTTGTATTCATGTAAACCAAATAGCTAACTTTTTACAGAAATCTTATGTTTGTAAAACACATGAAACTTAAAATATAACGCCAGCCTTGATTGGCCAATACACCTTCCATTACGGGTATCAACAATCCTGGTCGTTCTTGTGTTTTCAGATTAGTATGTTTGGAGGAGAGGGGGCACTGAAGCAAAAGTCTTGGGCCTCTTTCGATCGTTGGATTGAGAACACAGGAATTTCACTGGTTTGCCGGTGAAAAACAGGTGATTATAAAACATAAAAAACTGCCTACGTGATTGGCACGATGAGAGTTGAGCCTCAAGTAGATGTTCCAATTCCTACGGGATTTAAGCATTGGTGGGGGTTGCGGTTCAAAAGAATTTGTGTACCACGATTCCTTCTATCCAAATTCAATCCATAGGAAAGAATCTAAGGATTCGAGTACTACAAAAATCATGCAAAATTGATTTTTACCTGCTTGTCATGGTCTAGTGGCCATGTCTGTGGGTCAGAGTGAAGTAGGCAGGGCAAACCAAATGGGAGACCAGGATCTTCCGCAATCCCTCGATGCATGACAACCATGCCATGAGCCAGGCGAACGGTGCTCAGAAGATCAACACGACCGGTGATGGTACTTAGCGGTCCGTACTGGAGGTTGCCAAATCCGATTGCCTGGCTGTAGCGCTCAGATATCTTACGCTTCATCGCTCCATATGTCATTCTAGGGAAGAGTACTGAGGAAGATTAGTCCGGATGGGTTGGCGGTATCTACCATCTGCAAGGGTGGAGAGGGGCTACGATGGTGCACAAGCGTACGGAGCAGCAAAGGAAGACGATGAGGGGCGTGGGGCGGTTCTACTATATTTTCGGATCGACTACTCTGACCCGGTATATTAGGGCAAAACTAAGGCAGGACATTAACATAGATGCTTATGCAAAAAAAGGAATAATAGCCCACAACACTGGCCCCTAGTTTGAGGCGCTACCGTTTTTTTCCGGTAGGTAGCTAGGGATAGCAAATCACACTGTGCCGAAGAAAAAAAGTTCAAAATGACCTCCAATTTGCTTTGCGTGTGGGGATGGTGATGCCGCACTGAAGGAGAGAGCAAACACAATTTTTTTTGAATACATATATACGACTCCCTCCGATCCATATAATGTTCTCAGATTTATCTAGATTAGAATGTATATAGTTATGTTTTTGAGCTAGATTTATCTAATGGTTGGAAACTCCGAGTGGAAACATTGTTACCATGGCATGCTTCACCCATTTACTCCCAAATATGGGAACATCAGGGATGGTGGGAGTATAATTTACATCAAGGACCTAAAAATGGAGAAAATGACATAGAGGTCCTTACATTTAGCACAAAGCACCCTAAAATTAAGCAAGGGAAATAGTCAGGTCCGGCTCCTTCTCGAGAGAGCAGAACCATACTCTTCATACTACTTTCTCTTTGTTTGTTTTCAAAATATATGGCCAAATTTGGTGGAATGAAAACTCCTGGACATGGGATCATCAGAAAACATAAAGTATGATGTAGATATGGCCATGGCCTTGGTCGTTCGGCTTGAAATCCCAGAATGTTCATACTCATCGACAACTAATATAATTAAATACGTTTAAATTTTATCACTTGCTTTTAGGTTCGAATTTTGCACGTCAGGACAGAGGGATTACATTTAAAATCAAGGACGTAAAAAGTTAAAATTTTATTGAGGTCCATACATTTAGCACTAAGCACCCTAAAATTAAGTAGGGAAAAAAATCATGTTTTGCTCCTACTCGAGAGAAAAGCTGATCGAGCCATACTCTTCATACTACTTCCTCTTCGTTTGTTTTCAAAATATGGCCAAATTTGGTGGCTTGCAAATTCTTGGATATAGGATCATGAATCATCAACATAAAGTATGATGTAGATATGGCCATGACCTTGGTCGTTCATCTTGAAATCCAAGAATGTTCATACTTATTGATAACTAATAATCATAAATACGTTTAAATTTTTACAGTTGCTTTTAGGTTTGAATTTTACACGTATGGATGGTGGGAGTACATTTTACATCAAGGACCAAAAAGGTAAAATCACACCGAGTTTCATACATTTAGCATAAAGCACCCTAAAATTAAGCAGGGAAAATAGTCATGTTTTGCTCCTTCTCGAGATAAAAGCTAATCGAGCCATACTCTTCATACTACTTGCTCTTCATTTGTTTTCAAAATATGGCCAAATTTGGCTGCATGCAAGTTCTTGGATATGGGATCAGGAACCATCATCATAAAGTATGATGTAGATATGTATATGATCTTGGTCGTTCATCTTGAAATTCAAGAATGTTCATATTCATTGACATCTGATAATCTTAAATACGTTTAAATTTTACCACTTGCTTTTAGGTTCGAATTTACACGTACGGATGGTGGGAGTACATTTTACACCAAGGACCTAAAAAAGGTAAAATTACATCGAGGTCCATACATTTAGCACGAAGCACCGTAAAATTAAGAAGGGAAAATAGTCATGTTTTTCTCCTTCTCATGAGAGAAGTTGATCGAGCCATACTCTTCATACTACTGCCTCTTTGTTTGTTTTCAAAATATGGCCAAATTTGGGGGCATGCAAATTCTTGGATATGGGATCACGAATCATCGACATAAAGTATGATGTAGATATGGCCATGAACTTGGTCGTTCATCTTGAAATCCAAGAATGTTCATACTCATGGACAAATAATAATCTTAAATAGGTTTAAATTTTACAACTTGCTTTTAGGTTCGAATTTTACACGGACGGTTGGAGTACATTTTACATCAAGGACCTAAAAAAGGTAAAATTACATCGAGGTCCATACATTTAGCACGAAGCACCCTAAAATTAAGCAGGGAAAACCGTCATGTTTGCTCCTTCTAGAGAGAGAAGCTGACCGAGCCATACTCTTCATACTACTTCATCTTTGTTTATTTTCAAAATATGGCCAAATTTGGCGGGATGCAAATTCTTCTCTGTGGGATCATGAATCATCAACATATAAAGTATGACGTAGATATGTATGACCCTGGTCGTTCGTCTTGAAATGCAAGAATTTTCATATTCATTGACAACTAATAAGCTTAATTACGTTTAAATTTTACCACTAGCTTTTATGTTCAAATTTTACACGGACGGTGGGAGTACATTTTACAGCAAGGACCTAAAAAGGTAAAATTACATCGAGGTCTATTCATTTAATTACCACGGAGCACCCTAAAATTAAACAAGGAAAACAGTAGGGTTCGGCTCCTTCTCGAGATAGTAGTTGGTCGAGCCATACTCTTTGTACTACTTCCCTCTTTGTTTGTTTTCAAAATATGGCCCAATTTAGCGGCATGAAATTCTTAGATATGGGATCGTGAATCATCTATGTAAATTATGATGTAGATATGGCCATGACCTTGTCCGTTCGGCTTGAAATCCAAGATTTTTCATACTCATTCACAACTAACCTTAAATTCATTTAACTTTTACCACTAACTTGTAGGTTTGAATTTTCACAGACGGTAGGAGTACATTTTACATCAAGGACCTAAAAAGGGGGAAATTACATCGAGGTCCATACATTTAGCATGAAGTACCCTAAAATTAAGCAAATAAAATAGTCTGGTTTGGCTCCTTCTTGAGAGAGCAGTTGATCGACCCGTACTCTTCATAGAACTTCCTCTTTGTTTGTTTCAATCAAAAACATAAAAGGGGAAAATTATATCGAGGTACAAAAATTTAGCACGACGCACGCCTTAAAATTAAGCAAAGGAAAATACTCGGGTTTGGCTCCTTCTCGAGAAAGAACCTGACCAAGCCATACTCTTTGTACTACTTTCTATTTGTTTGTTTTCAAAATATGTGGCAAAATTTTGCGTCATGCAAATTCTTTGACATGGTATCATGAATCATCGGCATAAAGTATGATGTACATATGTCCACGACCCTAGTCGTTCGGCGTGAAATGCAAGAATGTTCATACTCATTGACAACTAATAAGTTTAAATACGTTTAAATTTTACCACTTGCTTTTGTGTTCGAATTATACACGCATAGTGGGAGTACATTTTATAGCAAGGACCTAAAAAGGGGTAAAATTACATCGAGGTCCATACATTTAGCAAGAAGCACCCTAGAATTAAGTAGGGAAAACAGTCATGTTTCGCTCCTTCTCGAGAGACAAGCTCATCGAGCCATACTCTTCATACTACTTTCTCATCGTTTGTTTTCAAAATATATGGCCAGAGTTGGCGACATGAAAATTCATGGACATGGGATCATCACCAACATAAAGTATGATGTAGATATGGCCATGGCCTTGGTCGTTCGGCTTGAAATCCCAGAATGTTCATACTCATCGACAACTAATATAATTAAATACGTTTAAATTTTATCACTTGCTTTTAGGTTCGAATTTTGCACGTCAGGACAGAGGGATTACATTTTAAATCAAGGACGTAAAAAGTTAAAATTTTATTGAGGTCCATACATTTAGCACTAAGCACCCTAAAATTAAGTAGGCAAAAAAATCATGTTTTGCTCCTACTCGAGAGAAAAGCTGATCGAGCCATACTCTTCATACTACTTCCTCTTCGTTTGTTTTCAAAATATGGCCAAATTTGGTGGCTTGCAAATTCTTGGATATAGGATCATGAATCATCAACATAAAGTATGATGTAGATATGGCCATGACCTTGGTCGTTCATCTTGAAATCCAAGAATGTTCATACTTATTGATAACTAATAATCATAAATACGTTTAAATTTTTACAGTTGCTTTTAGGTTTGAATTTTACACGTATGGATGGTGGGAGTACATTTTACATCAAGGACCAAAAAGGTAAAATTACACCGAGTTTCATACATTTAGCATAAAGCACCCTAAAATTAAGCAGGGAAAATAGTCCCTACTCCACACCAACGCGGCTGACGAACACGCTAGAGACACAGAGCTGGCGTACCAAGGCACAAGTGTGCAGCACCACGCTGTGGACCAGGGAGAGATCAGCCGGGCTGGTGCGCAAGGGGAAAGGGTAGGAGAGAGGAAGGATGGATGGTGAGAGGCAGCGAAGGAGAGAGAAAACACACAATTAGTTTTGCGTGCATAGGTCCTGAAATTTACTACTAGTAGAGTGGCCGTAGGAGTACCTTGTGTCAGGAACCCGTCATAACTTTCCTCTGACATCGAGCCGCCTTCAACTCCTCTTTGCCACTGCCCTCTTTTACCCTGCCTACGTTTTATTCTCTCAGCGTGTACAACGCGTGGACAGAGGTGAGCATATGTCTAAGCAAATAAATGAGTACTACTATACTAGTGTACTAGTACTAATATACTAGTGTTTGCTTTTTTCCTAATAAGGGCATCAACAATGTGTACAAAAGCACACCTTAAGGCCTAGTATGTGGCATCCGCTAAGGTTCACCATATACATTGTGGAGAAAATAAAGTTTGTATCTTTAAGCCTAAAGTGCACCTCAAGCTTGTGGGTTGCCGATAGAGAATAGAAAAATCATTTCCCCTCTCTCCCTATTTCATGTGATCGTTTTCAAAAGGTGCTCAAAATTTTCATGATGCAAAATCTTAGCTAGAAGTCAAACCACTCGTCAAAACTCTCTGTGGTTTCTGATATATTAATTAACCGCTCGATGGGTACCTCCAAAAGCTTTTTTCGTAAAACTTTCAAAGCAACCTACAATTTATTACTTGTAGTTCAAGTTTGACCTAATTTCATTAAATTCAAGAGTAATCTATCGCACTTAGTTGTAGTTCAAGTTTGACCTAATTCATTAAACTGTCAAGATGCAAAATCTTAGCAAGAAGATGAACTGGTCATCAGAACTCTCTGTGGTTTCTGATAGTATATTAATTGACCCCCTCCCCCTTCGATGGGTACCTCCAAGAGTTTTTTCATAAAACTTTCAAAACAACGTACAAAGTTTACTTGTAGTAGTTCAAATTCTACCTACTATTTTTTTGCTTTACCTATTATAATTTTATATAGTGATGATATGCCTGATGTCTATTATCTGAGTGTCGCGTGTAGGGCACGTGCAATACACTAGTACTTGTAGTTTCAAATTTGACATAATTTCGATAAATTGACATAAAGTCATTCTAAATGGCAGAGTTAGCTGGGAAGTTTGAAAACTCATAAAACATGGGAATTCGTTGGTACAACATGTTGGTCCAATATATATGTATGTAAACTTGTCTTGTGGCATTCAGATCCAATATTCTTTGGACTTTTCTTTAGGAAAAAGAGCAACCTCGCTCGTATTCTTCACTTCAAAAATGTAGAATTGAATGTTCTTTCTTGATAGTTGGAAACTCACACCGACGATATTGTTCACTACAAGAAGATGTACCAATGATCTACCTCCGAAAATACATTTAATTCAAGAGAAATCTATGGCGTTTACTTGTAGCTAGCTCAAGTTTGACCTAATTTCGTTAAATTGTCAAGATGCAAAGTCTTATATTAGCAAGAAGCTGAACCAATCGTCGAAACTCTCGCTGGTTTCTGATATATTAATTTTGACTCCTCGATGGGTACCTCCAAAAGCTTTTTCGTGAAACTATCAAAGAGAATCCTACAATTTACTTGTAGTTTCAAATTTGACCTAATTACGAGATATCGACATAAAGTCATTCAAATGGGCGGGGTTAGCTAGGAAGCTTGAAAACTCATAAAACATGGGAATCGTAAGTACAACATGTTGACGATCCACTATATATGTCTGTCAACTTGGCTTGTGGTATCCACATCCAATATTCTTTGGACTTCTCTTTATAGAAAAGAACAACTAACCTCGCTCGTCTTCACTCAGAAAATGTAGAATTGAATGTTCTTTCCTAATAGTTGGAAACTCACACTGATGGTAATGTTTACTACAACAATATGCACCGATCTACCTCTAAAAATACATTTAATTCAAGAGCAATCTATCGCTCTTACTTGTAGCTCAAGTTTGGCCTAATTTTATTAAATTGTCAAGATGCAAGAAGTTAAACCTATCTTCAAAACTCTCGGTGTTTTATGATATATTAATTGTGAACCCCCGATGGGTACCTCCAAAAGATTTTTCATAAAACTTTTAAAGCAATCTACAATTTACTTGTAGTTTCAAATTTGACCTAATTTCGATAAATCGACATAAAGTCATTCGGTCAAATGGGCAGAGTTAGCTAGGAAGTTTGAAAACTCATAAATAAAATAGGGGAATCGTTGGTACAACATGTTCGTAAACTTGGCTTCTAGCATTCAGATCCAATATTCTTCAGACATTTCTTTACAGAAAAGAACAACCTCGCTCGTCATTAGTCGGGAAATGGAGAATAATTGAATGTTCTTTCCTGATATAGTTGGAAAATCACACCGACGACACTATTTACTACAATAAAATGCACCCATCTACCTCTCTAAAAATTTATATATTTCAACAGCAATCTATCGGGCTTACTTGTAGCTCAATTTGACACAATTTCGTTAAATAGTGTCATGTGATGCAAAATCTTAGCAAGAAGTCAAACCTATTGTCAAAACACTCGGTTGTTTCTCATATATTGATTGTGACCCCCCGACCGGTACGGTACCTCCAAAATCTTTTTCGTAAAACTTTTAGAGAAACCTACAATTTAGTTATAGTTCAAGTTTGACCTAATTTCGATAAATCGGCATGTAGTCATTCAAGTGGGCAGAGTTAATTAGCTAGGGAGTTTGAAAACTCAAAAAACATATGGGAATCATAAGTAAAACACGTTGGTCCACTTAATATGTCTAGAAGCTTGGCTTATGGCATTGAGATCCATATTCTTTGGGCTTTCTTTATGGAAAAGAACCATCTCATCATCACTCAGAAAACTGAGAATTCGATTTCGTGATAGTTGGAAACTCACACTGACAACATTTTTTCTACAAGAAGATGCACCCATCTACCTCCAAAAATACATTTAATTCAAGAGCAATCTATCGCGCTTACTTGTGTGTAGCTCCAGTTTGACCTAATTTCGTTAAATTGTCAAGATGCAAAATCTTAGCAAGAAGTTGAACCTATCGTCAAAATTATCGGTGTTTTATGATATATTATTTGGGACCCCTCGATGGGTACCTCCAAAATATTTTTCGTAAAACTTTCAAAGTAACCTACAATTTACTTGTAGTTTCGAATTTGACCTGAATTCGATAAATCGACATAAAGTCATTCGGTAAAATAGGCAGAGTTAGCTAGGAAGTTTGAAAACTCATAAATAAAAGAGAGAGAAGTCCAAATAACCCGCATATCTATTGAATTTTGGATGGTAACCCCCCTTATGTTTAATCTAGGTCAAATAACCCCCCTAACTATCATAAACTGGACAAATTGCCCCCTAAGCACGTCTAGGTTGTTTTAATCGATGGTTTTGCGCACGTGGACTCTAGTTTAGGACACGGTGGAGAGGTTGCTAAAAAAGGGCATGGTGGACAATGGTCAGACCAAATCCCGCCGTACTTCTCTCCCTCGCAATCATGGTCGACGGACGCTACCACCCGCCATACTTCTCTTTGCCAACCCGCTCCGAATACTCCCGCCAGCTCCAGCCCCTTGATACGTCCAAAATGTATCTACTTTCCCAAACACTTTTGATGTTGTTTTTCCTCTAAACTTGTGTGATTTGGATACAACTAATATGGACTGACGCTGTTTTCAGCAGAATTACCTTGGTGTCTAGTTTTTGTGCAGAAAATCAACTATCGGGAAAAATCCCGGAAAATATACCAAAAATCCTATTTCACCAGAAGACTCAAGGAGCCAGAATATGAGTCGGAGAAGGGCTGGGGCCTGGCCACACCACCTGGTCGCACGGGCTGGGCCTGGCCGCGCCAGGGGGTGGTTTGGCCGCCCCAGGCACCCCCTCGGTCTCCCTCTTCGCCTATAAGTTGCCTCCTAACCTAAAAACCCAGGGGGGTTCGACGTTTTTCTAGAAAGAGTTCCGCTCTACCGCCACCACCATATTCCGCGAATCAGAACCAGAAACTCCGTTCTGGCACCCTGCCGGGACGGAGAATTGGAGGAGATCATCGCCATCATCATCACCATCGCTTCTCCATCGAACATCCATGTTCCCCCCATCTATGAGTGAGTAATCCCCCGCTGTAGGGTATGGAGATGGTAGGGATTGGATGAGATTGTTCATGTAATGGCATCAGATTGTTACGGCATGGTGCCTAGTATATTCTATTAGTGCTTTTTGACTTTGTTGCGACTTGTTATGCTTAATGCTTGTCACTAGGGCCGGGGTGCCATGATTTTAGATCTGAACATGTTATTGATTCATTATGATAGTATTGTTTATGGTCTTACCTGCAAATTGTATACACACGTTGTTGTCCGGAACGAAAGGCCCCGAAGTGATAGAAATCGGGATAACCGGAGGGAATGGCTTTGATGTGAGGATCACATGTGTTCACGGAGTGTTAATGCTTTGCCCTGGTGCTCTATTAAAAGGAGCACCTTAATTGCCAGTAGTTCCCTTGAGGCCCACTACAAAGGGGTAGCAGGACAAAAGATGTTGTGCAAGTTCTCATTGCGAGCACGTATGACTATATATGGAACACATGCCTATGATTATCTAGTACTTGGATGCTTTATCTTATTTATCTGCAAATGGCCTATGTTCTGATTACCATATGAATTGTCTTGTCCATGCAACGCCCGTCCATCCATCCCTTTGCCTACCGCGCTTTAATCCTACTGTTTACTTCAATTGGTACTATTGTCTTTACTTTTAATACTGATGTTACTTTACTATTGGTACTACAAAACTGTTGCTACTGATAAACTACTGTGAGCAAGATTGTTTCCAGGTGCAGCTGAATTGACCACTCAGTTGTTAAGGCTTATAAATATTCTTTGGCTCCCCTTGTGTCGAATCAATAAATTGGGTTTCACTTCCCTCGAAAATACTGCGATACACCCCCTATACTTGTGGGTCATCAAGACTTTTTTTGGCGCCATTGCCGGGGAGTATAGCTTTATTTATCAAGTCCACTTGGAATCACTATTGTTCGCTGCCATCCATCCATCATGGGTAAGTCTCGTGATGGCAAGGTTCCTATTTTTCCATCCACTACAAGAAGAGGTACGGTTCTGAACACCTCTATTGCTCTTGATTCACCATCTGTTATGAGTAAACTCCTTACACCACCACATACGCATGCTACACACACTTCTACTACTACTGAATCTGAAACTTCTGATACTTATGATGCTGCTTCTACTGTGCTTGATAAGAGTGGTTCATTAGGTCATTTCCTAGATGCTACGATTGCTAGAACTATAGTTGGAAATACTGAAAATCCTAATGAAGACACTACTACACATGTTAGTTCACCTGAGTCTAGATAGAGCTATGACATTGAAGACGGTTATATTGAGATGACCGATGAATTTATTAAAGAATGTCAAAACACCCATGATAGGAGTGCTGCTAAGAGTCTCCTTGAGAGGCGTACTATAAAACCGAAATTGTATCCTAATGCTAAGTTTGCTGCATCTCCCATAAACATTAAAGATAAGGATTATGATTTCTCTCATGATCTATCCTACATAGCTGTTGTTGAGAAAGAACCTTTTTGTGGGACTAAGAATGAAAGTGCGGTAGCACATATGACTGAGCTTTCTACAAGTAGTGGCCTGTTTTCTGATGATATTAAGATGCGCACTTACTTTGTTGCTAAATTTTTCCCTTTTTCACTGAAAGGAGAAGCTAGAACTTGGTTTAATAATTTACCTCCTGGATCTATTGATAGCCCTGATTGCTTGATTAGTACTTTCCTGCAGAAATATTTTCTTCCTAGTGCTAGACATGCTATTTTGCAGGAACTTTTTGATTTTAAACAGGGAGAAAAAGAGATATTTCTTGAATCATGGGCAAGGTTTTGTGCATTGATTCATGCACATGCTGGATGTCCATTACCTAAGAATGAGCTTCTTGATATATTTTATAATGGACTAACTGAAGAGTCTAGGACATACCTGGATAGTTGTGCTGATTGTGCTTTTAGGAATAGGACTCCCAAGGAAGTTGAGGAATTAATGTCTAAAATAAGCAAAAAATATGAAGACTGGACTCCTCCTGAACCAGCTATACCGGCACCTATACCATCATCTAAGAATAGGGGAGTTATTGAACTCAATGATGAAGTGATGAAGGAAGCTAGGAAATGCCTTAAGGAGAAGGGAATTAAAGCTGCAGATGTTAAGAATTTAACTCCTATAGAAGAATTATGTAAGCCAATTCCCCACTCATCCACTATTGAGGTACACTCTCTCTAACATTTTGATGAAGGTGATATCCCTTACTCTAAACCTCCTGATCAATGCTTGGAAGAATTCGATATTTTTATTGTTAAGCAAGATAATTTTAATAAAAGGGTGCACAATCATTTAATGGAAAACTCTAGAGCTATTGTTGAGTTAGAAGATATTGTGGAAAGAACCTCTAATGATGTTAAAATGCTTGTTAAACATTTTCAAATGGTTCAAACTCAAATTGGTCAACTTATTAAAGTACAAAAAGACTTGCTAGTTAATGCTGCCAAAGAAAAACATGCTTATGAAATTAGAACTAGAAGTGGTGCTGCTACCCAGGATCCTCTATATCCCGAGGGGCATCCCAAAAGAATTGAGCAGGATTCTCAACAAGCTGAAAATAGTGGTACTACTCCTAAGAGAAGAAAAAAGAAACATAAACCTATTGTAGAACCCTCTGAACCTGCTAAAGATCATAATAGTATATATGTCTCTGATGCTGAAACTGAAAGTGGTAATGAGGAAAATGATGCTCCTGATAAAGAAAAAGTTGAAGAAGAACCTGAAAAGCACACTACAAATACTAAATACACTAAAGAAGATTTTGTTGCTAAGAAACATGGTAGTGAAAGAGAGCCTTGGGTCCAAAAACCTATGCCTTTCCCAGATAAGAAACACAAGTCAAAGGAACATGAACACTATAATAAGTTTTGTGAGTGGATGAAACCTTTATTCTTGGAAATTCCTTTGACTGATGCTATTAAATTGCCTCCTTATTCAAAGTATATGAAAGATATTGTCTCGAATAAAAGGATGATTCCTAATGAAGAAATTTCTACTTTGCTTGCTAATTATTCCTTTAATGGTAAGGTTCCAAAGAAACTTGGAGACCCAGGGATTCCAACTATTCCTTGCTCTATTAACAATAGTTATGTTAGAACTGCCTTGTGTGACTTGGGAGCACTGTATAAGAGACTTCAACTGGAAAAACAAATACCAACTGATATATCTTTGCAAATGGCTGATAAATCTACCACTATTCCTGTTGGTATATGTGAGTATGTACCTATTCAAGTGGCTCATAATTGCTTGATATTAACTGATTTTGTTGTGCTTGAAATGCCTGAAGATGATAATATGTCTATTATTCTTGGGAGCCCTTTTCTTAATACTGCAGGAGCTGTTATTAATTGTAATCAAGGAAAGGTGACCTTTAATGTTAATGACAAAGAGCATACTGTCTATTTCCCCAAGAAGATTGATAGGACTTATGGTTTAAATTCAATTGAACATGTTGAGGGCATTCAAGTTGGAGAAATATATTGTCCCATACCAAGAGAAAATTTTGAAACTATTATGATTGGGACCATTGCTATCAAGGTTGAGGTAACATAGTCATTAGTGAAATACAAAGTTTTGTTTCATATAAAATTGTTTTGGTAACAAGACCTGATCAACCTTGTTAACAAAAGGATTTCATTGAACAGAACAATGTTTTCACCATGATTATCTCCGCTTACTTCTACTCTATCCATTTTAGTTTATGCTTTCGTTTAGTTTAATTTTCTGTTGTTAGTTGCTTGCTTGTTAGAGTGTCTTAGAACTTCCGAAGTTTTAGCCTTGTTTTGTCATTGCATCATTCCAGAAACCTTTTTCTGTTAGAAAACCATTCACTTGTACCTGAAAATTGCTCAAAAATAAAGTGTCTCGAAAAATTCTAGAAAATTCATATTAAATTTTTACGTGAAAAAAAGGGCAGAGAAGTGCCTGAAGGTACTAGGGGGCCCCACCAGGCAGGCAAACCACCTGGTGGCGTGGCCAGCCTACGGGCTCGCCTGGCCATGGTGTGGGCCACCCCTGGCCCTCCACTCACTCTCTCACTTCCCACTTTCTTCTCTCTCCCGAGAAAACACCAGTGCATTGCTCGAAATCGCGTTCTTGATGTTCTTGCCCTCGATTTTTTGATCTCCTTGCTCAGCCCATCTTTGCTGCTGAAATTTGGAGCATTTGTTCTCCGGTATGTAACTCCTCCGCTTGTCCAAGTAGATTTGTGTTTAGTGGTTTATATCTTGAGTATTTTGCTGCTATAGGTGACAGGTTATGATAGCTTGTAAGCTTGTTCAATGCTTAGAGATATTGTTTTGATGCATGTTTAGGCCTCTTACGAGTCCCTATGAGTAGTGCCCTTCATTATATATTCACTTTGCAATCACTTGTTTTAATGGATGTTTAAATTTCAGAATAGAAGATGAATGAGCATCAACTTAACCAACATGAACTGTGGGTGCCTAAGGTTATGAAGGTTCACTGAGAGGAGGAAGTTTTTCCTTCCATCTATCCATGTTCCGAATTCATGAGGGCTACAGGAATTTCCCAGGACTTCCATACTTTGGTTACTAATGCAGGATTGGAGCACGTTGTGGAGGATGAACCTTGTCAATTTGTGAAACTAACTATGTCTGTGGTGCAGGAATTTCAATTTAGTTACTCTTTGCCTAACCCCATGGTCCACTACAAAATTTACAATATAGCTGTCGACCTTTCTCTTGATGAATTTTGTGCAGCTATTAAGGTACCTCAGTGGGGATCGTGTGGAAGGATTAAAGAGCAACCTGCACCACTCATGGACTTGTACGCGGAGATTTGCCAAGGGAGCAGCTTCTCAAGGGAGAGTGGGAAGATCAGTAGCATTCATCTCAGCTGCTCTAAAACGGGATAGGTCTTACAATTTGGGTGCCTTGATAGCTTTCCGTCTTGCTGCTAACTACGAGAAAGGAGGAATTTGTGGAGGCCTCGTTGCTTCTCGTTTATTAGCATTGCATGGCTTGATCTTAATTCCATGATACAACATAAATTTGTTTCTTCTTGGGCTAATTTGAGTGAGTTGTCTTATGAAATAACCTTTCTCAAGGCTGGTTGGAGAAGGAGTAAGTCTGAGCAATTTGTTCTTTTACCCGCACCTACTTTGTTTAACCATGATACAAGGGTAGGATGGTCACTCACTGAGGAGGATCTTGATACGTACTTGGGAGAGCTCTCCCAACAGGAGCAGCATACTAGAAGGGAGGTCATGGATGATTCGGTCCAACCCACGAATGAGGGGGAGTTTTCATATCAGCATCCTACCTATGATTGGGGAGCTTCTTCTTCTTCCCAAGGGCCCAACTACGATCATTCTTACAATGACCCGCCTGCTTGGAACCCTTACTCGTATCTGGATAGATACCCACTTAGGCCAAAAGCCTAAGCTTGGGGGGAAGTACACCGACATCACACTCATCTCCATATCATGTTTAGTCAGTACTTTGTATATTCATGTTTCGTTCTTTTAGTTTCCATTCTCTCTTTGTTTTTGCTTCTTAAAACACAAAAAGACCAAAAATATTTCGGTTGTTTCTCTTTGTTTGCTTCTTTTTCTTTTTGCCTTGGTTTTCTTTTCCCTTTTTGCTTTGTTTGAACTATTCGAAAAAGCCAAAAAGATTTTGCTATGCTTGTTCTTCCTTTTTGGTTCTTGTTTTAAAAATTGAAAACACCAAAAATATTTGTTGTTCTTCTTTGGTTTTGTGAGTTTGTTGCAGGGTTCAGCAGTCCTCAGTGGAATTTGGTTTTATATTATTATTCAAGCCACACAAGTGAAGAGCAATAATGAGGATTAATGACAACTTGAGGTGTGGTAAGAGGCTAGTAATGAACTCTATTTGTTTTCATTTTTGTACATATACTCATCATTTTGGGCATGCTTAGTCTGTTTGTGTAGGGTGTATGTTATTTATGGATGCTTAGTAGTTCTTGCTTTCTTGTGATTAGCTCCAGCTCGCTAATAATTTGTAGCATGTCGTATGAATGTTTGCTTGCATTGCTCTATTCATAATTTGGTATGAACTGTGGTATCCTCCTCTAAATGCTTCACTTGAATTGACTTGGCACATGCTCATGCATGCATGAATCAATAATCAGTTAAGCCTCGATGAACTATTTTGGTTTAGGGGTCTTGAAAGATGAACGTAGGCATCCATAAGAAAAGACATGTACACATGCAAAAAAAGACAAAGCGGAAGACTTAGTCTGTCCATTTCCAAGAAAAACAATGATGCAAGACATGTACCCGCAAACACGTACAAGAAAAGAAGTTACAAAAATAGAAACGTTGTGATGCATATCATAGAGCCCATGTACAATGGCTAGCTAGCAAATTTCTCCTATAAATGACCATGGGCTACCCGCCTCCACATGCCATCCTCAGGCGCGCATGATTCTAGACCATTTGATGTGGTAAGGAAGAATCGGTTTCACCTCCACATCCATTTACCACCGTCAGATCTGTCTTATTGGTGTACACTTCTTGGCTGGGTAAAAGTATCAATGACGATTGGGCCCATCCGTGCACGGACCCGTGTGTCCGAGGTAGCAAATACTTCTCACGTAGGTCTGGCTGCTTTTGTTTCAACTAGATTTAGGGGTGCGTCTTGGTGCACGACCCCGTGATATTTGTACTAATTTATATTGTGTGTTACGGTGAAAAAAACGAGAGGGAAAAACATCTTATATTAAGGAATAACTAGACCATGATAGCGCGTGTTGTCGCGCCCGTCCTATTTTTATATACTGATAGCAGGTTTTGTAAATATGAAGGTATAAAATAATGAAGTTCAAATTTTCCAAATACATTTACCGCTTATTGTTATGATTGGCAAATTATTATTTCCATTGTGATCAGATACATGATAGTAGCAAGAGAAAAAAAGGCCTACCAAGCCAGCATTTGATCAAAGCCTAGATGGGACAAATTCTCGAGTTCATATGGAAGGGACTTCTCTTTCTTCAATGCAAGATTATAAAACACAATTAGGGCTAGAAATAACTCGCGAAAATAGGCAGAAATAAGATAAGCAATTTCCCACACAGGATACCAAGATGAAAAATAAATTAGCTTCATTTAGGAACTTATCGCTGCACTTAGTAGCCAATCGTGGCCATAAATATGCAAGAAAGAGAGTGTGTTAAAGAAACAGGATTGAGTTTCTCAACTAAGAGTTCTCTATTTTTTCAAATCATATGACATACAGTGTTCATATTCAATTGATCCTCGATGCAAATGATTCAAATAAAATCACAAGCCTCTTATTCTCATCATAGCACACTTCCATATGAGTAATAGTTCAGCCTTAAATTTGTAAATGAACTAAACATATATCTAGGGATTAACTTGATGCCTTCACTTATACAGAAAACTTGTATGTACCTTAAATCTAATTCATATGCACACTAGAACTATAATAGCTGCCAAAAAATGTGCATCATTTAAATTTTGGTTAACAACTGCCAACTGGAATTAGGTCAGATAGTAAATAAGCATATTCTAAATTAAATGATGGTTGGGGTTGGGATACCTAATTCATCATAGCGTGAGAGCACCTAAGTAGAGCAAGTGTACTTACTTTCCCAACTCTTTGATTTGAGATGTAAAATTCAGTGAAAAGTAATTAAACAGACATTAAAACATATGTGTATCCAGGAGACCAATATTTCCAAGCCTAGCTCCAAGTCCGTTCAGGTGGAGAACATTGTTCTTCCAAAGGAAAGGAATTATCTGCAGATAGTGAATTAACAATTAGAAACTTCATGGATAAGTAAAAACTATATATTTGACAAATGTCTTTAAAAAAATACACATGTAGCAAGTGGGCTTCTGATAAACCTTCAAGTAACCAATGGACCAGTTGTTAACTGATTGTTGATAATGGTTTTGGGGAACCATTCCACACCTAGTAATAATATACAGTGTCAATGATACAATGTAAATGAAACCTTGGCCCTCAAAATAGAAAAGAAAATAAGAAATGCAATAAATTTGTACTTATATGAAGACAACTGTAGCAATTGAAAAAACCTTTTGTAGTAAAAACAAAACAACTGTTCTTGGACCAATGCTCATCAAATTTCTCAATATAAGCCATCGGTTAAGAGATGACATGCATGAGAACAAGCACCTCCATGTAAGAATTCAATGAACAAATAATTCCAAAAAAGGCAAGTGGTATGAAACAATCTGTACAAGTAACCATATCATACAGGCCGTATCCATAATTATTGAAGAGACAATGTGTACATTATTCAGCAACTTACTTAACAACTTAATTTTAAGATGGGGGTGAAAGACGACTCTAGTTATAACAACACATACAACCTTCATCATAGATGTATTCAAGAGGGTACTTGGGACTGTTCGAAAATATTTTAGAATCCTCTTTCATTTGGTGGAGTTGCTCACTAAAGAAGACAATCATTTCTTGATGGCGGTAGACATGCTAGGAGCTTAAGAATCTTAGAGGATAGTCAGATCATTGAAAATTCACAATACAAATGATATCGTAGAATTATCCAAGACACTTTTGGAACTAGCAATATGTACAACAAAAATCCATTTGCACTTAAGGCATATAAGAATTAGTCACTTGCCTTCCATGGAACATTCTCATAGATGCCTTCTGATAGGTCATAAGGCCAAAGGAATAAATCAGATGCACCATAACTCTATGGTCTCAGTCAGTTGTACTCATGTCAAAAAACATTTTTTTACAATTTGTTAGCAGATAGAAACAATTCATAGGGGAGAAATCTGTAAGTTAGGAAACATATGGAGAGCGGGGTCACAAAGATAGGAAAGGTGAGCAGCCAGGGCCAGCAACCTTGCACCGTGTTCTCTTGACTTGGCAAAGCTTCCTCATTATCCTCATTTGCGTCCCCAAGCCGCTGACGGTAGCATGGTCTGCTCCCCCTCCTCCTCATCGCCCACTGCCGGAAGATGAGAAATTGGTCATTAAGCTAGCAGGCTTCTCTATTGACGGCAAGGTCAGATCAGTGACCACGACACAAAGCAGTGCTACAACAGGCATCCCCAGGGCTAGCCTTGCCTCCCTGATATGTCCATTTTGCATCACTATTCTATATCATAATTTACTGTTATTCATTGTTATATTTCATATTAAGAGATGATACTTATGTTATTTCATCTATTTTTGTATGGTTGATGACTTTTGCAGCATGGACCACTGCAGTTAGGATTCTGATGGAAAAGGTGATGTTTGGAGGCGAAATTCGCGAAGATCAGAAAATCCGGGAAAATACATGGAAAATCCTATTTTTCCAGAAGACGAAGAAAGCCAGAAGGGGAAGCGGAGATGGGCCAAGGGGGCCCACACCACCCCCTGGCGCAGGCCACCCCAGGCCGTACCACCAGGTGGTGTGGCTGCCCTGGTCCACCCCTGGCTCTCCCCTCTGGCATATAATATCCTCCCAAATCCCTAAGACTCGGGAGCAACCACAAAAAGATTCCACCACCTCTGTGGGGTGGAAAACACCAAGAGAGAAAGATCTCTCCGGCAGACAGAATTCTGCCGTGGGAATTCCTTCCCGGAGAGGGGAGATCATCGCCATCAACACCACCATCAAGCTGGACTTCATCGGGATCATCATATCACCACCACCATCATCTCCACCAGCACCACATCACCATCTCATACCGCTGTAACAATTGTGTTGAATCTTGCATAGTTCTTAGGGGAAACTTTCCCGGTGTTGATTACTCTTTGTAGTTGATGCTATTGAGTGAACCATTGAATTATCGTTTATGTTTAGGTTGTTACAAATCATTATTCCATCTCTGATTATGATCCATATGATGTCTTGTGAGTAGTTCGTTTTGTTCTTGAGGACATGGGAGAAGTCATCTTGTTAGTAGTGGAATTGTGTTGAGAAGGATTCAATAGTTTGATATTTAAGTTGTGGTGTACTTCTTCTAGTGGTGTCATGTGAATGTCGACTACATGGCACTTCACCTATATGGGCCTAGGGGAATGCATTGTGTATTTGGCTACTAATCGTAGGGGTTGCCGGAGTGACAGAAACCTGAACCCCCATTAGGAAACCATTGCACAAGGGACGTCAGGGTCTTAGAGTTTAAAGTTGTGGTTAGGTTTCTACCTTAATTACTTTCTTGTACTTACGGATGCTTGCAAGGGGTATAATCACAAGTATGTATTACTCCAAGGAAGGTCGATACATTAGCACAGGTTCACCCACACAACACTTAGCAAACTAAAGAAGATTAATCAACTATATGAAGCGAAAGTACTTGATGGAATTCCCATGTGTCCTCGAGAACGTTTGGTCATCTTAAGTAATACAACCGGCTTGTCCTTTGCTGAAGAAAGGATTGGGCCACTTGCTGCATTTATTCTTATTGTCTTTTATTTACTCATACTTTATTTACCTGCATTATCAAAAAACCCTAAAAATCCGTTTGCTAAGTATTTACAGAGAATTCCTGCTCCAAGCCACTAGCCAGTACCTTGTGCTCCTCGTTGGGTTCGACACTCTTACTTATCGAAAATACTGCGATACACCCCATATACTTGTGGGTCATCAAGACTATTTTCTGGCGCCGTTGCCGGGGAGTGAAGCGCTATTGGAGAGTGGAACTGGTAAAGGAAACTTCTACTATGAGTATTGTTTATTTCTATTAGTTGCTTTATTTTCAATGTGGATAATTCGCTGAGTTTCTTATTTCGTAATGCTACTACCACTGCTAAGGTAGTAGATGAACCACCACCTGCTGAGAATGATACTTTTAAAATACCTACAAGAATTATTGATCGTGTTATGGATAACTATTATGTTGGAGATGGATATGTCCATCCTGGTGGTCATTTGCTCTTTATACATGAATTATGCGGGTTGTTCAAGTGTGTAGGTATTACAACAAATCAAGTCAATAAGAAGTTATTCTCATTATCACTGAAAGGAAGAGCTGAGGACTGGTATAAGCTACTGAAGAATAGTCAAGCTCTTGAATGGGAGGAAATAGTACCTCTCTTTTATTCAAAGTTTTATCCTCCTAGTGAGATTCATAAAGATCGGAATCAAATATACAACTTTTGGCCTCTTGATGGAGAGAGTACAACTCAAGCTTGGGGGAGATTAAAGCTACTAATGCTCAAATGTCCCATTCATGAGCTCCCCAACAATATTATTATCAATAACTTTTATGCAAGGCTTTCTCTTCATGATAAGGATTTATTGGATGCTTCTTGTGCTGGATCATTCACTCGCATGGAAGAAGAAGCCAAATGGGATCTCCTGGACCATATTCAAGATAATGCTGAAGCATGGGAGAATGACAAAGGAAGAAAGTCATGTATAAATTATGATTATGAATGAATTGAATATTTTATGGGAACTGATGACTTTCAAAATATTAGTAATGCTTATGGTCTTGATTTTCAAGTTATTACAAACTGTTTTAAGGCTTTTGCTTCTTATATTGAAATTCCGAAAAAGGGATGGAACAAGTACCATGCACCTTAGAAAGATATTGTTCACTGTGTTCCTATTGGGAGTACTGAATTTTGCACTATTGATCACATCCTACCTGAACCTTATATCGAGAAAATACCCTTCCCAGATAAGGTAAAGGATCATCCTATGATAACTAGTGTAATCAATAAAAGTGCGAAGAGAACTGTAAAATCTAATGAACAAATAAACATTGAACCTGTTATAGCAATTGTGAAAGACCTTGTCACTAAATGTGTAGAAGATGAACACATAGTCTTTTGTGAAGATGCTTCTAATATTATCTCACATCCTAATAGAACTAAAAAGTCTAGTGTCCCTGTGCTTTCTATTAGAATTGGTGATCATTGCTATTATGGTTTATGTGATATTGGTGCAAGTTCGAGTGTTATTCCTTATGATCTTTACAAACAAATTATGCATGAAATCAGTCCCTACGAACTAGAAGAGATTGATGTGGTCATTCAACTTACTAATAGAGAGACCATCTCTCCAATTGGTATTGTGCGGGATGTAGAAGTTCTTTGTGGTAAGATTAAATATCATGTTGATTTTCTAGTACTTGGTTCAACTGCTAGTAAAACTTATCCCATCATTTTTGGTAGACCTTTCTTGAGTACTTGTGGAGCTATTATAGATTGCAAAAGGGAGAAAATCTTAACTAAATTTGATGGGGAATCTTATGAGTTTAATTTTTCGAAATTTACTAAGGAACCTTGTGAAAATGACACCCATAACGAGGATTTTAGAGTCGAACAACTTGCTTCTATTTCTCTTGCTCCTAACAATTCTGTTTGCAACATTTTATGGAAGATCATGAAAGTGAAGTCTTCATGGAAGAAAGAAATGAGATTGACGAGATTCTCCGTCGTCAACCTAAGATGCTTAAGCATAACTTGCCTGTAGAAGACTTGGGTACCATGTTGCCACCTAAAAAGGATCCGGTCTTTGATCTAAAACTTTTACCTGACGATCTTAAATATGCTTACATTGATGATAATAAGATATATCCTGTTATTATTAGCTCTAAACTTTTAGGGAAGGAAGAAGAAACGTTATTGGAGGTACTGAAGAAACACCGAGGGGCTATGGGCTATACTCTAGATGATTTAAAAGGGATTTCTCCTACTATGTGTCAGCATGCTATCAATATAGAACCAGATGAAAAGCCAGTGGTAGAGCAACAATGGCGTTTAAATCCTAAGATGAAGGAAGTGGTAAGAAATGAGGTATTAAAACTCCTTGATGCTGTTATTATTTACCCTATTACTGATAGTGAATGGGTTAGTTCTATTCATTGTGTCCCTAAAAAAGGGGGAATTACCGTCATCCCTAATGATAATGATGAGCTTATTCCCCAAAGAATAGTAGTAGGCTATAGAATGTGCATTGATTTCAGGAAAGTTAACAAAGTTACTAAGAAAGATCATTACCCACTTCCTTTTATTGATCAAATGTTAGAAAGGTTGTCTAAAAAGACCCATTTTTGTTTTCTTGATGGATATTCTGGTTTCTCTCAAATTGCTGTATAACAACAAGATCAGGAAAAAACTACTTTTACATGCCCTTATGGAACCTATGCTTACAGACGTATGCCTTTTGGTTTATGTAATGCTCTTGCTACTTTTCAAAGATGCATGTCTGCCATCTTTCATGGTTTTTGTGAGGAAATTTTGGAAGTGTTCATGGATGACTTCTCCGTCTATGGAACTTATTTTGATAATTGTCTGCACAACCTCGATAAAGTTTTGCAGAGATGTGAAGAAACTAATCTTGTTCTTAATTGGGAGAAATGCCACTTCATGGTGAATGAAGGGATTGTACTTGGACACAAGGTTTCTGAAAGAGGCATAGAAGTTGATAGAGCTAAAGTTGAGGCAATTGAGAAAATGCCCTGTACAAGAGACATCAAAGGTATTCGTAGTATCCTTGGTCATGCTGGTTTCTATAGAAGGTTTATTAAAGATTTCTCTAAGATATCAAAACCCCTCACTAATCTTCTTCAAAAAGATGTACCCTTTGTCTTTGATGATGATTGTAAGGAAGCTTTTGAAACTCTAAAGAAGGCTTTAACTATAGCTCCTATCGTTCAACCACCCGATTGGAGCTTACCCTTTGAAATAATGTGTGATGCTAGTGATTTCGCTGTAGGTGCTGTCCTTGGGCAACGAACTGATAAAAAGTTAAATGTTATCCATTATGCTAGTAAGACTCTTGATGTTGCTCAAAGGAATTATGCTACTACTGAAAAAGAATTCCTAGCCGTCGTCTTTGCTTGTGATAAGTTTAGACCTTATATTATAGACTCAAAAGTTACCATTCATACTGATCATGCTGCTATTAAGTACCTTATGACGAAGAAAGATGCTAAGCCTAGGCTTATTAGATGGGTGCTACTCTTACAAGAGTTGGACCTACATATTGTAGAAAGGAAAGGTGCTGAAAATCCTGTAGCTGATAATTTATCTCGATCGAAAAACATCTCTTTTGATCCTATGCCTGTTAATAATAGTTTCCCAAATGAATAGTTGGCTGCAGTAGGGGTAAGCTCGCGAGGGAGCCCTTGGTATGCCGATTATGCTAACTTTATTGTCTCCAAGTATTTGCGTCCACCTTTCACAACTCAGCAAACAAGGAAGTTCTTTTACGATTTGAGGCATTATTTTTGGGATGACCCACATTTATATAAAGGAGTGGATGGTATTATGCGAAGATGTGTTCTAGAATATGAACAAAAGGAGATATTGCGGAAATGTCATGGTTGTGCCTATGGAGGACATCATGCAGGAGATAGAACTGCGCAAAAGGTGCTACAATCAGGTTTCTACTGGCCTACCCTTTTTAAAGACGCAAGAAAATTTGTTTTATTTTGTGATGAGTGTTAGTGTGTTGGTAATATTTCTAGACGCAATGAAATGCCTATGAACTACTCTCTAGTTATTGAACCCTTTGATTGTTGGAAATTTGACTTTATGGGTCCTTTTTCTCCCACAAAAGGTTATACTCATATTCTTGTTGCTGTTGATTATGTCACTAAGTGGGTAGAAGCTATACCTACGAAGAGTGCTGATGGGGAGACCTCTCTAAAAATGCTTAAGGATATTATTTTTCCTAGGTTTAGAGTGCCTAGGTATCTTATGACTGATGGAGGTTCTCATTTCATTCATGGTGGTTTTAGAAAGACCCTTGCTAAATATGATGTTAATCATAGAATCGCTTCAGCTTATCATCCCGAAACTAGTGGACAAGTATAGTTGTCAAATAGAGAAATTAAATCCATCTTGCAAAAGACTGTTAATAGATCTAGGAAAAATTAGGCTAAAAAGTTGAACGATGATTTATGGGCTTATAGGAATGCCTATAAAAACCCCATGGGGATGTCTCCTTATAAAATTGTTTATGGGAAAGCTTGTCACCTACCTTTAGAATTAGAACACAAAGCTTATTGGGCAGTTAAAGAACTTAATAGAGATTGTAAGCTTGCTGGTGAAAAAAAGATTATTTGACTTAAGTTCGTTGGATGAATGGAGGAGTGAAGCATATGAGAATGCTAGACTCTTTAAGGAAAAAGTTAAAAGATGGCATGACAAGCGAATACTTAAGAGAGAATTCCCTGTTGGTGAGAAAGTTCTATTTTATAGGTCTCGTCTCAGATTTTTTGCAGGGAAACTATTGTCAAAATGGGAAGGACCTTTCGTTATTGAAGGAGTGTACCGTTCAGGAGCGATAAAAAATTCTTCTTTAAATGATAACACTACACAGGTGGTGAATGGGCAGCGACTCAAGCACTATATTGCTGGGGATTCTTACAATGAAGATGTTGATGCTTTTCAAGTTATAACTCCGGAAAAATTTATCAAAGACCAAAATTCAGTGACCCGTAGAGTCCGTTTTCAAATACGTAACATCTTTGGTAAGAAAATTTCCGCGAAAATTCTGTCCAATTATACTTTTGCAGTTTTTATCCAACAAGGAAAGCTACAAAGCGAAAGAGGGACAGAAACGGAGCCAGGGTGGCTCACACCACACCCTGGCGCGGGCCCCCTAGCCGTGCCAGCAGGTGGTGTGGCCACCTCGGCCTCCGTCTCCGACCCATTTTCTCCCAGTACCTTCCTTTTGTTGTAAAAACTTTGTAATATATAATCCCCCGGATCCCCCGAGGTTCATATATCATGTTCTTGTCGTGTTTTCGTTTCGATTTGTTTCTGCCAGGAACTGTTCTTGAAAGTTTGAAGCACAATGGTGTCCGCCAAGGATAAAGGAAAGGAGCCTATGGAGGAAGATCTCCAAGACCCCGGGCAAGAGAAGGAGATCAAGAGTGAAGATGAAGAGGAGGCAAAGCACACTGGCACTACCATTGCAAGCATTGGAGTGGTGGCAAACCCTGCCAAGATTATGTCAGCTGGAGGGAAGCCTCCTCATCACTGTTCGGCACCATGGTCACTTCCTCCATGCACCAAGAATCCTTTCCATACCCTTATCCATGAACATCAATACCAGAATATGCCCAAGGAGAAACTACCATCCAATTGGGATTTGCCTCGTTCTAGCCATGCAGGAAAAGAATACTTAAAGGAGGTAGAGTGGGGAAAGAATCGCAAAAGTTGGGATCCGCAACCCGACACAATCATGAGCCGCATTGAGCAAAACTCACAGCTGATTCGTAATCTCACCTTTGAGATTGAGGACTTGGGGAAACTAATCAAAGAGCTCATCGAGAGAATACCACCACCACCAAAGGAGTAATTCGTCATCAGGTTTTGGCATCCCCTTGGTTTGTTCCAAGCTTGGGGGAGTGCCGCGGTATCATATCACTATCTTCTATATTTTTACCTTTTTAGTAGAGTCATATCATGAATAGAGAAGTTATCATGTAGGATGGTTTGCATTATGTAAGTGTCCCCTCACCCGTTAGATATGTATCCCTTGGTGCGAGTTGCCATTATAAAATATTAATGAGAAGTTCTATCATTCATTCTTTTGCATATCTTATTTTAGTTTTCAATTCATGGTTATATGTTTGATCTTGTTCTTAGTATTGGTATCACTTTGGGATCATTTAGTTAATTTAGTTGGTTTTGGCAAACCTGGCTTGGTCAGTAGCGGCACTATTTTTGAAAGTTGAATGAAAAAGATAAAAGTACCTTAGAGAATTATAATTTCATCATCTTTCTTTCTTGATTTGCTCATAAGCTTTGATGAGGGCAAACCTCGTGGGTGGCCCGATCTTCACGGATCTCGTGGTCAAATCGATGGGAAAGCGAGGGGAAAGGGAGAAGGTAGCGGAAGCGGATGCACACCTCACGAAGAACACGATGAACACACGCAAAACACACACGATACAAGGCCGATTGCTCTCACCGGTGGCCACCGGTCCGATAGAATCCTCGCAAGGAAAGATTGGTCAATGTGCTCCCATCAATCCCAGGCGAAGTGGGAAGAACACATTGGAGAGGGTCTTGACGTCTTGGCAAAGGGACACCGATTCCAAGGCCTTGTACAACAAGGGAGGCGCGATGCAAACTCCAACGAGGTGGTGACGATAGTCGATCCCCTTTGGTAGAAGGGGATGAGGCAAAACTAGAGATTCCACAAAGGGGTTTTTCTTTAGTCTATCATCTATGCCTAAGGGATACAATGAGGGGTGGGGGCTCTATTTATAGGTTGGCCACAAGTTCAGGGGTAGTTTGGGCATAAAACTAGGGTTTGGTGCGGAATAGAGGGGTACATGGGCCAAGGGCCCAGATGTTGGCACGCAGGCCCATCACTTAGGCCGGACACTCTGGGTCGAGTGGGCCGGACACTCGGGGGTGGCCGGACACTCCGGGTAGTGTCCGGGTAGAGTCCTGTAACACCCTCGAATCGGCCCTATGCAAGTTTTAGCCCTTTCCGCCAAACCCGCATAGAAACGATCAAGGACGCCCACCAAGCACTTTAGTGCGGGTGGAAAACGAAGTAATACCATTACACTACAGTCCTCGATGGGACCCACAGAATAGATATATATACAACAGCGACTCAACGAGTCAAGAATACATATGTACAATACAAAGATCCAAATCACCTTGAAAACATTACAGCGTCCGAGTACGGACAAGATGCAAATGGGGCTAAGAGCCCTGAAGAATAACAAATGGCGTCCATAACCCTGCCCAGGCCAAGCAGGAAGGGTAACCCTGTTAACGACGTCGATCTCAAACCTGCTAAAACAAAAGGGGTGTCGACAAAGGGCAAAGAAAAAGAGCAGTGTCAGTACTGAGGCCAGTACATGGCGAGGCTAGAATTTGGCGGTCCTCGCCTACACAGGTATGGTGGACTGAAGTGGCAGCGCAGCGACACTAAACAACCTATAGAGACTCTGTAATACTGGCGGCAATCAGAGAGAGATAAGAGAGACCTATTCGGATCCAACCTGACACTAACACCAAACATACCCATCCTAGTATTCCCCCTCGAGACCAAACGAGGAAGTCAAGCCGAGGAAACTCACACGGTTGGCAGTTTTATTTACTCTTTCCATGGCAGTTATCCAACTTACTAGTCATCTCAGATGTAAGTCAAATTATAGTAGTAAACTTTAGTTATAGTTGTCTATGATCGAGAAACTGTGCTCCAAGTCGTCCTTAACCGCAGACACGGCTTTTTGAAAAGATTTAACCCTGTAGGGGTGCACCAAAGTATCCACATGCACTTCGACCCTTTTTGCCAGATCAATTAACATACACCCATCGGTATGTAGGCGGGGCCTAAGTCATGATGTTTCCTAGACCCAAAGCAAGTACATGGGGAGCCACCCCACTAAGCTACCCGCAACGAAGTCGGCCGGCTCCGAGGCGGACCCAGGGTTTGTGCCAATGGCTGTAAACGACTGGGAACCTGAAAGTGTGACTGGGCTTGTCGATACCGCGAAAACATTCCACATCCTAAACAGTACAGGTGCTCCATGCACAATCTTAAATAAAGCAGTAAAGCATGGCATAAGTACATAATAGTAATAAAGCCCCAAACTACTTGTGGCCCCTGGTACAATACTTTGAAATTAGGTAGTAAGCCGATGGGGGTGCCCACACACCCCACCTGTGGTTAGCGCGCTCGATCTCGGAACATGTGTCAAGAACTCGGGTCCTAGGGGACACCAGTGAGCGGTTAAGAACCAAATATTACTATTACCCACCGGTGCCTCTGCATTAATCTACCATCAACATTGTTTAATAAACTGTAATTAGAAACATGATCAACGCCACCATTAAACATTTGCCAACCTCCCAACAACTGTGGAGCATCAACGATGCGAAGCAACACCTGAGCAAGCAACTACGACTCGCAGGGCCAACTGTCTAACAAGCAACAGGTAATAGGAGGTGTCCAAGGCAGTATAACGGCTGCAGGAATATAACTGGTACGGAACACTAAAGCATCACGAAACGGATAGCAATAGATCAACAGGAGGAAATAAAGACTATAAATGAAAAATAGGTAGAAAGGGGAGGGATGCTCGCCTGGGAAACACTGCCGACGGATCATATCCGGCGAACTTGTCGTTACTCGCATCAACTCATTGGCCTAATCCGCGAAGAAGCAAACACTAGAAGAAACACCGGATGCAATATTTAATACTACGGCAGAAGATCTGGCATGCTTATGATATGATGCATGGCATGGCACAGATGCGGTGCAATTAGGCAATATTAAGAGGAACCGGTGTTCCGACAATTAATTAGAAGGTTCAAGTTATTTAGCTACCCCGCAATTTAAATGTTGTATTAACATGGCAAAACATGGCATTGGTTCGCTACACAGATTTAAATGGAGTCCGGAATAAGACTAGAATAGCCCGCATATAGTCTCCATATTTAATTTAGGTGAATCGACTATTTAACCCATCCCACCAGATGACATGTCTGCAAGCATGATGATTTAATGATGCGACAGGTATATGTCATATTATAAAAATAGAGGTCTCGGATAAGGGAATCACACATTGGGGTTCGAAGATCTTGGATGCCGAGGGTCTGGGGATCGGTCTTCGGACTCCCGGATCGGTCTTTAGGTCTCGCCATCGAATCCGTGAAGAAGGTCATGGCGTTCCAGGAAGGAGACCTTGGCGTTCCATGTCAAATGCCTTCGGGTACGGGGGTCTAGGCATTCCGATGGATCGGTCTTTGGAGTTCCCGAACATCATCTTCAGCTTCCGTGAAGAGACCTTGGAGTTCTCTCTTCAGTGGTTGGTGACGAACTTGAGCTTCATTTGCTAGTGGTCTTCGAGTTCCGGTGCATCGAGCACCGCAGCAAGGTTCACCGTGTGGTGTCAGCAGCGAGGTCCTTGTACACTTGTAGCTCTTTTCCGCAAGGTGGTCTAGATAGGCAGCATCACTTCACCACGACACAATACGGACTTGCGTCAGCGTGTCACCAACATCTGATACCCACAACACGATTCGCATCTTCGGAGAACCACAATTGGGGCAATTGAGGATTGGCCAGGGCATCGGTTAGCAGTAGTACATCACCACCACACATACGCCACCAACTGGCCTTCACAAATCCAACAGAAAACACGCGGCAAGGGCATGGCGGTGGGGATCGACAGAGGAATGATGCAGCTGGCGCCTGAATGACGAGGCGGGGAGGGGTCCCCAGCAGCGTACAGAGGAGGCTCCCGTCTAGGCCGGCTTGCACCACGCAGCGGCTTGGTGGTGGTAGCGCTTGCCTACAACAGTGGAGCGGGCGCGGGGCAGGATATGATTGCAGGGCGACGAGGAGGGGCACGCACGGGACGCAAGAGGCGGTGCGTCTCGCTGTAGTAGATGGAGGAGAACCAGGCGGCGACGGACTCCTGGTTGGAGACGCGCAGAGGGCGGAGGGCAGCCTCAGCAAGGAAGAAGACGACATGTGCGGGGTTGGCTGGCAGCAGCGGCGCTGCAGGGCCAAGGACGCAGAGAAGGGTGGCCACGACCACAGCTAGCAGACGTGAGGAGGACGACGAGGCTCAGCGGCCGGCGAGGTCCTGGCTCGCGCGGGTGGCCGGAGGACGCGGAAGGGAGATGGCAGAGACGGCGATGGCCGGGACAGAGCAAGGCAAGGATGTAGGCATGCCTCGAGGGAAAAATCGGCAAGGCCTGTTCACGGACGAGGCCGAGCTTGCGCGGGTGGCGACCTCCGCTCGACGAAGGTGGTGTGAGCATGAGCGACGGCGGCGCTGTGCCAGGGAGAGAGGGAGGCGAGCAGCAGAGGATCTGCACGACGAGAGAGGCGGCGCGGGCCTCCATGCGATGCGGAGAGGAGAGAGGCGAGAGGTGGGTCGCGTGATTGGGATGGATCCCGATGGGGTGGGGATTCGTGTTGCTTGTCGGTCGCGTCGGGGTGGGTTCAAGGTAGGGTTCGCACGAGGTGCGCGCTGGGTGCGGGCGTGTCGGGTGGGGCAGGCGGCACGCGGGGTTGGGCTGGCTCGCGCGAGCGTGTCAGGCGGCTGTAGCGTGGCGTGAGGGGTGGGGTTCCTGGCGGCTGGGTGGGTGGTTGGCGGAAGAGAGGGTGGGGCTAGGGTTTTGGTAACGGGGTGGTAGGTGGTTGCGGGGCTGGGCTTTTGGGCCTGGCCAGTGTCTGCCTCCCCCATAAAAAATAGTTTTTATTTATTTGTTCACTTATTTTTATACGGAAGACTTTTGTAAATAGTTTTTAGACAAATAAAAGACCTAGAAAAGATCGGAGTTTTGATTTGAAATTAAGACAAGGGATATTTAGAAAACAAAACTAGGCTTTTAGAAAATAGTTTTTGACGAACTTATGCATGCTGACATGACGATGCTCAAATGCAATGTGGCATGATGACATGAGCATGCGGTCATGATGATGCGCAACACAAAAACATAGCGATTTTCTAGTAGTGGTTTTAGCGGGGTGCTACAAGTCCGATGTGGCACACACAATGTCCGCGCCAGGACAGGGTTGGGGTAGGCCGCACTCCGGCTGAGTCGCGCTGGACAGTCCGGCTGCGCCGGACAGTCCGGCCGGATTCGGGCGGACTCTCCGGGGCGATGACGGCGGAGACTCTTGTTCTGGAGCTGGCTACTCCTGGTCCATCTTCTTGGTTGACTTGGGGACGATCTTGGGGACTTGGCGTTGTGGATGTAGTAGCATCCGCAGGACGGGCTGCATCGGCTCCCCCCTTCAAAAAGAGTCGTCCTCGACTCTTCATGCTCATCCCAAGAAGATGATGTCGAGAGACCTTCTTGATCCTGGGGTTCACCATATAGTCATCCTTGAGATGAATCAACAACACCTCAATGTTCCTTCACCTTCCATGAAGCTTACAAGGCTCACCACAAAAGCAAAGCAACACTCAAAGCGTAGCCAATTCATGGAGATTATAGCATGAGTGCTCAAGTAGAGTGAAGTCACCTTATGATATAGAGATAGCTCGTTGAGGGGTAGCCATAGGTAACTCTCTATGGTTCATCTTGTCAACTTATGGTCCATAGAGGTTGACGCGTAAGCAATTGTACCTTCACACAACAAAGACAAAGCAAAATATGTTTGTGTGTGATAGAGGAGCATGTCATTTGTGGCATGTCCATTCTTGTTCACAACACTATTAGCACAACTCAAGTATCGCAAACGAAATGCGTATGCAAGGTCAAAGTGCATAGATGTCGTTTGAACATCGTCCAAATGTGGGAACTCAAAAACTCCATAAAGCGTCTTAGGGAGGCACTCAAAGCAATTGACTAGTAAATGGATCAACATCTTTGATGCAAAGCCAGGAGAATTCGGCAAAAACACATGAGGAAGAATATCTAAAGCAACATCATTATGTGTGCAAACCAACCATTGGAAAGAACAATTGTTCAATATGTTGGATGACATACACATATCATCAAAGGCCAAAATCATGGGGGTATGAGTATCGCAAGCGGAAACACAAGCAACATGTTTGCAAACAAACCAAATGAAAGAGCAAGTGGTATTTATGTTTGTTGCAACAACAATACGAGAGACTTGGAAGCTTTCATGACAATTCATGCTCAAAATGGCATTATGGTTGCACACAAAACATCGGAAAGAGAAATTGTTCAACATTTTTGTGGCAACACACAAATCATCAATATCCAATAGCAACGAGACATGATTGTCACAAGGTGAAAGAATACCCTCAACATGCTTGCAATCAAACCATAGGAAAGAGCAATTTGTCAACATGAAAGATGCAAAGCATGCAAAAGGTATCAGAGTTGGGTTCGATCTTGAACTCACTTGGGGGATGCTCTCTAGAGCTCTTTTTGTCAACTCGTGCTCAACCGAGCTTGACATGATCATGCGGGTACCTACACACATCAAACACGAAATGAAGAACGTGTGTGCATGGTAGAGAAATACATCATCCATCATGACATATCTCTTCTTGTGCACATCACCATGAGTGTCAATCAAGTATGAAATAGATGCATGGTGAGTATGCAAGTGGTGAACATGCTTATCATGGCATTTACCAAAATCTCCAAAAATTTGAGAAAGCTATGGGGGCCATGTCAATAGAATACATATGAGAATTATTGTTGCAAGAAAAACAAGTGAAAGAGTAAATATTCAACTTATTGCAAGCAATAGGAGAAATTGTAAAACATTCATGACAAAGCATGGTTCGAGGGGTACCATTGGTAACATCATTGCAAGCAAAACAATGGAAAGCGCAATTGTTCAACAAAGTGCAAGCAATGATATCATCAACGTAACGTTTAGAGCATGGCATGTCTATGGCAACATCACCACAATCAAATAATTTCACATGCTCAACATTATGCAAAGGCAAAGTATCACATGGAAATACCAATGAGTCATGTGTGATATCACAAACATCATCCATAGCATGCCAATTATCACAAGTCATCATGTCCACTAGTGGGATCATGGCATCCTCAACACCCGTATTCTTACCTTGTTCATACCTCTCATATGAAGTGGGTGTTGTGGTAGCATTGGCCTCCATGTGGACGACTTCTTCATCATGTATGGAGATGGCATCATCTTCATCCACCATGTACATCTTCTCGGTCCGAGGCATCATCATCTCCAAGCTTGGCACTTCTTGATCCATGGAACCTAGCACATCATGAGGAAACACACTAGAGGTAGAGGGTAAGTTGTTAGAAATGAAAGTGGTCTCACATGACCTATCAACTACCACTCTCAACTCACTAGGTGTATCACTCATGCCCTCCAAGTGGAAGCACTCAATCTCACGTATGGTGGAGTCACTCATCTCACTCTTGTTTTCACTCAAGTGGGCTAAGTGGCTCTCATACTCACATGGGATTGGTACCACATCATCACTCAAGCATATGGGGGTAGGCTCGGTTCTATCAACTCCTTGCGCCTCATTTGGTGAAGGGAAAGTCCCATGCTCACCATTCTTGACCTTGTCGTCACCATCTTGCACCTTGGCTTGTGTAGTCCTCTTGACGTACTCGTCCAACTTGGCGAAGTAGAGGTCTTCGTCCTCCTCATCCATGAGGTTGCATGCGTCATCTAGGACGTCAAGTCTTGGCGTTGAAGCTTGATGGCGTGGAGGAGAGCTTGCTCTTGGTGCCATTTTGGTGGTGGCACGAGTAGTTGAAGGTGCCTTATGATGGTGTCGACGGAGGTCATTGGCGTGCCTTGCCAAAGGTTGATGTAGATGGCGCACTTGATCATCCACATGACGCTCGCGATGATGCTTCTTGTCCTTGGCACTCTTCTTGTGATGGTGGTGCCTTCTTGAGCTTGGTTGAGCATTATGGATGGTGCTCAACATGTATTCTTCGTCTTCATGGCGAAGATGCCTTGAACGACGTCTTGTATCCTCTTGATGTTGGTGATGATCTCGAGAGGATGTTTGTCGATGAAGATTCTTGCTTCTTGGCACCTCTTTTGGAAGGTGATGTGGGGCGCCGCTCTTCTTGTAGTTGGTAGCACTTGTTTCCTAGGAGGTTGTTGCACATGACGCCTTTGAGGTGGTCGTGCTTGGCGCCTTGGAGATGGTGGCCCTCGTCGGCTTGGAGATGGCGGTGCATGATGCCATGTAGGTGGTGGTGCTTGACACCTTGGAGGTGGATCATCGAAGTAGGTGGTGCCCTTTGGTGTGGCACGCTTGGCCTTGAAGGTCATGGTTTCTTGATGATGCGTCTCCGCTAGCTTGGCGTAGTAGTCCTCCATCTCCAAGCGGTGGAGGTATTCTTCATGGCTCATGGAAGAGCCCTCGAAGTGGGTGAAGCTCGCCATCTCATCCATGCTTGGTGAGGCATCGTCGTTGTAGCACTCGAAGTCATCCATGCTTGGGGACTCGTTGTTGTTGTAGTACTCCATATCACCCAAGCATGTGGAGCCATTGTCGGTGTAGTGCTCCATGTACTCCATGCATGTGGAGCCATTGTCGATGTAGATCTCAAAGTCATCCATGCTTGAGGAGCCATAGTTGATGACGTGCTCCATGTCTTCCATGCATGTGGAGCCGTCATAGGTGCAATGCTCCGGGTCCTCAAAGCATGCGGAGCCATTGTCGGTGTAGTGCTCCATCATGTCCTCTATACTTGTGGAGTCGTAGTCGTGGTGGCTCATCATGGATTCTTCATATAAATCATCCTCGGTTTCGGAGTCCCTAGATATGATTCACAAGACCAAGTGGTGTATATGGAAGTGGTAGGGGGCTAGGAATGCAATGCCAAACCTTACTTTACCTTGGAAGATAGTATCGTGCAAGTGGCTACACTTGAGAGCAATCAAAACCAAGCAAAGTGAAGTTCACACGGAACACCAAAACCAACTAACCACTAAAAAAACACACACACAAAGATTATGGTGGATAGGTATGGCAGGTAGCATGTCAAGAACCAATCCGAACTCAAGATGTTGTAATGGCAAGTAAAGAACCACAATGATCACAAAGCAAAACAAGTCAATCCACAAGAGGAAATATGTAGAAGGAAACACACACGGTGGGAAAATGGGACTTGCGCGACGGAGAAAGTGAGCTAAGAACCAAATGATTACCTAGCGAAGACTATGAGCTCGTGTCGCACAAGTGCAAGGAGAGACGCTAGTTCGATTGCAATAAATTGGTGGGCTACAAGATATGCATAATAAGTACCACCTATTTGATGTTCATCGAGCTTGTGCTTCTTATTCTATGAGGCACTTGTTTCTTTCTTTCTTTTTTCTTCTTTTTATTTTTCTATTTTTTTTCTCTTTTTCTTTTACTTTTCACTTGCATCTTCCTTGTGCCAACAACTATACAAGATAACTATATGAGATAGCGCGCTCACAAATTTTGCTCGGAATTCTACAAGGTATCAAATGTGCATAGCCCAAGCAATCATAGGAGGAACTAGTCTCAATAGGTGTTTGTTGAACACAAAGATAGTGTGGCTCACAAATGGATGCAGGTGGGGAGAAGTCGCGGAATTTTTATACCTTTCGTCGCCAATCTTCACCCTTTATTGGTGGATTCTGCCTTGCTCACGGAATTTGGATTGAGTAGATAGAATGAACCACAGATATGATGATGTAGAGCTCTTTCTCCTCTTCAAAACGAGCTAAAGAACACCAAAATTTGAGTTCGTATGCAAAAGTTATGCTCAAAACCGTGAAGCGGATTTTTCTGTCAGCAGGGGTCGGACAATCCGGTCCGCGCAGGCTGGACAGTCCGGTCAGGCCGGATATTCCGGTCAGTATAGGCCAGAAACTCCGGTGGGACAGATATTTCGGTCCATTTTGGCCGGACAGTACGGTTCGGTTGAACCAGAACTTCCAGAACACGAACGGGACGAGTTTTGGCGGAAAAACTTGGACCAAAACATCAAATTGATGGGGGAAATCAAGGAATTAGGCTATGGAAACGCAGGGGAAGGTAGATCAACAAGTTTAGCAAGTAATCCACGGATCAAAACCTACCAAAACGCACTCAAATCACAGATCGGTCCAAAACACAAAATTGGGTCTATTTTTTGGGGATTTTCGAATTTATGGGGGAAAAGACCAAATCGAGGAGAAATCCGTGGCAACCAAAAGCTGCTGATACCAGATGATGAGGGCAAACCTCGTGGGTGGCCCGATCTTCACGGATCTCATGGTCAAATCGATGGGAAAGCGAGGGGAAAGGGAGAAGGTGGAGGAAGCGGACGCACACCTCACGAAGAACACGATGAACACACGCAAAACACACACGATACAAGGCCGATTGCTCTCACCGGTGGCCACCGGTCTGATAGAATCCTCGCAAGGAAATATTGGTCAACGTGCTCCTGTCAATCCCAGGCGGAGAGGGAAGAACACCTTGGAGAGGGTCTTGACGTCTTGGCAAAGGAACACCGATGCCAAGGCCTTGTACAACGAGGGAGGCGCGATGCAAACTCCAACGAGGTGGTGACGGTAGTCGATCCCCTTTGGTACAAGGGGATGAGGCAAAACTAGAGATTCCACAAAGGGGGTTTTCTTTAGTCTATCATCTATGCCTAAGGGATACAATGAGGGGTGTGTAACTACCTCGGTGAATTACGCTCTTAGTTACATGCCTGGATGAACGAAAGTGGTTAAAATAGTACGGTGGGGCCCAGGGCCACTCACGGTAGACCTTTCGGCCGTCCTAACCACTTTCAGATCATCAGGACAAGAACGAGCGGCGTAATCGGCAGGCGAAGGGATCAACTACATACACAAATGAGTATGTATGCAAGCCACATACAACAGTCCTCAGAGCCATTTCATCTAAAAAGAAATAGAAATATCGCAACGCCATACGGCAAGATTCAAATATCCTAGATAGAGATAATAATTTAGGATAGCTCCTCATACAGCACACATCAGAGTATCAGGCGGAAGCGGAAAACAAGATCCGAGTACGGATAAGAAGCAAATCGACATAAGATGCCACATAAATAAACACATCCCGCCCATAGATCTCACGGATCCCCATTCCCGGAATCTCTACACCGAATGATCATTGCCAACATCATCTGTCTCTTCCACCCAGTATCCATCTTGCGGGTACACCTGTTCATCTGAATCAAACAATTTATCGTGTGAGACCCTAGGGGTACTCAGCAAGTCTTTATGCCACTAAAGGGGACACAACCTGGGGTGATGCAATTGCAGCAAAGATAATACCTAACAATTCTACAGATACTCGCTAACCATCCGCCTAACCAATGATAGACGGATGTCCGTGAATTTAGAACAACAGTTATAACAGTATAATTATCAGATCCATCCTCCTCCTCGCTTACCAATGAGGAAGCGGACGAACAACCCCCATCATCCGTTGGCAATTTTATCAACCATTCCATGAGTATTGCACTATTTACTAGTCAAGTACTTAGTCAAATTTAAAGCGGTACTTTAGTTATGCTTGTCTATGATCGAGAAACTGTGCTCCAAGTCGTCCATAACCGTGGACACGGCTTTCAGAAAGATTTACCCTGCAGGGGTGCACGAATAGCAACACACACTCGATCAACCTCGGAAAAAAAAACCAACTCAAAACCCAACGAGGCATTCACGACAAAGCGATCACAGGATTCAGAAATATTTCAGGGGAGCACCCGATTAAGCTACCCGCAACGAAGTTGGCCGGCTCTGAGATGGACCCAAGGGTTGCGTCAATGGCTGTAAACGACTGGGAACCCGAAAGTGTGACTGGGCTTGTCGATACCGCGAAAACACTCCGCATCCAAAACAGTACAGGTGCTCCAAGCACAATCTTAAATAAAACAGTAAAGCATGGTATAAGTACAGGATAGTAACAAAGCCCCAAACTACTTTGTGGCCCCAAGAAATAGAAATGAATCAAGCTCTGGCTCAGGAGGGTCCACGGCCTACCGGATGTGGATAGTGCGAATAGTCAAGGAACAGGAATCAAGTACTCGGGGTCCTACAGGACACAAGTGGCCATAAAAACCAAATGACAGATATTGCCCACCGGTGCCTCTTTCATTAGTTATCCCATTACTACTCAGGTTAAGTTGTTTAGGTACCTCGTTATCCATCAGAGACTCACATACCCTACACATGCTATTCTACGACTCGCATGGCTCAAATAACTCCTGTAGTAATGGCTCATGGGATTGAGGAACAGACTCGGTGGGGTTTAAAAGTAAAGGCTATGCAGTACTTGGGATTCAATTTAATGCAATCGCGACTCAATGATGCAATAATAAGATAGAGTCAATAGGTACTATATGTATGCAAGCATGTGGTAGTGCTTGCCTGGCAGCTCAGTTGAAGCGAGAGGTGGATCTGGGTAGTACTCCTGGGATTCCTGATATTTTCCCTGCTCGGCGTCTATTCGAAAGAAGAACCAAACAAACAAGGGCCAACATAAATAAAGTGCACAAGCATATAATAAAATGCGATAAGCAAACAAGCATGTCATGATGGATGATGCACAATTTACATGGCAATAATGTAGCATGGCATGGGTGAGGTATGGGGTACAAAAATAAAGCATTTTATTAAGTTTTAGTCATGTTTTGCTCCCATAACACTTGCTGTCCACTTAATATTTATATGATGCATGCTTCAATTCATATCATGAAATGCATAATCAGAACGGGCTCGTCGCGCTGATCGATTTAGACATATTATTTGTCGAATTTGGAATTACGGAATTAAAGTTATAGATTTATTAAGAAAAAGCATTATTAAAGCATTATAAGTATTTCGAAATTTGTATGGTAAAAAAATAGTTTTCGACTGCATATTATTAATCCTTAAATTTTTCGGATAAGAAAACATATATTAAACATTAGTTTTTGGTTTGCATATAAAAAGGTATGAACATATGCATTTGTGAAACTAGAGTTAAGGGTTTTTAAAGAATATTTACTTAGTTAAAAAAACGTTCCTTTATTGATAAATTTTTAATTGCTCACAAAGAAGAACAGATGTCATAGTACTTTGTACACTATTTTCTAAGTGCAGAACATATTTCATTTTTCAAATAGATTGGATTTCTTCTCGATCGGCAGTCCAAGGACACATTGTACTATAATGCAGACTGTTCAGCATCTTTAGGACCGGAGTGGAATGAAAAAAAATAGACAGAAAGAAATTTTAATCCCAACAGTTGAGAGGATTGGATCTTGAGACTCCGGTATAAAGGCCTCATGTTTCAGACAGAGTATCTGGTAGACTAACTTGTACCAAAAATTGGGTGAAACAATTTAACTATAGAGACGTCAACTGTAACTGCTAGCCAACGAGTAGACACTGAAACAAATAAGCTACTATGCAAGCATGCAGGCAGCTGAATCAAAACAAAACAGCTAGCTGCGTGCGTGAAGTGAAATAGAGGGGGGAAAGCAAACAGGATTACTAGCGCGCTAGGACTTGATCTTGCGCTCTCTCGCCGGCTGATCAAAGAGGGCACCACCACATTGAGCTACGCATGATTATCACCGAGAGATGTAGTGAGATGAACACGCGCTAGTCTGAACTTGGCCAAAAGAAATGTCACGCGCACGGTCTATCGAAACTGTAAACGACTGACAGTTTACAGAGAAAAAGAGCTAACTTCAGAGGAGGATTGCGAGTTGCTCCGGGCCTAGATTTGAGCGAGGTTTGAAGCATCTGGGAGCTGGGTGTGCGTGTGATCTACTGGAGCTGGGGTCGATAGAGCAAGAAGAAAACTGGTCGGGTGCAGAGGCTAAAAGATGGAGGTGCGCATGTTTTAACCTGGGGAAAAACACATGCAAGCCCCAAGCTAGAAGACATGCTGCTGGAACAAATGGTTCTCGGTGGAAAACTAGCTAGATAGCTAGCGTGTGAATCGCAAGCCAACCAGTCAAACTAGCTTAGCTGAAATTGAACTGATACATGCGCGTGGTGAAGTCCGCCAATTGACTAGCACGTGCACGGCTTGCAGCCAATGACGGACAAAAAGAAAACGACACAGGGAAGGACGGAAGAGAGGGGGAGAAGGATGCTCTGCTCACCACGAAGCCGATGGTGCCCTTAGATGGCGTGGGGGGAGGCTGGGGACGACGGCGACGGCGGCAGTTCTTCTTGGCCTCAACGAGGTCGCTGACGGGGAAGGAGCTCCAGCACGTCCGGCTCCTCCTTGCAGGCTGGTTCAACGCAGCAGACTATGGCGGCGCTTCTCCGCTGCTCAGCTTCTCCGGGCAGCGACTAGGACGGCGTCGCGAAGCTCCCCGAGATTGCGGGCATGGCAGGTAGGTGGGGAGAGTAACAGAGGAGGAAGCTAGGGTATCAGCAGGGGCTCGTGAGGGGATAAGAAGGATGACGCCGCGGAGATTATGGTCGGACTGGTACCGGGTCGGAGTAAAGGGGAATGGGACTCGGCGCTGCTGCTGCTCGGTCGATTGATCGGCTACTTTCTCTGTTCGTATAGATGAAGGAGACACGAGGTGAGCGTGTCCTGCTCTGTGATTTGGGCTGGCTTAGATGGTAAGAGAAGGCCCATGGTGGGCTGCTGCTGAAGGTTTCTGAATCTGCAGAACCACTGCTAAAAAGAAACTGAAACGACACTGCAGTATGGTAGTGCTAACACTGAACCAATAACTGCCTCTGCTTTTTTTTCTAGATTTTGGAAACAAGGATGGAGTTTTAAAACAGAGAAGAAAGAGAATTCAAAAGGGAGAAAGGGACATAGCTAGAATAGTTGGAGCGTAATTAGGATTTGCACAAAAAGATGTAGACGTAGGCATGGTGCAAAAAAAGAGTAGAATAAGATGGTTTAGAGTATATATATAAAAAATAGGCCAAATACATGTATCTCTAGATGCGGTATATGTAGGTGGCCAAAACAAAAGATTTTGGTGGTGATATGGAAGTAACGGGAATGTGGTATCCACAAAGAGCTAGATGATGGATTGATCATTCAAAGCATGCGAGCTTGATCTAGATCAAAACCAATCGGATAATGATCAGGTGTAAAATATATGGACCATAAATAGAACATGTGGGCATAATTTAAAACCACAAGAACAAATAAAAGGACCCCACATGTGCCATAGATGGTAGAATTATAAGGTGGTGAAAAGAAAAGTGATGGAGTTGAATAAAATATATGCCCCCAACTCAACTTGGGCATTTAAACAATATATCAATAACCAAATACAATATCAAGAGGCAAATACAATTAATAATGCATATGAGAGAAGAACCAAAAGAAAATGGTTTTATATGATGCTCAAATGCAAGGTGGCATGATGATATGAGCATGATATAATTATGATGCAACAATTATATATAGGAAGTAGCCAATATCTTACTAGACCAAGTAGCATTACAATTGTTAGACAATTGGGATGCTACAACTCTCCCCCACTAAACAGGAATCTCGCCCCGAGATTCTAGGAAGAAGAAGACTCAAAGAGGGTAGGATACTTGGCACGGAGCTCATCTTCACGTTCCCAATTGGCTTCATCAACGGAATGGTGCGATCACTGCACCTTGCAGAACTTGATGGACTTGTTGCGAGTCCTTCTTTCTACGACTTCAAGAATTTTTGTGGGGTGTTCTTGATAAGACAGATCTTCTTGGAGATTGATGAGTTCATGGTCCACAGTCCTGCCGGGATCTTTGAAGCACTTCTTGAGTTGAGAGATGTGGAAAACATCATGGACTTTGAGTTGTTCAGGGAGCTCAAGAGCATAAGCAACTTCTCCTCTTCTTCCACGAATTTTGAAAGGACCGATGTATCTAGGAGCCAGCTTTCCTTTGATACCAAAGCGGTGCGTGCCTCTCATGGGAGTGACACGAAGGTAAACGAGATCACCAGGGACATACTCCATGTCCGTGTGCTTTCTGTCATAATTGCTCTTCTGGCGACTTTGAGCAATCTTCAGATTTTCAAGAATGATGTGAACTTTTTCCTCTGCTTGAGTTACAATGTTGGGGCCAAACAATATTCTTTCACCTGCGCCCGACCAACCAATCGGAGTTCTGCATTTGCGACCATAGAGAGCCTCAAATGGTGCCATCTTTAGACTTTTCTGGAAACTGTTGTTGTAAGAAAATTCAGCATAAGGAAGACATTCTTCCCACTTCATGCCTAAAGAGATAACGAAAGCACGGAGCATATCTTCCAGAATCTGATTGATCCTTTCAACTTGTCCTTGCGACTGAGGGTGGTAAGCTGTGCTGAAGTTTAGTTTTGTTCCCAAAGCATTTTGGAAACTTCCCCAGAACATGGAAGTGAAGATGCTTCCACGGTCTGAACTGATCTCAAGAGGAACTCCATACAGAGAGACAATTCTGTTGATATAGAGCTCAGCCAACTGAATTGCAGAAATTGTTTCCTTGACTGGAAAGAAGTGAGCTACTTTGGAAAGCCTGTCAATGACAACAAAGATTGCATTGTTTCCCTTCTGCGACCTTGGAAAACCAGTGATGAAGTCCATCTCTACTTTCTCCCATTTTCATTCCGGAGGCTTCAATGGCTGTAGAAGATCGGAAGGTTTCTGATGGACAGCTTTAACTCTGCGACAGACATCACACTCCGAGACATACTTGGCACAATATCGTTTCAAACCAGGCCACCAATATTGTGTTTTTAGGTCCATGTACATCTTAGTGCTGCCAGGGTGGATAGAAAGAACAGAATCATGCGCCTCCTTGAGAACTTGCTCTCTTAAACCCGGGTAGTTCGGAACAAACATCCAGTGTTGAAAGAAAAGAGTGCCTTGGTCATCTACGTGGAAAGACTCATACTTCGGAAGCTGAATGTTGGAAATGATCTTTTTAGTGTAAGGATCACCAAGCTGAATGGAACGGACCTTTTCTTCCAAGAGAGGTGTTGCTAGAAGGTTCAGAAGATAACCTTGATCCACAATTTCAAGGTTGAGTTTGCGGAATTCCTCGCACAAGAGAGGTTGTTGTTCTTCCACCATAAGGTTGTTGACATAAGCTTTTCGGCTGAGAGCATCGGCCATGACATTAGCTTTGCCCGGAGTGTAGTTGATGGTCAAATCGAAATCATTTATTGTTTCAATCCACCTCCTCTGACGAAGGTTGAGATCAGGTTGTGTGAATATATACTTCAGACTCTTGTGATCAGAAAAGATCTCACAACGATTGCCAAGCAAGTAATGCCTCCATACTTTCAAAGCAAAGACAACTGCTGCAAGTTCGAGGTAATGTGTAGGATAGTTGATCTCATGCGTCTTTAACTGACGAGATGCATAAGCAACAACTTGCTTTTCTTGCATAAGGACCGCACCCAATCCTTGCTATGAAGCATCACAGAAAATCTGGAAAGGCTTTGATGTATCTGGAGGAACCAAGACTGGTGTGGAAGTGAGCTTCTCTTTGAGTGTTTCAAAGCTTGCTTGACATGCAGGAGTCCAAAGGTATTTCTTACCTTTCTTGAGGAGATCGGTAAGAGGCTTCGCAATCTTCGAGAAATTTTGAACGAAGCGACGGCAGTAACTGGCCAAACCAAGGAAACTCCAGACTTCTTTGACATTTATGGGTGGAAGCCAGTCCATAATTGTCTTAATAGTTTCTGGGTTGACGGCGATGCCCTTGGTAGAGATGACGTGACCAAGGTAGGTGACTTGAGGCAGCCAGAATTCACACTTGGAGAACTTTGCATACAGGCGGTTCTCACGAAGCTTGTTTAGGACACACCGAAGCTGTTCTTCATGTTCTTCCTTTGACTTAGAATAGACTAGAATGCCATCCAGATAGACCACAACAAACTTATCAAGATACTCCATGAAAACCGAGTTCATAAGCCTCGAGAAGGTGGCAGGTGCATTGGTGAGACCGAAAGACATGACCGTGTACTCATACAGGCCATAACGGGTGGTGAAAGCTATTTTAGGAACATCTTCCTTGCGAATCTTGATTTGATGATAACCACTTCTCAAATCAAGCTTAGAGAATACCATAGCTCCAGCTAGCTGATCGAAGAGATCATTAATTCATAGAAGGGGATATTTATTCTTGATTGTTTTAGCATTGAGTGCCCGATAGTCACCACAAAGTCCATCAGTCTTGTCTCGCTTCTTCACAAAGATGGTTGGGCTACCCCAAGAAGAAGTATTGTGCTGAATGAAACCCAACTTCTCTTGTTCATCCAACTGACATTTGAGTTCGGCCAACTCAGCAGGACCCATTTTATAAGGCCGCTTGGAAATAGGTGTGGTACCAGGTTCAAGTTCAATGACAAACTCAACCTCACGATCCGGAAGCATACCTGGAAACTCTTCAGGAAAAACATCTGGGAACTCACAAACTACAGGAACACTCTGAATACCTTCCATAGCATCATCATTCAGAGCCGCCAAAGAATAAAGCTGAATTGCAGGAGTCAGACTTGGAGAATAGACTATATGGCCTTCAGGAATTTTCAGAGCAACCGAACGTTCAGCACAATCAATCACAGCTGCATTTGCTGTTAACCAATCCATGCCCAAGATAACATCAATGTCAGAATTGCCCAGAATAATTAAGGAAGCCGGAAACGAAGAACCACCAATCTCAATTTGATTGTTATTGCTGATTTTAGAAGATGCCATTGTTGCTCCAGGAGAAAGGACCATTAAACGCTTGGGGAGAGGATCCATTGCTAACTCATTCTCATTTGCAAACTTGTGAGAAACAAAAGAATGCGATGCAACAGAATCAAACAAAACTCGTGCAGGAACTGAGTTAACAGGAAGCATACCTATCACAACTCCAGGTGCATGCTCCGCTTGAGCGACGTTGACACAGTTGGCACGAGCAATAGTAGACCCGGGCTTGGTGTTGATGTTGAGAGCCCGAGGTGGAGGTGCACGAATCATAGGAGCACTTTCCGCAGGTCTTGGAGGTGGTGGTGGAAGAGCTTTGTTGTTCATTGGACAATTCCAATGCTGATGCCCAGTGTTTCCACAAGTATAGCAAGCACCAGGTGGACGTGGAGCAACGTAGCCAGTGACTCCGCCAGGTACTCCAGGGTAGTTGTGGTTGTAGCCCCTGGGAGCTGCAGTGAAGGAGTTTGGTGGCCTTGGTGCGTAGCTTGACGGTCTTGGTGGAGCAGGGAGCGACGGTGGGGTGTTAGGAACCTAGACATGATGCTTAGAAGGAGCTGTCATAGCAGAAGAGCTTGATGTATCACGGCTGTGTTTCTTTGACTCCTCAAACACTTGCCTACTTGCTTCTTCCTGCAGAGCTGTATGTTGAAGTTCCAGAAAAGATGCTGGCCTTGCATGAGTGATAGCATATTTGATGGAAGCATTGAGGCCTTGCCGGAACCTCTTTTGCTTCTTCTTGTCATTAGAGATCTCATCGCCACCATAACGAGACAGATTCATGAAGTTTCTGATGTAGGTGTTGACATTGCCAGTGCCCTGCTTGAGGTTGAGAAACACTTCCTTCATCCTTTCCATGACAATTTCTGACAGATATTGCTCTTTGAAAGCAGCAGTGAACCGCTCCCAAGTAGGCTGAAAACCAGAGAGATCTGCCTTGAGGTAATTTTCCCACCAGAGAGCTGCATCTCCCTTCAGAAGGTGAGTGGCACATTTGACCCATTCTTGCTCGGGAACATCCGCAGTCATCAGCAACCTTGACAATTCACGAAGCCAATCATCCACATCAAGTGGCTGATCAGACACCTCAAATTGGCGTGGGTTGAACTTGAGAAAACTCTTGATGTCTCCTCACTTAGGAGGTGGAGGTAGCGGAACAAACTCATTCCTCCTCACGCTTTCCTCGAAGCGCTGCTGGTTCTGCTGCATAGTGCCCAAAGCATTTGCAATACTTGCCAAAGCAGCCCCAAGTTCAGGTGGTATGTCCTCCTCAGAACGGCGTGGTGGTGCCATCCTGTGATTGATATAAAACACAAGTCAGTACTATAATGGAGAATGATAATAATCCAAAATAGTACCAAAATGGAATTAACCAAGATTAAAGGATGCAATTCACTGAGATGATATTAAAATATCAACAAAGTTTAAGGCAACTAGAAGATATTAAGCATAACGCACATGACTGAACAAGGAGTGTGGTACACAACTAACAAAGAAAAAATTTCCGCAAATTTTGGCATTAAAATACCACTATATGCGCAAAACCACTTCACGAATCAAGATTAGTAACTCTACTAGTTCAACATACAAGAGCAAATGATAACAGTAGTGGTATGGTTGCGACTCCATCCCGCACTCAAATCATTACTCCGCACATGAATCAGTAAAACAAATATCCCAACACCTTCTTCTAAGATGAACCTAAAGATTGATAACTACGAAAAAGAACACCCCAACAAGATAACGTCGGATAATAAAGAGTAAGATAGATCGCATCGGTATATAACGAATCAGAATAGATCGCGTCAGTTTACAAAGGCATGTCGGTATGGAATGTACCAACAGTTGATAACCAAAAGGAAGATAGTGATAACATTTGGATGCAACAGATAGACAACGAATTCACACACACACACAACCTATGGTACTACGGAACCCAGAACATGTGAATCCTAGTTTGAATTTTAGAAGAGGATTGAAAACGTTACACTTCCTTACCAGAAAAGGGTGGGTGGGTGGGTAAGAAGAAAAATGGAAGCAGTCCTACTCTCACGTTTTGTTTTTCCCTAGTATACATAACTACCAAAATATTTGCTAGACTGACAACGACCATTTTGGCTGAGACCCTGAAGGGCGGGATGGCTCTGATACCAATTGTAACTACCTCGGTGAATTACGCTCTTAGTTACATGCCTGGATGAACGAAAGTGGTTAAAATAGTACGGTGGGGCCCAGGGCCCCTCACGGTAGACCTTTCGGCCGTCCTAACCACTTTCAGATCATCAGGACAAGAACGAGCGGCGTAATCGGCAGGCGAAGGGATCAACTACATACACAAATGAGTATGTATGCAAGCCACATACAATAGTCCTCAGAGAAATTCCCTCTAAAAAGAAATAGAAATATTGCAACGCCATACAGCAAGATTCAAATATCCTAGATAGAGATAATAATTTAGGATAGCTCCTCATACAGCTCACATCAGAGTATCAGGCGGAAGCGGAAAACAAGATCCGAGTACGGATAAGAAGCAAATCGACATAAGATGCCACATAAATAAACACATCCCGCCCACAGATCTCACGGATCCCCGTTCCCGAAATATCTACACCGAATGATCGTGCCAACATTATCTGTCTCTTCCACCCAGTATCCATCTTGCGGGTACACCTGTTCATCTGAATCAAACAATTTATCGTGTGAGACCCTAGGGGTACTCAGCAAGTCTTTATGCCACTAAAGGGGACACAACCTGGGGTAACGCAATTGCAGCAAAGATAATACCTAACAATTCTACAGATACTCGCTAACCATCCGCCTAACCAATGATAGACGGATGTCCGTGAATTTAGAACAACAGTTATAACAGTATAATTATCAGATCCATCCTCCTCCTCGCTTACCAACGAGGAAGCGGACGCACAACCCCCATCATCCGTTGGCAGTTTTGTCAACCATTCCATGAGTATTGCACTATTTACTAGTCAAGTACTTAGTCAAATTTAAAGCGGTACTTTAGTTATGCTTGTCTATGATCGAGAAACTGTACTCCAAGTCGTCCATAACCGTGGACACGGCTTTCAGAAAGATTTACCCTGCAGGGGTGCACGAATAGCAACACACACTCGATCAACCTCGGAAAAAAAAACCAACTCAAAACCCAACGAGGCATTCACGACAAAGCGATCACAGGATTCAGAAATATTTCAGGGGGCCACCCTATTAAGCTACCCGTAACGAAGTTGGCCGGCTCCGAGACGGACCCAAGGTTTGCGTCAATGGCTGTAAATGACTGGGAACCCGAAAGTGTGACTGGGCTTGTCGATACCGCGAAAACACTCCGCCTCCAAAACAGTACAGGTGCTCCACGCACAATCTTAAATAAAACAGTAAAGCATGGCATAAGTACAGGATAGTAACAAAGCCCGAAACTACTTTGTGGCCCCAATAAATAGAAATGAATCAAGCTCTGGCTCAGGAGGGTCCACGGCCTACCGGATGTGGATAGTGCGAATAGTCAAGGAACAGGAATCAAGTACTCGGGGTCCTACGGGACACAAGTGGCCATAAAAACCAAATGACAGATATTGCCCACTGGTGCCTCTTTCATTAGTTATCCCATTACTACTCAGGTTAAGTTGTTTAGGTACCTCGTTATCCATCAGACACTCACATACCCTACACATGCTGTTCTACGACTCGCATGGCTCAAACAACTCTTGTAGTAATGGCTCATGGGATTGAGGAACAGGCTCGGTGGGGTTTTAAAGTAAAGGCTATGCAGACTTGGGATTCAATTTAATGCAATGGCGACTCAATGATGCAATAATAAGATAGAGTCAATAGGTACTATATGTATGCAAGCATGTGGTAGTGCATACCTGGCAGCTTAGTTGAAGCGAGAGGTGGATCTGGGTAGTACTCCTGGGATTCCTGTTATTTCCCCTGCTCGGCGTCTATTCGAAAGAAGAACCAAACAAACAAGGGCCAACATAAATAAAGTGCACAAGCATATAATAAAATGCGACAAGCAAACAAGCATGTCATGATGGATGATGCACAACTTACATGGCAATAATGTAGCATCGCATGGGTGAGGTATGGGGTACAAGAATAAAGCATTTTATTAAGTTTTAGTCATGTTTTGCTCCCATAACACTTGCTGTCCACTTAATATTTATATGATGCATGCTTCAATTCATATCATGAAATGCATAATCAGAACGGGCTCGTCGTGCTGATCGATTTAGACATATTATTTGTCGAATTTGGAATTACGGAATTAAAGTTATAGATTTATTAAGAAAAAGCATTATTAAAGCATTATAAGTATTTCGAAATTTGTATGGTAAAAAAAATAGTTTTCGACTGCATATTATTAATCCTTAAATTTTTAGGATAAGAAAACATATATTTAACATTAGTTTTTGGTTTGCATATAAAAAGGTATGAACATATGCATTTGTGAAACCAGAGTTAAGGATTTTTAAAGAATATTTACTTAGTTAAAAAAAACGTTCCTTTATTGGCAAATTTTTAATTGCTCACAAAGAAGAACAGATGTCATAGTACTTTGTACACTATTTTCTAAGTGCAGAACATATTTCATTTTTCAAATAGATTGGATTTCTTCTCGATCGGCAGTCCAAGGACACATTGTACTGTAATACAGACTGTTCAGCATCTTTAGGACCAGAGTGGAACGAAAAAAAATAGACAGAAAGAAATTTTAATCCCAGCAGTTGAGAGGATTAGATCTTGAGACTCCGGTATAGAGGCCTCATGTTTCAAACAGAGTATCTGGTAGACTAACTTGTACCGAAAATTGGGTGAAACAATTTAAGTGTAGAGACGTCAACTGTAACTGCTTGCCAACGAGTAGACACTGAAACAAATAAGCTACTATGCAAGCAGGCAAGCAGCTGAATCAAAACAAAACAGCTAGCGGCGTGCGTGAAGTGCAATAGAGGGGGGAAAGCAGACATGATTACTAGCGCGCTAGGACTTGATCTTGCGCTCTCTCGCCGGTTGATCAAAGAGGGAACCACCACATTGAGCTACGCATGATTATCACCGAGAGATGTAGTGAGATGAACACGCGCTAGTCTGAATTTGGCCAAAAGAAATGTCGGACGCACGGTCTATCGAAACTGTAAACGACCGACAGTTTACAGAGAAAAAGAGCTAACTTCAGAGGAGGATTGCGAGTTGCTCCGGGCCTAGATTTGAGCGAGGTTTGAAGCATCTGGGAGCTGGGTGTGCCGAGATGATAGGCGTGTGATCTACTGGAGCTGGGGTCGATAGAGCAAGAAGAAAACTGGTCGGGTGCAGAGGCTAAAAGATGGAGGTGCGCATGTTTTAACCTGGGGAAAAACACATGCAAGCCCCAAGCTAGAAGACATGCTGCTGAAAAAAATGGTTCTCGGTGGAAAACTAGCTAGATAGCTAGCGTGTGAATCACAAGCCATCCAGTCAAACTAGCTTAGCTGAAATTGAACTGATACATGCGCGTGGTGAAGTCCGCCAATTGACTAGCTCGTGCACGGCTTGCAGCCAATGACGGACAAAAAGAAAACGACACAGGGAAGGACGGAAGAGAGGGGAGAAGGATGCTCTGCTCACCACGAAGCCGATGATGCCCTTAGATGGCGTGGGGGGGGGGGGGGGCTGGGGACGACGGCGGCGGCGGCGGTTCTTCTCGGCCTCAACGAGGTCGCTGACGGGGAAGGAGCTCCAGCACGTCCGGCTCCTCCTTGTAGGCTGGTTCAACGCAGCAGACTATGGCGGCGCTTCTCCGCTGCTCAGCTTCTCCGGGCAGCGACTAGGACGGCGTCGCGAAGCTCCCCGAGCTTGCGGGCATGGCAGGTAGGTGGGGAGAGTAACAGAGGAGGAAGCTAGGGTATCAGCAGGGGCTTGTGAGGGGATAAGAAGGATGACGCCGCGGAGATTATGGTCGGACTGGTACCGGGTCGGAGTAAAGGGGAATGGGACTCGGCGCTGCTACTGCTCGGTCGATTGATCGGCTACTTGCTCTGTTCGTATAGATGAAGGAGACACGAGGTGAGTGTGTCCTGCTCTGTGAGTTGGGCTGGCTTAGATGGTAAGAGAAGGCCCATGGTGGGCTGCTGCTGAAGGTTTCTGAACCTGCAGAACCACTGCTAAAAAGAAACTGAAACGACACTGAACCAATAACTGCCTCTATTTTTTTTCTAGATTTTGGAAACAAGGATGGAGTTTTAAAACAGAGAAGAAAGAGAATTCAAAAGGAAGAAAGGGACATGGCTAGAATAGCTGGAGCGTAATTAGGATTTGCACAAAAAGATGTAGACGTAGGCATGGTGCAAAAAAAAGAGTAGAATAAGATGGTTTAGAGTATATATATAAAAAAATAGGCCAAATACATGTATCTCTAGATGCGGTATATGTAGGTGGCCAAAACAAAAGATTTTGGTGGTGATATGGGAGTAACGGGAATGTGGTATCCACAAAGAGCTAGATGATGGATTGAGCATTCAAAGCATGCGAGCTTGATCTAGATCAAAACCAATCGGATAATAATCAAGTGTAAAATATATGGACCATAAATAGAACATGTGGGCATAATTTAAAACCACAAGAACAAATAAAAGGACCCCACATGTGCCATAGATGGTAGAAATATAAGGTGGTGAAAAGAAAAGTGATGGAGTTGAATAAAAGATATGCCCCCGACTCAACTTGAGCATTTAAACAATATATCAATAACCAAATACAATATCAAGAGGCAAATACAATTAATAATGCATATGATAGAAGAACCAAAAGAAAAGGGTTTTATATGATGCTCAAATGCAAGGTGGCATGATGATATGAGCATGATATAATTATGATGCAACAATTATATATAGGAAGTAGCCAATATCTTACTAGGCCAAGTAGCATTAAAATTGTTAGACAATTGGGATGCTACAGGGTGGGGGCTCTATTTATAGGCCAGCCACAAGTTCAGGGGTAGTTTGGGCATAAAACTAGGGTTTGGCGCGGAATAGAGGGGTACATGGGCCAAGGGCCCAGATGTTGGCACGCAGGCCCATCACTTAGGCCGGACACTCCGGGTTGAGTGGGTCGGACACTCCGGGGTGGTCGGACACTCCGGTTAGTGTCCGGGTAGAGTCCGATGTAGCACACAGAATGTCCGCACCAGGACGGGGCTGGGGTAGGTCGGACACTCCGGCTGAGTCGCGCCGGACACTCCAGCCGGATTCGGGCGGACTCTCCGGGGTGATGACGGCGGAGACTCTCGTTCTGGAGCTGGCTGCTCCTGGTCCATCTTCTTGGTTGACTTGGGGACGATCTTGGGGACTTGGCGTTGTGGATGTAGTAGCGTCCGCAGGACGGGCTACATCAAGCTTAGTATTCTCTTGTTAAGATTCTTTTGTGCTTCCAAGGAAGATTGCATGTTTGTTTTTATCACCTGTATGTTTGTTTGTTTCCTTCAACTCTTATACTTGCTACCCAGCCTTGCTAGCCAAAAACCTGTACTGAGAGGGAATTCTTCTCGTGCATCCAATCCTTAAACCAAAACGTATGCCATTTGTGTCCACCATACCTACCTGTTAGCATTATTTCTATTCCAAGTAAATTCATGTTTTTATCTACCTTCCAAATTAAACTTGTTATGTGAAAATTAGTGATTAAAGCTCTCACGAACTTGATGGCACACTTTACTTTCTTGCACTTAATAAACTTGAACCATTGTGTCCATCTTTGCTGCGTATATGCTTGTGCTTTATAAGTTGAAGTTAGCAGAACCATGTATCATGAGAAACGCTTTCAACATTTGTAACAACCTCGGACCCTACGCTCTAAGTTCAAGCCTGGATGAACCGGAAGTGGTTAAAATAGTATAGTGGGGGCCCAGGGGCCACCCACGTGTAGACCCGTCGGCCGTCCTAACCACTTCCAAGACGTCGGGACATGAGCGAGCGGCGTAGGCAATAGGTGAAGAGATCAAATACATACACAAGTGAGTATGTATGCAAGCTACCATACAACAGTTCTCAGAGCCATTCCATCTAAAAGAAATAGAAATATTGCAACGCCATACGGCAAGATCCAAATATCCTAGATAGAGATAATAGTTTAGGATAGCTCCTCATACATCAAACATCAGAGTATCAAGCGGAAGCGGGAAACAAGATCCGAGTACGGACAAGAAGCAAATCGGTATAAGATGCCACAGAAGTAAGCACATCCCGCCCACAGATCTCGCGGATCCCCATCCCCGGAATCTCTACACCGCGTGATCGTTGCCAACATCATCTGTCTCCTCCACCCAGTATCCATCTTGCGAATACACCTATTCATCTGAATCAAACAATTTATCGTGTGAGACCCTAGGGGTACTCAGCAAGTCTTTATGCCTCTAAAGGGGACATATACCTGGGGTGACGCAATTGCAGCAAAAGATAATACTAACAAGTCTATGGATACTCGCTAACCATCCGCCTAAGCAATGATAGACGGATGTCCGTTAATTAGTAACAACAGTTATAATAGTATAAAGTAACAGATCCATCCTCCTTCTCGCTTACCAACGAGAAAGCGGACGAACAACCCATCTGTTGGTAGTTTTATTAACCATTCCATGAGTAATGCGCTATTTACTAGTCAGGTATTTAGTCAAATTTAAAGCGGTACTTTAGTTATACTTGTCTATGATCACGAAACTATGCTCCAAGTCGTCCATAACCGTGGACACGGCTTTCAGAAAGATTTACCCTGCAGGGGTGCACAAATAGCAACACACACTCGATCAACCTCGGAAAAACCAACTCAAAACCCAATGAGGCATTCACGACAAAGCGATCACAGGATTCAGAAATATTTCAGGGGGCCACCCTAATAAGCTACCCGCAACGAAGTCGGCCGGCTCCGAGACAGACCTAGGGTTTGCGACGACGGCTGTAAACGACTGGGAACCCGAAAATGTGACTAGGCTTGTCGATACCGCGTAAACGTGGCGCGATCCAAAATAGTACAGGTGCTTCACGCACAATCTTAAATAAAGCGGTAAAGCATGGCATAAGTACAGGATAGTAATAAAACCCCAAACTAGTTTGTGGCCCCAAGAAATAGAAATGAATCAAGCTCTGGCTCAGGGGGGTCCACGGCCTCCCGGATGTGGATAGTGCGAATAGTCAAGGAACAAGAATCAAGTACTCGGGGTCCTACGGGACACAAGTGAGCATGAAAAACCAAATAACAGATATTGCTCACCGATGCCTCTTTCATTAGTTATCCCATTACTACTCAGGTTAAGTTGTTTAGGTACCTTGTTATCCATCAGACACTCACATACCCTACACATGCTGTTCTACGACTCGCATGGCTCAACAACTCATGTAGTAATGGCTCATGGGATGGAGGAACAAGCTTCGGTGGGGTTTAAAAAGTAAAGGCTATGTAGTACTTGGGATTCAATTTTAATGCAATCGCGACTCAATGATGCAAGAATAAGATAGAGGCAATAGGTACTATATGTATGCAAGCATGTGGTAGTGCTTGCCTGGCAGCTCAGTTGAAGCGGGAGACGGATCTGGGTAGTACTCCTGGGATTCCTAATATTTACCTTGCTCGGCGTCTATTCGAAGAAGAACCAAACAAACAAGGACCAACATAAATAAAGAATAAAATGCGACAAGCAATCAAGCATGCCATGATGAATGATGCACAATTTACATGACAATAATGTAGCATGGCATGGGTGAGGTGTGGGGTACAAGAATAAAGCATTTTATTAAGTTTTAGTCATGTTTTGCTCCCATAACTCTTGCTGTCCACTTAATATTTATATGATGCATGGTGCAATTCAGAACATGGAATGCATAGTTAGAACGGGATCATCGCGCTGATCGATTTAGACATATTATTTGTCAAATTTAGAGTTGTGGATTTAAAGTTATTAATTAATTAAGAAGAGGCATTTTTATTGCAATTTAATTATCTCGAAAATTTAAAGTGGTCAAACATTATTTTGAATGGCATATTTGAATTCCTCACATTTTTCTGATTCAAAAACATATATTATTTGTATTATTTGAAATTACAAATTAAAAGTTATTAAAAGAGAATTTAAATTCATATTTAAACATTTCTGAAATTGTTTTTATAAAACAGAAAAACACCGATACTTTTATACCAGGGCAGAGCTAGCCACTGCAGCTGACAGGTGGGACCGAGCTGACTGGGCAGCAGGTGGGGTGCAGCGGCTGGGCCGGTGTTTCCTCACCGTTGGGCTAGCTAGCCGGTGAGACTGACGGGCGGGGCCCACGCATGTGCGGACCCACACGCGGGCGCGCCAGCCGGGGCGTGCCACGCGGCAGATCCGAGGGAGCGCGGGTGGGAACAGCGGAAAGTCGAGGTACCTTTCCGTAAAACTACTCAGGGGCTGACAGTTGGGCCCTTTTCCGTAAAAACAAAAGGGTGGGGGTTATTTGCAAAGTGCGCACAGGCACTGTTTTTCTTCCTCTGTTTTGTCTTACGAACTGGCGGACAGCATGCGGCGTGGCGGGGGATCGAACTCGTGACCTGGCGCTTGCACACGGCGGCGGCTACCGCTGCGGTGGGGCTGGTTTGGTGAGAGGAAACGCAGGCGCGGCCAGATAAGGCGAAAACGGCGAGAGGACGGTCCTCGACGACGGCGAGCGCGTTGCACATAAGGCGTTCGTCCGGCGGTTTGGCGCGTACAGGAAGCAAATACGAGCGGGAGGTTGTCTGGGGGTTTCGGGGGCTCACCGCGGTGGGGTTGGTGGAGTTGGATCGGGCCAGGGAGTGGCGGATTGCCGGCGATGCAGACGGCTGGTGGGGGCTAGGGTTTCGGTGTCGTCGGCAATCGGCGGCACAGGGACGGCGCCTCCTCCTCGTTGCGGTGCACAGGGACGGTCCAGGGCGCTTCGTGACCTTCCTCGACACCAACACGCCACGCCCGCCGCCTTGTTTCGAGGAGATGGAGATGGAGGCTGACGGTGGTCGGCGATGGAGAAGTGGTGGCAGGTGAGGAAAAAGGGAGGCGCAGGGGCCTGGGGATGGGCTGCGGCACGGCAGAGAGACGGGAGGGGGTGGAGATAAGGACGGGGTGAGAGAGGGGGTGTTGTGGGGCTCGGGTGGAGAAAAGGTGGCTTCGGCCACCTTTTTCTTCTTCTCCCTCATGTGCTCGACGTGGGAAGGGGCCAGGGCAGGGTGGCTACGGCTGGGCCCAGCAGAGGGGAAGGAGAGGCTCGGTTGTGGGGCCTCTTTGGCAGGGGAAGAGAGAGAGGGAAGAGGGGAGGCTCGGGTTAGGGTTGTTAGGGTGGCATGGGTTAGGGTAGGAGGGTGGCTCGGCCGGTTAGGGTTAGAGAGGGGGGTTAGAGAGAAAGGGTGGTATGGGTGTGGTTAGCTAGGATAGGAGGGGGTAGATTGGGGTGGTGCCTCAGCATGATGAGGTAGAGCATGGGGTGGTGGTGAGGTTAGGGTTAGGGGGGTACCTTGGCCAAGTGCAAGATCAAGCAAGGGTGAGAGGAGATGGTGAGAGGGTGAGGATCTTGATGCACATGGCAAGGAAACTAAGACCAAGATGAGGAGGTTGAGAGAGAAAAGGGGAGCTCACAAAAGAAAGGATCCACTCAAAAACAAAGGAAAACCAAAGGAGAACAAGATGGTGGTGAGTTTCATGGTCCATGCATATCCATTAAATGCCATGCTTATTCTTGTGAAAACAATAATAATTCACATGGCATTTATTCACATGCATTCCAAAAATATGGATCTAAGGCCAAGCCAAAAGAAATAAGGTGGATGTTCCATGTGGAGTAGATGGCATACGCTCATATTTGAATATAATTTACACATGCTAGTGTGTATGTTCCACTAGATGAATAATAGCCTCAAAAATATTCCAACATAAGCATACATTCAAAACAATCCATATGGAGGCTTGAAAAGGGTTCCACTCAAATAGCATGCAAATGTGGCCATGTGGCTCCACATATTAATAATGTGAAAACATCATGACGCATATATGGGAGCATGTGTAATTAGAAGTGGATCCATCCCAACTCACATGAGCTAGAGGTAAAACCAATTAAAATGCAAAGCTCACATGTAGTAGGGTGGTGGAATTATGGGGTGGTGACAAGAAAGGTGGTGGAGTTAATAAAAGATATGCCCCCAACTCAACTTGGGCATCAAGCATTTATCAAGAACCAAATACAATATATCAAGAGGCAACCACATTTGATAATGCATATGAGATAAGAACCAAAAGGCAAAGGTTTATATGATGCTCAAATGCAAGGTGGCATGATGACATGAGGATGATATAATTATGATGCAACAATTATATGTAGGAAGTAGCATTTTATTATTAGACCATGTAGCATTACAGATGTTAGACAGAACGGATGCTACAACATTGCACTTATATTCCGTTGATATCATGATTCTTTTGCTTATGGATCCCGGCGGTGTGAAATTAAAGGGGAACTTGTAAGATCGTGGACTTTATATGTGTGTTAGAGAAACGCCTGGGCCGCTAGCCTAAGCCATGCCTAATCATGGTGGAAACTTGCAGCATAACCATAATGAGCACTCTATGAAGCATCCTCAATAAAGAGTTATGCAAATAGCAAATAAAAGGATCGCTAAGATGCTCATTGTCTGCTTGCCTTGTCAGATTATGGGATAGCTCCTGTATCATGTGCAAGGGGTACCCCGTTGGCGGTTCTTTATGATACATATGTATTTACAATGACAAGAGCTTACTTGTGACTGAAGTTGAGTAGCATGAGGTTCGATACTCGTAAGTAAGGGACATGAGATTTCAATTTATAACTTGTCAAGCATATCCTGTTAGTTGTGTCACTTTAACCTTAATCACCTAAAGATGCTTATGATAGGGGCAATGAGAGCTGAAAGCTAATAAGTACCATAATTTTTGGAAGCTCTTTATGAAACTTGAAATCCCTGCTTCCCTTTGTGAAGGGCCTTTCTTTTACTTTTTAGTTGAGTTAGTAAACCTATTCCCTTCTATCTCAGCAAGTATTTTGAGTTGTTGTATTTCATTCATATGATGATTTCTTCAATCATGTCTCTTATGTTCCTTGTTTTGCACATTGCTCTTATCTTGGTATCTACTACTTTGAAAGCCATCATTGAAAAGCAGTTATTTGTGAACTCCTGCAAATTATCAACTATTCTTCGACCAAGAGCTAAGTTTGCCATTACCAATTATGATTTACTTTATGTATCTTTATTGTGTTTCCTTTACCTATTGCAAGTTAAGTTATATAATAGTGAGTTGTCTTCTATTATGACTTATGTATTGATGAATGTGATGCTTCTTGTCCGTATTCTTTTATTGACTCTTCACTCCATAAACCTGAGGTCATGTTTATTGAGCTCAGTTTCGCTTGGGGACAAGCGAAGTCTAAGCTTGGGGGAGTCGATACGTCCATTTTGCATCACTATTCTATATCATAATTTACTGTTATTCATTGATATATTTCATATTAAGAGATGATACTTATGTTATTTCATCTATTTTTGCATGGTTGATGACTTTTGGAGCATGGACCACTGCAGTCAGGATTCTGATGGAAAAGGTGCTGTTTAGAGGCGAAATTCGCGAAGATCAGAAAATCCGGAAAATACATGGAAAATCTTATTTTTCTAGAAAACGAAGAAAGCCAGAAGGGGAAGCGGAGATGGGCCACAGGGGGCCACACCACCCCCTGGCGTGGGCCACCCCAGGCCATGCCACTAGGTGGTGTGGCCACCCTAGTCCACCCCTGGCTCTCCCCTTTGCGTATAATATCCTCCCGAAACCCTAAGACTCGGGGAGCGACCACAGAAAGATTCCGCCGCCTCTGCAGGGCGGAAAACACCGAGAGAGAAAGATCTCTCCGCCAGACAGAATTCTGCCGGGGGAATTCCTTCTTGGAGAGGGGAGATCGTCACCATCAACAGCACCATCAAGCTGGACTTCATCAGGATCATCATCATCACCACCATCATCTCCACCAGCACCATCATCACCATCTCATACCGCTGTAACAATTGGGTTGAATCTTGCATAGTTCTTAGGGGAAACTTTCCTGGTGTTGATTACTCTTTGTAGTTGATGCTATTGAGTGAACCATTGAATTATCGTTTATGTTCAGATTGTTACACATCATTATTACATCTCTGATCATGATCCATATGATGTCTTGTGAGTAGTTCGTTTTGTTCTTGAGGACATGGGAGAAGTCATGTTGTTAGTAGTAGAATTGTGTTAAGAAGGATTCAATAGTTTGATATTAAGTTGTGGTGTACTTCTTCTAGTGGTGTCATGTGAACGTCGACTACATGAAACTTCACCTATATGGGCCAAGGGGAATGCATTGTGTATTTGGCTACTAATCGTAGGGGTTGCCGGAGTGACAGAAACCTGAACCCCCGTTAGGAAACCATTGCACAACGGACGTTAGGGTCTTAGAGTTTAAAGTTGTGGTTAGGTTTCTACCTTAATTACTTTCTTGTACTTGCGGATGCTTGCAAGGGGTATAATCACAAGTATGTATTAGTCCAAGGAAGGTCGGTACATTAGCACAACACTTAGCAAACTAAAGAAGATTAATCAACTATATGAAGCGAAAGCACTTGACGGAATTCCCATGTGTCCTCGAGAACGTTTGGTCATCTTAAGTAATACAACCGGCTTGTCCTTTGTTGAAGATAGGATTGGGCCACTTGCTGCATTTATTGTTATTATCTTTTATTTACTCGTACTTTATTTACCTGCATTATCAAAAACCCCTAAAAATCCGTTTGCTAAGTATTTATAGAGAATTCCTGCTCCAAGCCACTAGTCAGCACCTTCTGCTTCTCGTTGGGTTCGACACTCTTACTTATCGAAAATATTGCGATACACCACCTATACTTGTGGGTCATCACTCCCTGGATTATTTGGCGGTGGGTGATCCTCATTCTTGTGATCAGTTTCTGGAATTTCTGTTGAAACTTATATGAGACATAGTGCTCTAAGAAAATATGATGTACATAATTTGGCCCATGTTAACTTGTTCCTGTTATATGTCAAATAATACGTGGATACCATTGACATTTTTGTACAGTAACAAGATTGAATAGTTGCATCTTGGACCTCATGATGAAACCCCATGAAGGGAGGAATTGGGGAGAGAGTCCAACATACATAGCAGATCCGCACAAATACGTGAGGCCGGCTACCTAGGTAAACAACTTGGCTGCTAGAGAAACAAAAAAGGAGATCGCACATAAAAATTGTAGACATGGAAGGCTCGTGTTACATGGCTACTTATCAAGATGGAGGTCATGGCCGCACTCTAGCCTCACTGACTGCCCCCATGCTCGAATCTGGCTTGCCAATCAAGGGCTTCGACTAGCTCCCCGCGCCAGCAGGAGCGCCTCACCCTATTGTGTAAGGGACAAGCCAGACATACCTTCATGTCACCGCCTCGCACCCACCATCTCCGACGCCTCACCATCGACCATGAGTGAGAGCTATGTTGGGCGTACAGTCTTTGTCGCCCACAAGGAGGGAAGGGAACACGATGATGAGGTGGAGAATCCTAAGGCAACAAAACAAAGAAGCGCATGAAATAGCCGAGACAGTAACGCATAACTCCATTGATCGTTCTGGAAACCGCAATGCATCACTCGGCAGCCACTTCGCCCCCACCGCACTAGGCACGGAGGATTGCATCGGCGTGCGTGAAAACCACATCACCTCGATCTCCATCGACCGCAAGGGCCGTGACCAGGACAGGAAGTGGATTTCGTAGTGAGCAATCGACCCGTTGAAGAAATTTTCGGCACAGTTAATAGTTCGACAGCCCGACAAAGCAGGTGACGTCCAACTCCTTCTGTGGAGCAGAGATGCGCTCGACTTTCGACGTAGAGCTCGTTGGGAACCCCAAGAGGAAGGTATGATGAGCACAACAGTAAGTTTTCCCTCAGTTATGAAACCAAGGTTTAATCGAACCAGTAGGAGCAAGGAAACACCCCAAAGGTGTTACTAGCTGAGCTTTGGTAGGAGCTTTGGTAGCAACGTGGAGACCTGCACAACACAACCATAGAACTTTGTCCCCAACTTGCAATGAGGTTGTCAATCTCACCGTGTTTTGCGGAAAACAAAGGATTAAAAGTATCGAATGGAAGGAAGTAATAGTTTGCAAAAAGTAAACACAACGCAGAAACAGTTTATAGATTGTATGTAAAGAAAAAGGACCGGGATCCATAGTTCACTAGAGGTGGCTCTCCTTAGATAGATAACATGATGGGTGAACAAATTACAGCGGGGCAATTGACAAACACCGAGAAAGCAATACATGCATATACTAATCATCTTGACTCCTCTGAGACTTGATTGGGCATTACAACATAATACATAGACCGCCATCCAACTACATCTATGACTAATAATCCACCTTCAGGTTATCATCCGAACCCCCTCCAATATTAAGGTGCAAGCAACAGATTATTGCTTTACGAACTGCATGTAAAGTAAACAATACGATTGTTCTATGAACAAAGGATTGTTGTTTTCTCCCTAGTAGCAACAACACATCTAGTACCTTAGAGATTTCTGTCACTTCCCCAGATTACCAGAGGCATGAACCCACTATCGAGCATAAATACTAACTCTTGGAGTTGCTAGCATATACTTGGCCAAGATAGCTACTAACAACGGAAAGCATGCAAGATCTCAAATAACAAAGACATGATAGAATCAATAATAAATCTGAAATAGCATCTCAATATCCATCGGATCCCCGCAAACACTACATGTATGAATTACAAATAGATGATCTTGATCATGAACGGAGCTCACAAGATCTAAACATGAAAGCACAAAGGAGGAGAACCAGCCATGTAGCTACTACATGGATCCGTAGTCCAAGGATGAACTACTCACGCATCACACTGGAGGCTTGCCTGGTGATGAAGAAGGCCTCCAGCGTGAATTCCCCTCTGTGGCAGGGTGGCGGGAAGAGCTTCAGATCCCTCCCGATCTAGGGATGGAGATGACGGTGGCTACAGACTCTTTCGTGGATTTTTGATCGGGTACTTAGGGTTTTCGTCCCGAGGGCAATATATAGGCGGAAGGAGAGGCCGAGGGGGTGCCGGGAGCGGCCACACCACCCCCTGGCGTGGGCCAGGCCTGGCCGCGTGGCCAGGTGGTGTGGTGGCTCCTTGGCCCTTCTCCGTCTCGTATTCTGGCACTTAATCACTTCCGGAAAAATAGGCACTTTGGCTTTTGTCCCGTCCAATTCCGAGAATATTCATTTTCTGACTTCCCTGGAACCAAAAATAGCAAAAAACAGGCAGCTGGCACTGTGGCTCTTGTTAATAGGTTAGTCCAAGAAATCATATGAAAAGTAACCCAAAGTTGGAACCAAACACAAGAAAGTGGATAAAACCAAGCATGGAACATCAAAAATTATAGATACATTTGCAATGTATCAACATCCCCAAGCTTAACTCATGCTCGTCCTCGAGTAGGTAAGTGATAAAAAGAAAGAATAATTTTTGAGGTGACATGCACCATCAAAGACTTGATCAAAGTATTTGCAAAACATTCAAAGCTGGGATCATAGTACTTCAATCATAACATGAAAGACAAAGTTCTAGCAATAAGCAAAGAGACTATGACTCAACATGAAAAGGCACAAACAAAAGATTTCATGAATAACAATGCTTTGCAAGACGTTAGTTTGTTTCACATAAAGAAAACATAGCATAATAGTATTTAGCTTGTCCCTCAATAGAGTAGCAAATATAAATGCATAGGACACCTTCAAAGTTCATCAGAGTGACTAGATACAATAGTTTAAAACAAGCAATATCAAGTTATGCATCAATCAACTAGTCTTGGGACAATGCACATAGAACTAAGAATGGCCACTATGCTCTCAAAGTAGGTGCATAAAGATAGAAGGTGGAGACTCAATATAATGGTGGAAGAAAGGCATTTGTAAAAGGAAGTAGGGATTCAAGTCTCATAAAGAGCTTCCAAAAATTATGGTACTTGTAGTTTTCAGCTCTCATTGCCCCTATCATAAGCATCTTGAAGGTGATTAAGGTTAAAGTGACACAACTAAGAGGCTATGCTTGACAAGTTATAAACCGAAATCTCATGCCCCTTACTTACGAAGACCGATCCTCATGCTACTCAACTTCAGTCACGAGTAAGCTCTTGTCATTGTAAGTATATGTGTATCATTAAGAACCGCCAATGGGGTACCCCTTGCACATGATACGGGAGCTTTCCCATAATCAAAATGACAAGGCAAGCAGACAATGAGCATCTCAGCGATCTTTTTATTTGCTATTTGCATAGGTTTTTATTGAGGATGCTTCATAGAGTGCTCATTATGGTGATGCTGCAAGTTTCCACCATGATTAGGCATGGCTTAGGCTAGCGGCCCAGGCGTTTCTCTAACACACATACAAACTCCATGATCTTACAAGTTCCACTTTTATTTCACACCGCCGGGATCCGTAAGCAAAAGAACATGATATCAACGGGGTACAAAGTACAAGTGCAATGATGAAAGCGTTCCCCATGAAACATGGTTCTGCTAATTTCAACTTATAAACCGCAAGCATATACGCAACAAAGAAGGGCCCAATGGTTCAAGTTTATTAGAGGCAAAAAGTAAAGTGTGCCATCAAGTTCGTGAGAGCTTTAATCACTAATTTTCTCATAACAAGTGGAAGGTAAACAAAAGCATGAATATACTTGGAATAGCATAAGCTAGTAGGTAGGTATGGTGGACTCTTTGGAATAACTTGGTTTAGGGAGTTGGATGTATGAGTGGAACTCATACTTTGTTGTGGAGGCTAGCAAAAGACCGGGAGCGACAAACTAAGAGAGAAATAATGGCCATATCATGCAGAGCGACAAAACATCATTGATCAAAGCATAAAGTGATACTACAAGTTGAAAACTAAAGGATCATACAGGCTATGGTGACTTGAGATAGTCATAACATGGTGTGAGCATGCGCCAAGTCAACCCAAATAAAGCATCAAAGGAGAATACCACTATACTATGCTTTAATATGCTAAAACAACGCATGATTCATCCAAGGCACATTAAGCAATCTCCATTGTTTATAACAAGTCATGCTACAGCAAAGAATACTAAGCATAAAGTCAAAACAATATCAAGCATGGCATGACAAAGCATAGGCCACAGTCAAAAACAAGCTCTTTTTACCACATAAGTATGAACTTTCCTACTCTTTTCCAAACCAAACCAAACTATTTGCAAACCAAATGTATGAAAGAGGGGGTCCAACCAATTTATTCTGAAAACTAAGCAAACCAAGCAAACTAAAAACAAAAAAAAATGAAAAATAAGACGCTCCAAGAGCAACACAACTGTGCATGAAACAATAAAAAACGTTCAGAAGTGCAATCTGACGGCTGCAAATGTCAAAACTCTGTGGTGGCTCCTAAGTAGCCGATTTTTACTATTTCTTAATGAGGTGTGATCACACTTCGTTATGAACAATGTGAAATTTTGTAGTGCAACATTTGTTGTGCAACCCCAAGCTCGAAAAATAGACTAAACCTTTGTACTGCAACAATGTTTGCCAAGAATGAAATACCGCTTTCGTTAGGTCCAGCCCTAGCTTTGACTATGGGATAGAGCGATGTACCTGTTGGAAATATGTCCTAGAGACAAATAGTAGTAAGGACTATTATCATATTTCATATAGTTTATGATTAAGTTTTATATCATGCTATAACTATATTGAGTGGAAACATCAATACACATGTGATATATAAACAACTAGGGGTTCCCAGTGAAACTCTAGTCACTGGTTCATTGGTCAACACATGATCATGTTTCCTAATCATGTGGCATTTATGCCAGTTCGAAATGGAGTCATCTCATTCCGATGAGATGATGAACCAATACCCAACCTAAACATCGTTACCCGATCATGTCACGAAGTTCAAGTTACGATGATTAGAAATGGATCCTCGTAGACTATTCCTTAGACTGTGAGGCTATATCAATCACTATCTCCCGAGAGTGCTTTGATAGCATCAAGCGCCACTTTGTAATACAGTGGTTATAAAGGTGTGTTCAGGTACTCAGAGGAAACCATTGAGGCAATATATGTCAAGAGCGGGATTTGTCTATCCACGTGACGGAAAGATACTCAAGGGCCCACTCGGAGAAGTTATATCCAATAGCTGCGCAACGTGTGATTTGATCACGGGAATATCACTTGTCGGAACGAGTCAAGTAGCATTGTTCAGTAACGAGATTGAACACGACATGGTGATGTCATTGATCAGATCTCGGGTAATGCAAGTATCGAGACAAAGGGAATAATACACGATTGTCCTGGTTCAAACGACGAAAGATCTTCGTGGAATGCACAGGGGTCACATGGCTATCCAGGTCCCTCTGTCGATCATTGGTGCGGGAGTGTCTCGACCATGTCTGGAGTGTTCCCGATCCGTGGGGTATCACTCTTAAGGGCTTGATGATGCTTAGAGAGTGTTTATAGGATCGGTAGAATCACCAAAGAATTGTAGAGAGAAAACCGGAAGGATTTCGGTAAATCCGGAGGATGTCTGGAGTGGAGGTGGAAGTGTCCCATAGCCACGGAGGTTGAATAATATGTGAATGAATGTTAAATATTGATTTAATAAAGATAAAAATCAATTTAAATGGTCAAAGGCTTAATGGGCCAATTCCTGGAGGGGAGAGGGCCCATTAGGGAAAGGAGAGAGGGAGAAGGGGGCCAAGGGGTGGCCGGCTGGGCCTAGCCCCCCCCTCCCCCCCCCACGCGGGGCCCACTAGGGTGGCTGGTGGCCTCCCCTCCCCCTCCTCTCCTTTAGTCCCACCCCGGGACTTTGAGGGAGGTAGTACCTCCCCTCCCCCTATATATAGTGGGGGTATTTGGCCAAATAAAATACACCAAAAATCAATAAAGGTCTTCTCACTTTTGGGAGGACCTCTAATTGATATTTTCTCTCTCCCCTCTTATGCAGCCCATCCTGCGGACGCTACTACATCCACAACGCCAAGTACCCAAGATCGTCCCCAAGTTAACCAAGAAGATGGACCATGAGCAGCCAACTCCAGAACAAGAGTCTCTGCCGTCATCGCCCCGGAGAATCCGCCCGAATCCAGCCGAGTGTCCGGCGCAGCCAAACTGTCCGACGCGACTCAGCCGGAGTGTCTAGCCTACCCCAGTCCCGTCCTGGCGCGGACATTCTATGTGCTACATCGGACTCTACCCGGACAATACCCGGAGTGTCCGGCCACCCCGGAGTGTCCAGCCCACTCGACCTAGAGTGTCCGGCCTACGCGATGGGCCTGCGTGCCAACATCTGGGCCCTTGGCCCATGTACCCCTCTATTTCGCACCAAAGCCTAGTGTTATGCCCAAACTACCCCTGAACTTGTGGATGGCCTATAAATAGAGCCCCCACCCCCTCATGTATCCCTTAGGCATAGATGATAGACTAAAGACAACCCCTTTTATGGAATCTCTAGTTTTGCCTCATCCCCTTCTACCAAAGGGGATCGACTATCGTCACCACCTCGTTGGAGTTTACATCGCGCATCCCTCGTTGTACAAGGCCTTGGCATCGGTGTCCCTTTGCTAAGACGTCAAGAACCTCTCCAAGGTGTTCTTCCCTCTCCGCGTGGGATCGAGGGAGCATGTTGACCGATCTTTCCTTGCGAGGATTCTATCGGACCGGTGGCCATCGGTGAGAGCAATCAGCCTTGTATCGTGTGTGTTTTGCGTGTGTTCATTGTGTTCTTCATGAGGTGTGCGTCTGCTTCCGCTACCTTCTCCCTTTCCCCTCGCTTTCCCATCAATTTGACCACGAGATCTGTGAAAATCGGGCCACCCTAGAGGTTTGCCCTCATCATCTAGCATCAGAGCCCAAGTTGCCACGGATTTCACCCTCGTTCTTCCCCACCAAATTTTTTCTTGAAAAACCACAAAAATAGCCACAAATTCGAGTGGATCTTGTGTCAACCCACATCATCTGGTATCAGCAGCTTTTGGTTGCCACGGATTTCTCCTCGATTTGGTCTTTTCCCCCATAAATTCGAAAATCCCCAAAAAATTGCCCCAATTTCGTGTTTTGGACCGATCTGTGATTTGAGTGTGTTTTGGTAGGTTTTGATCCATGGATTACTTGCTAAACTTGTTGATCGACCTTCCTCTGCGTTCCTATGACTTAATCCCTTGTTTTTCCCCATCAATTTGAGGTTTTGGTTCGAGTTTTTCCGCCAAAACTCGTCCTGTTCGTGTTCTGGAACTTCTGGATCGACCGGACCGGACTGTCCGGCCAAAATAGACCGGAGTATCCGCCCCACTGGAGTATCCGGCATAAATTAACCAGAATCTCCGCCCCGACCGGACTGTCCGGCCTGCGTGCCCCGGACTGTCCGCCCCCCTGCTGACAGAAAAATCTGCTTCACAGTTTTGAGCATAACTTTTGCATACGAACTCGGATTTTAGTGTTCTTTAGCTCGTTTTGAATAGGAGAAAGAGCTCTACATCATCATATCCATGGTTAATGCTATCTACTCCATCCAAATTCCGTGAGCAAGGCGGAATCCACCAATAAAGGGTGAAGATCGGCGACAAAAGGTATAAAATCCCACGACTTCTCCCCACTTGCATTCCTTTGTGAGATACACTATCTTTGCATTCAACAAACACCTATTGAGACTAGTTCCTCCTATGATTGCTTGGGCTATGCACATTTGATACTTGTAGAATACCGAGCAAAAGTTGTGAGCACGCTATCTCATATAGTTATCTTGTATAGTTGTTGGCACAAGAGGCAAGTGAAAAAGAAAAGAAAAGTGCAAAAAAAATAGAAAAAGAAAAAGAAGAAAAAGAAAAAGAAAGAAAGAAACAAGTGCGTCATAGAATAGGAAGTGCAAGCTCGATGAAAATCAAATAGGTGGTACTTATTGTGCATATCTTGTAGCCCACTAATTTATTGCAATCGAACTAGTGTCTCTCCTTGCACTAGTGCGACACGAGCTTATAGTCTTCGCTAGGTAATCATTTGGTTCTTAGCTCACTTTCTCCGTCGCACAAGTCCCATTTATCCCACCGTGTGTGTTTCCTTGTACATATTTCCTTCTTGTGGATTGACTTGTTTTGCTTTGTGATCATCGTGGTTCTTTACTTGCCATTACAATATCTTGAGTTCGGATTGGTTCTTGGACACGCCACCTTCCATACCTATCCACCATAAGCTTTGTGTGTGTGTTTTTTTAGTGGTTAGTTGGTTTTGGTGTTCCGCGTGAACTTCACTTTGCTTGGTTTTGATTGCTCTCAAGTGTTGCCACTTGCACGATACTATCTTCCAAGGTAAAGTAAGGTTTGACGTTGCATCCCTAACCCTCCTACCACTTCCATATACACCACTTGGTCTTGTGAAACATGTCTAGGGACTCCGGAACCAAGGATGATTTCTATGAAGAATCCACGATGAGCCACCATGCATATGCTTCCACAAGCATGGATGACATGATGGAGCACTACACCGACAATGACTCCACATGCTTGGGTGATATGGAGTTCTACAACAACAATAACTCCCCAAGCATGGACGACTTCAAGAACGACAACGACAAGCTCCTCAAGTCGCATCGACCAAGAGGGAGCCTCCACCTCGAGAGCGCCAAGGTCCACCATCACATGGACAAGTTCGAAAGCTCCCTCAACAACTTAAAGAGCGACATGGACAACAACTTCGCCAAAACCATGAGCATGATGGCCAAGACTAATGATGCTTTACGCTCATTACAACGCCTCACCAAGAAGAGTGCCAAGGACAAGGAGCATCATCGCGACCGTCATGTGGATGACCAAGTGCGCCATCTACATCAACCTTTGGCAAGGCACACCAATGACCTCCGTCGACACCATCATAAGGCACCGTCAACTACTCGGGCCACCACCAAAAGGGCACCAAGAGCAAGCTCTCCTCCACGCCATCAAGCTTCACGCCAAGAGTCTACACTTCAAGATGGAGGAAGCCAAGGCCACGTATGTGATGGAGTCAATCCGAGCACCGCTCTCGACAACAACATGAGCCTACTTCCACCACGACCACAAGATGGCGACGATAAGGTCAAGAATGGTGAGCATGGGACTTTCCCTGCACCAAAGGAGGCGCATGGAGTTGAGCACACCGAGCCTACCCCTACATGCTTGAGTGATAATGTGGTACCAATCCCATGTGAGTATGAGAGCCACTTAGCCCACTTGAGTGAAAACAAGAGTGAGATGAGTGACTCCACCATATGTGAGATTGAGTACTTCCACTTGGAGGGCATGAGTGATACACCTAGTGATTTGAGAGTGGTAGTTGATAGGTCATGTGAGACCACTTTGATTGCTAACAACTTACCCTCTACCTCTATTGTGTTTCCTCATGATGTGCTAGGTTCCATGGATCAAGAAGCGCCAAGCTTGGAGATGATGATGCCTCCAACCAAGAATATGTACATGGTGGATGACGATAATGCCATCCCCATATTGGATGAAGAAGTCGCCCACATTGAGGCCAATGCTACCACAACACCCACTTCATATGAGAGGTATGAACAAGGTAAAAATAAGGGTGTTGATGATGCCATGATCCCACTAGTGGACATGATGACTTGTGATGATTGGCATGCTATGGATGATGTTTATGATATCACTTATGCTTCATTGATTTTTCCTTTTGAAACTTTGCCTTTGCATAATGTTGAGCATGTGAAATTATTTGATTGTGATGATGTCGCCATAGACATGCCATGCTCTAAACGTTACGTTGATGATATCATTGCTTGCACTTTGTTGAACAATTGCTCTTTCCAATGTTTTGCTTGCAATGATGTTACCAATGGTACCCCTCGGACCATGCTTTGTCATGAATGTTATCAATGTTTTGCTTGCAATGATGTTTCTCTACCATGTACACACATTCTTCCTTCTATCTATGATGCGTGTAGGTACTCGCACAAGAATGTCAACCTCGGTTGAGCACGAGTTGACTAAAAGAGCTCTAGAGAGCATCCCCCAAGCGAGTTCAAGATCGAACCCAGCTCTAATACCTTTTGCATGCTTTGCATCTTTCATGTTGACAAATTGCTCTTTCCTATGGTTAGCTTGCAAGCATGTTAATGGTATTCTTTCACCTTGTGACAATCATGTTTCGTTGCTATTGGATATTGATGCTTTGTGTGTTGCCACAAAAAATGTTGAACAATTTCTCTTTCCGGTGTTTTGTGTGCAACCATAATGCCATTTTGAGCACGTATTGTCATCAGAGCTTCCAAGTCTCTCGTACTGTTGTTGCAACAAACATAAGGACCACTTGCTCTTTCATATGGTTTGTTTACAAACATGTTGTTTTTGCTTCCGCTTGTGATACTCCAGTGCCCATGATTTTTGAGTTTGATGATCTGTGTGTGGCATCCAACAAATTGAACAATTGTTCTTTCCAATGGTTGGTTTGCACACATAATGTTGTTGCTTTGGATATTCTTCCTCATGTGTTTTTGCCAAATTCTCCTAGCTTTGCATCAAAGATGTTGATCAAGATTTTAGTCAATTGCTTTGCGTGCCACACTAAGATGTTATATGGAGTTTTTGAGTTCCCACATTTGGATGATGTTCAATTAACTTCCATGCACTTTGACCTTGCATACGCATTTCGTTTGCGATACTTGAGTTGTGCTAATAGTGTTGTGAACAAGAATGGACATGCCACAAATGACATGCTCCTCTATCACACACAAACATATGTTGCTTGGTCTTTGTTGTGTGAAGGTACAATTGCATACGTGTCAACCTCTATGGACAAAGAGTTGACAAGACGAATTGAAGAGAGTTACCTAGGGCTATCCTTCAATGAGCTATCTCTATATCATAAGGTGACTTCCTTCTACTTGAGGACTCATGCTATAATCTTCATGAATTGGCTACTCTTTGAGTGTTGCTTCGCTTTTGTTGTGAGCTTTGTAGGATTCATGGAAGGTGAAGGAACATTGAAGAGTTACCACATCAAGCTTCTCAAGGACGACTATATGGTGAACCCCTGGATCAAGAAGGTCTCTCGACATCATCTTCTTAGGATGTGCATGAAGAGTCTAGGACGACTCTTTTTGAAGGGGGGGAGCTGATGCAGCCCGTCCTTTGGACGCTACTACATCCACAACGCCAAGTCCCCAAGATCGTCCCCAAGTCAACCAAGAAGATGGACCAGGCGCAGCCAGCTCCAGAACGAGAGTCTTCGCCGTCATCGCCTCGGAGAGTCCGCCCGAATCCAGCCGGAGTGTTCGGCGCAGCCGGACTGTCTGGCGCGACTCAACCGGAGTGTCTGGCCTACCCCAGCCCAGTCCTGGCGCGGACATTCTGTGTGCTACATCAGACTCTACCCGGACACTACCCGGAGTGTCCGGCCACCCCAGACTGTCCGGCCCACTCGACCCGGAGTGTCCGGCCTACACGATGGGCCTGCGTGCCAACATCTGGGCCCTTGGCCCATGTACCCCTCTATTTCGCACCAAACCCTAGTTTTATGCCCAAACTACCCCTGAACTTGTGGCTGGCCTATAAATAGAGCCCCCACCCCCTCATGTATCCCTTAGGCATAGATGATAGACTAAAGACAACCCCTTTTGTGGAATCTCTAGTTTTTCCTCATCCCCTTCTACCAAGGGGGTCGACTATCGTCACCACCTCGTTGAAGTTTGCATCACACATCCCTCGTTGTACAAGGCCTTGGCATCGGTGTCCCTTTGCCAAGACGTCAAGACCCTCTCCAAGGTGTTCTTCCCTCTCCACGTGGGATCGAGGGAGCACGTTGACCGATCTTTCCTTGCGAGGATTCTATCGGACCGGTGGCCACTGGTGAGAGCAATCAGCCTTGTATCGTGTGTGTTTTGCGTGTGTTCATCGTGTTCTTCGCGAGGTGTGCGTCCACTTCCGCTACCTTCTCCCTTTCCTCTCGCTTTCCCATCGATTTAACCACGATATCCGTGAAGATCGGGCCACCCTAGAGGTTTGCCCTCATCACCCTCTCTCTCTCGTGACCGTGGTCCCAAGTCTAGACTATGCGAATGAGAGACATCTTCACCGCGGAGCGCCGTTGCACCGCGGGATTCGGATCTGGGAGCTCTACTTTCGCAACTGCTGCTGGATCGGGGTAGCGGGAGTCATCGTCAGGGACCGGACGTGTGTAACTCCCCACGAGGTGTCGCACCTGAGGCACTCAAGTCGTTGGAGCCAAGGGAGCGCAAGGACTTCATCACGACCTTGAGGTCGGCTTCGGCTCGTCTACATCAACCACGCTCTCCTGAGCGTTGACAAGGCTTTTCGGTCTTCAAGGGTAAGTTCGCAAAAAGCCCCTCCCGTTACTGTGTTACTAATAGATAGGTCTTGGTAGCATCAGGGGTTCAGGGGCGTAGGGTAAAATTTATTGTTTTCATACGCGGAACCCCTAAAGTGGTATCAGAGCTAGATCTATGCGTAGTAATGCTAGTACGGGTAGAACACACGAGATGTAGCATGTGGGCGTTGATCTTTTAGTTGTTACCCTCCCATGTGTACTTGTGCATACCGCAGTAATGCTTGATGAAGCGGCCCCCAACCGACTTTACGCATTCATTCGCGAGACTGGTCCACGCTTGACATACGGCTTGTACCGTATAAAGTGGCTTAGGGGGGTGTCTGTCTCTCTCGCACTAGTTGGTATGTTATTTGCAACAGAGGGCCCCAAAAGGGGTGTAGTAGAGACAACTATTTGATCAGCGTTGTGCTGAAAGTTCGTACGTAAGAACGGTTCTTGTGCGAAAGCCCATTCAGCCACGTAAAACATGCAAAGATAAAGTAGAGGGGTCTAACTTTGTTTTGCAGGGGGGCGTTGCTTTGTGATATGGTTTTGGAAAAGGTAAAGTGATTACCTTTTGTTACGTAGTAGTAGATAGTCACGGAGGTGACGGACTACCACGCCGGAATGACACTGGTACCCTGGTGTCTACGGCGCCAGAACCCTGGCGCCGGAATTCGGTGATGACGGATGGAGATCACGACGTGAAGGACCATATCACATCGCATTTACATTCAATGTTATTGTTTGTATATCTTATTGTATGCTAGTATTAGATACTCGACGGTAGCCTAATAAGATGATCCCTGTTAAAATTACCAACGATTGTGTTCCCCCTTAGTGTGCACCACCAAGAAAGTTCTTCGGTATGAGGCGACCTAGGGTGACTGGGTGTTAGACATATCTACGTTCGCATACAGTGGGTGTAAGCCATGTTGCATAGCGAATACACTAAGGTTGAGTTGGCAAGCCTAGCATGTGTAGACATGGCCTCGGAACGCGGATGCGAGCACGAGTCGCATGAATGATGTGACCGACGTTTAGCGTACACCCTTGAACCCACATTGATGGCCGTGATGATCGGGGGAGATTTGGCTGATAGGGGTCATGTTATCACTAGGAACCCTTATGGGGATAGGTGTTTCTGAGTGGAGTTATTATTAACTCATTTAATTATAAACTTAGTGTAAATTCCTTTTGGAATTATAAATGTAGAAAATGGTTCTCCCCGAGATTACCTGCCCTATTGACGATTGGTTAGAAGGATAGAAGATCAGATTAGATGGATCGAACTTCTCCATATGGGTTGCGAGTCTTCACGTTCTCCTTAGTGAGAATGACGTGGTCGACAACATACTCGACGGGATGGATTTGGATCAGCCCACTAAACTAGAGACCCCAGAGCAGCGGAAAGACCGCTATCTCCATTAGGAGATGGCCTCCTTCATTTCAGTTACTATGCGTTTCGTAATGGTGGATGAGCTATGGACTTTCGTGGGTGATGCAAACCCTCGTTCGGTGATGCTACAGTTCATGACACATTTCATGGAACAAGCACGCATATGGGAGCATGAGCTGATGGGAGACTTCCTCTCCATTAAGATGGAGGGGAACTCATCACTGGATGACCACTTGGAGCGCATGCATGATGTGTACATGAGGCCTGCATACTTCCTGGATAGCTGGATGACGGGCTCTTTTTCAAACAGCATTGTGCTGCGGTCGTTGCCACCAAGCTACCAAGCACAAGTCAGGACTTGCGTAATGAGGGGCGACGCGGAATCAATGGAGTTCCACCGGTTCGTGACACATCTCAGGAATGTGTTAGTTGAACCAGATGTCGCTCAGGTCATCAATGACAAAGGTATATATTTGATATACAATTTTATAAATGTTATAATCTTGCAAACACAATTGCAGTGTTAAGTATATTTGATACTTGTTCTGTTTTGCTGAAAACTGGTCCTTCTGCATGAGAGGTGCTTGCTGGAGAGGAGGTGACGTTGCGTGTTGATGGCGAGCATGATGATGATGATGGCCAATGACACTCTCCCTCGACATTTATCATTTAGTTTATGTTTTAGGATGATTAATGTAATCAAGAGATTGTGAACTTCTTTAGTGTGTCTCACACTTTCTGAGACGGTTATTCATACGAGTTTGTAACAAACATTTGTTCCACTTTTATGAATAATTTCTATTCGTGTTCATATCTTGTTTGATTATATGTGAATTATCCTTGTTCGTTTCAAACTAATTGATACTGCATGAACATTTGTAAAACATTAAAAAAATGCCTTAAAATACCCAACTTAATTATATATTCATTAATGAATGAAACCATTGTTTAAATACAAAGTTATAATGATAATATGTGGAAGTCATTTGATTTCTTATCACATATAGATCATGCCTAAGTTCGGCAAATTAACTTGAACACCGTGTATTACTTGAATACAAAGTGTTTATTGAATTGTTAAAAGTAAATACATATTCGATGTATTGTATTTTAATGAAAATGGTAATTATCATTGTATGATTGTTTAAATGTGTAAAGAAGTTTACCAAAAGAAACATGAATATGAAACTATTTGATTTGATCAAAGTGTTTCATCAACAAAGGGTATAAATATAAAAGAGAATCTAATTACTACGATTTGATCAATAGTAATGAAATTTGACTTTATAAGAATGGCATAAAAGTAATTGTGAAATGCAAAGCATTTTGAAACGTCAAAATGCAAAGCATCACAATGTGATATTAGATATCAAATGGGTTGATAGATGGAACCAAATAAATCGTTATAGTATAGATGTAGAGACCATTAGTTAGAAATATTTAACACTCAATTAGAATGTAGTGAACCATTTGAATTCGTGAAAGTTTTGGGGTTATTCGATATAACCAAAATAATAGAGAATAAGTCCTTGTAGCATATTCATTGGAAACTTTGAATACAAAGTCCATAGCTAAAACCAAAAGGGAAGCAAAACTGGTATTGCTTGGATTTTGGTACATTCCTGAGAAAGCTCACTTTTAGTGATATTTCTCGATGATGGAGCAAATGGAAGATAGTGAAAAACACGATGAGGATTCAAAACCCTACATCAGAGTGTTGAGAAGCGCAACGGACAACGTTCCTGAACGATTCTCTTCACAAAGGAAAGAATCAATGATATTGATCATTGTGTTTTCCCCACTGGTGTTTTCACTACATGAAGTAGGATTCAAAGTGTAATCCATATCTCGTATGGAGACATTTGTGAATCATTTTTCATGATTCTTGGAATATGACATACCTACGAACTACTAAGGAAATAATGGTAAGCTAAAGTTATGAGAAATCCCATAGCAAAATTCCCTTGAGATTAGAAATCAATTCGTTGATGAATCTCACAAGTAAAACGGGTTACTTGAATTTTCCCAAATGACTACAAAGCCATAGTGGAAAAGGGGGTGAATGACAAAAGCACAATTTGTCAAGTATTGAATGAATTCAAATGAATTTTATTAAAGTGTGCTAAATGTCTAGTGGATTTAAAACTAGTAATAGTACTAGTATCTCATAGTAAGACTCCAAGTTTGATAATTGATCAAAGGATTTTGAAGTTATTCAAAATAGTGAATGGATATGCAATTTGCATGAAATTGAGTGGGAGCTATGAAAGTCTTCCTAAAACAATATGTGATTGACATATTTTTGAGTGGGAGCTTATAGGAGTAATTCTTAAATGTGTTAAGAATGAAAGCGTAAATGCTTATAAATAATGATTTATAAGATGTAGAAGTTAATTATGATATTATGTAGTATTCCTTAAGGGATTCTGAAAAGGGTTTCAGAATAGAAGTTAATTAAGGAACTGGTCCTTAATAACTCAAATTAGGAATAGTATTATGTTTAACATCAATGTTTGAAAGAAAGAAAAGGATGATCATCATCCACTATGTTGAGTCATAGGTTCTATCTTAGAAAACCATGATGATAACTTAACATAATATATGATCCAATAAGGAACGTTTGGAAGTGATTAAGTTCGAATCACGGAACGTTGAGCTAAGTTTGTCCGTAGTGTCTAGTAGAGAACTGCAGACATGTTTTCCAAATCCATAAAGGATGACATATCTTAAAACATAAAGGGTTATGTTATAAGGGAATATGTTGGAAACTCCTGTAAATACCAATTCAAGTCAAGTAAGAATCGAGGTGAACAAAACATCGAAAGTTGCACAAAGTGCACTAGTGTTTCGATGAATACATTTATAATAATAGATAAGGGTACCATCTAAAGTGTTGTATAATGTTATGGCGGGGCAAGTTCGCTTTTAATGTAGAATGATGTGTCCTAGGGAATAGTGCCCATGAGAAAGCCCTCGAGGTTGATCTAAAGTAACTGTAGGCTCCTGGAATCAGGCCTCGTTCTGCTACCATAGAGACGATGCATACACATAGATGTTATCATGTGATGATAAAGTATTAATGTCAATCAAGGTGACATTGGTAAGTTGCAAAGGATTTGGGGCTATAAAGTATAGACCCAAGACTCAACCTCTTCCATGAGAAAGCATGTTCAGGGTACCGGATATCTGGTGCCAATGATTGAGAACAAATGCAGCTAGTGTATCTGTACTCTAGTGCAAGTGGGAGACTGTTGGAAATATGCCCTAGAGACAAATAGTAGTAAGGACTATTATCATATTTCATATAGTTTATGATTCAATTTTATATCATGCTATAACTGTATTCAGTGGAAACATCAATACACGTGTGATATACAAACAACCAGGGGTTCCCAGTGAAACTCTAGTCACTGGTTCATTGGTCAACAGATGATCATGTTTCCTGATCATGTGACATTTATGCCAGTTGGAAATGGAGTCATCTCATTCCGAGAATGAGATGATGAACCAATAACCAACCTAAACATCGTGACCTGATCATGTCACGAAGTTCAAGTTACAATGATTAGAAATGGATCCTCGTAGACTATTCCTTAGACCGTGAGGCTATATCAATCACTATCTCCCGAGAGTGCTTTGATAGCATCAAGCGCCACTTGGTAATATAGTGGTTATAAAGGTGTGTTCAGGTACTCAGAGGAAACCGTTGAGGCAATATATGTCAAGAGCAGGATTTGTCCGTCCACGTGACGAAAAGATACTCAAGGGCCCACTCGGAGAAGTTATATCCAATAGCTGCGCAACGTGTGATTTGATCACGGGGATATCACTTGTCGAAATGAGTCAAGTAGCATTGTTCAGTAACGAGATTGAACACGACATGGTGATATCATTGATCAGATCTCGGGCAATGCAAGTATCGAGAGACAAAGGGAATAAGACACGATTGTCCCGGTTTAAACGACGAAAGATCTTCGTGGAATGCACAGGGGTCACATGGCCATCCAGGTCCCTCTGTCGATCATTGGTGCGGGAGTGTCCCGACCATGTCTGGAGTATTCCTGAACCATGGGGTATCACGCTTAAGGGCTTGATGATGCTTAGAGAGTGTTTATAGGATCGGTAGAATCACCAAAGAATTGTAGAGAGAAAACCGGAAGGGTTTCGGTAAGTCCGGAGGATGTTCGGAGTGGAGGTGGAAGTGTTCCATATTGAATAATATGTGAACGAATGTTAAATATTTATTTAATCATTTATTCATAATTATTTAATAAAGATAAAAATCAATTTAAACGGTCAAAGGCTTAATTGGCCAATTCCTGGAGGGGAGAAGGCCCATAAGGGAAAGGAGAGAGGGAGAAGGGGGACAAGGGGGTGGCCGGCTGGGCCTAGCCTCCCCCGCGCGGGGCCCACTAGGGTGGCCGGCGGCCTCCCCTCCCCCTCTTCTCCTTTAGTCCCACCCCGGGACTTTGAGGGAGGTAGTACCTCCCCTCCCCCTATATATAGTGGGGGTATTTGGCCAAATAAAATACACCAATAATCAATAAAGGTCTGCTCTCTTTTGGGAGGACCTCTAATTGATATTTTCTCTCCCCCCCTCTCTCTCGTGACCGTGGTCCCAAGTATAGACTGCGCGAACAAGAAACATCTTCACCGCAGAGCGTCGTCGCGCTGCGGGATTCGGATCCGGGAGCTCTACTTCCGCAACTACTGCTGGATCGGGGAAGAGGGAGTCATCGTCAGGCACCGGACATGTGTAACTCCCCGCGAGGTGTCGCACTAGAGGCACTCAAGTCGTTGGAGCCAAGGGAGCACAAGGACTTCACCACGACCTTGAGGTCGGCTTCGGCTCGTCTACATCAACCACGCTCTCCTGAGCGTTGATAAGGCTTTTCGGTCTTCATGCGTAAGTTAGCGAAAAGCCCCCCCCCCCCCCCCCGTTACTGTATTACTAATAGATAGGTCCTGGCAGCATCAGGGGTTCAGGGGTGTAGGGTAAAATTTATTGTTTTCTTACGCGGAACCCCTACAGTACCACCATCTCCTAGCATTCTCACAATAAACGATTTATGAAACACTATGTTGAGGAGGAGATGTTGGAAGAAGACATGGAGAACTCTTGGGATATGAGAGGGCGGAGGGTGAGTTGCCGGCAAACCCCAAGAAGGCTGCCATCCTAGATCCTACGAAAGAAATCGCCAGCAGGGACACGAGCGACACCTTAGTGCGGTGACTCCGAGTATACCTAGTCGCCAGCATTGGCCTTAATAAAACTCAATGATAGTCATCGAGTGACATCGAGTGTTGCGTGATGTAGACCCGGCCTTTCACACAATAAAAGATTTATAAAACACTATTTTTAAATATTAATACAACTCAATGATACTAAGTAGTTGGCTAATAAGTACACACCCAGAATGTAATAGCAAGAGAACTTCTTGTTTGTCGGGCAATAGGGTCTTCCTTTTACTGGTCCCAAGACATGGAGTAGTATGAATTGATCCAACAGGTTTGTAGCATGGGCCTTTTCACATTTCCGCGTAACAAAATATTTTCTACGTAGATGGAGATTAGGCCCAACACCAGCCCAAAGCGAAGGTAAGCACATAACTGCAAAATCTCTCCCTAAAAAATGCTAAATCTCTAGAATTTTAGAGGAATCTCAAACTCAAATCGTCGCCGCCGTGAGCGCGACGCCAATGCCACCTTGCACGCCTGCTATGCCGACGCTGCACGCTACCTCCACCGATGCTACACCCCCTCGCCTCTATAAACAGCTGCATGGAGAGATCCACCGCCGGCGAGCACCCCACCTCTGTCCAAAGCGCCTGCACGCAGCTGCGCTGCCCCGAATTTGCAAGACCACTAACATAGGTCGTTGTCCTTCCATGTCCACAATTGAAGGGTTCGAGCATGTCCGTTCCATTTAGGCAAGAGTAGCTCCTGATAGTGGATTCTACATTCCTTGCTAGATTTTAACTCTACTCTCTACTGATATGTTTTTATGCTGCTCTGAGATGTTAGCAAAATTATCCATGTAAATTAGGTAACTCTCTTTAGATTAATATATCCATTTAATTCAGAGGGATAAACGTCTTAAGTGTGCACCTTGGGGCGTGTTCCCCAACTTTCACGTTGTTAAACAATTTTAAAAAGATATATTAGTCATGCATAAAAAATATTACTCATGAGAAAGAGGTAAGTGAATAAAAAATTCACCTTTTGCCAATTTGTAAATTGTTATTTTAAACATTAATAGAGTTCAATGGTAAGCAGATAATAAATAAGTAGACGTGGAGAATATAAGGAAAGACTGCCGAAGAGAACTCGAAAGAATATAAGAGAAAAGACTGCCGGGAGGAAAACTCGAACCGCCCAAAGCATGCGTTGCTGCATTATTATTTGCAGCCTCCAGCAATCCATTGGATGCCTAGACAGTGAAAGGCTATGATAATAAACAAGTTAAATACGGTATAGTTGACATATAGAATGTGACGATGGGTACCACTTTCCCCTCCCCAACAACATGAATTATTGTGCAAAACGTTTCTTAATCAGGCAAATATGTTCCAGAAAACATCACATACGTAAAAACAATGGACATTTAATTTACTCCGTAGAGAGCAATGACATCCGTAGAGAGTAACATAAATAATAATATAGCGAAATAACATCTGTGGAGAGCAAGCCGCCCAGGTGCACGACCTCTGTGCGGGGTCACATCTTCGCTGCTGCTCGCCGGGGAAGGACCTGCTGGGCGTTGCCGCATGCTGGGTCACGTCTCCGCTGCTGCTCCTCGTTCACCTCCAGCGCGTGTTCAGGGGAGTATGAAGTTGCAGGGCGGACTGTATCAGGTTCATCACAGTAGATACTGCACGACGGAAGGAACACCGCAAGATGGTATGTTAAAATGCAATTGACTTTATTACTACTCCCTCGGATCCATAAGACATGTCGTGGTTTTAGCTGAAGTTTTTATTTAAACCACAAGTAAGGTGGATCTAGATCAGAGGGAGGACTAATTATGGTGCGCGACTCTTTTATCATTCAAGTATCTATACTGAAATTGATCTCCAACTCCAGTATTCGTGGCACTGGAAGACTAATTTCTGCTTCTTTTTTAACGATCATTGCTCCTCCAATGGAAATGGATAAATAGATTTTCTATACAATTATAAAAATTGAAATGTGTGCAAGTCAAGCAAGAGTATTCATGTTTCCTTATTACTCTTCTCTGATGGACTTGAAAAGCACCGACAACAGGTACTGCTCGCCAAAGTTTGGGAACATAACCTGCAATGTTGTCCACACAAAACATTAGTGTCATTCGATGCTACGAAAGATGAATTTATTCTAGCTAGCTCGAAACTATGCAATGTTGCTGCACACTTAATTACATGAGGTATCACTCGCTGCAACGAATAAAATAAGAAAAGAACAATATGAGGCTTCAGCGCTGATCTTTTGTTTCTATCCAGTTCAGTTCAGACACACCAACTGCTTACCATGTCGTGGCTGCCATGACCTACAGCTACAATAGCTAAACAATCAGATGCTCCGTGTGGAGAAGCTTGCAAGCAAAATTAGTTAAAATATGAAGCAGATGCAAGATGCAACACATGTAGGATAGTTCAACACCTCAAAGATTACTCACCAAAAAAATCGTGTACTATTGTTGATGCTGCCACATATGCAAAGGTACAAAAGGCAGCTTACCGCTTCCCATCAGTGTGCCATCACGCATGACCGCTGGAGTGAATGAAACACATGCTACAGATTTAGTTCAATTGCATCAATATTTGGAGAGAGAGAGAGAGAGGATTGAATAAAGGAGCCTGAATGAAGAATGGCGAGGGTTGCTCGCGACGACATGGAAATAAAGTGGTGAGCGGCCGTTCAGGGGGCCAAATCCCAACACGTACTTTCTCTAGTAATCGTCGCCATGGTCGTCATTGAGGCTATTAGGGAGGGCGTTGCAGGGACCATGAGCATGCCAACATGAAACAAATAGTTTCAGTTATAACAATTAAAACAAATAGGTGCAGAGCACCACTACACGGTACACGTGCTCAAGAATTTGGCAACCAAACATAAATCGAGAGAGATATGCACACAATTTGGAACGGGAGAGGGTGATGGGGGAGGCCATACTCACCTTATGCTGCATAAGTTGAGGTGTCCGGGGACTCGTCGTGGTCCACCATAGCTGGCCGCGGTATCACGCAGGTCACCGCAGCAGTCGTCGTGGAGTCACGAACGTGCCGTTGTAGGTCCAGGTCGATCACTATTGTATTCAGCTGCTCATTTCCTTTCTCCGGGAGCGTGATCTTTGTGCCATTCTTCCCAAGCTTCATGTCGATCGCTAGGATCTCTCCCACTGGGATTGTTTGGCATACAGAAACATTTGCTCGTCTTCTATAAACACACAGAACTAACTCAGGATGATGGAGCACACTAAAATTTAGGGCTAGAAAAATAACTTCTAAACTATCTAAACCAATAAAAGACACATGTCTGAATTGTTAGATATAATCAAAAATTAATGAAATTGTTAGAGTATATTTGTATATTGTAGTTTCCCCATATGTTAGGGGCCTTCCTGTATATTTTTACCTGTATATGTACTATATATTCTGCCTTTGGCCCTCTGGTAATACAAGATTTATTACCCTAACATGGTATCAGAGCCGTAAGGTCTTTTTTTTCTCGCCGCCGCCACCGCCGCCCGCCCCGGCACCTCGCCGCCGCCGCCGCCCGCCGTCGCCTCCTCTCTCTCGCCGCCGCGTCCAGCCGCCGCCTCCTCTCCCTCGCCCGTCGCCGCCGACCCCGCCGCCGCCCGGCCGCCGCCCGTTGCCGGCCGTTGCCGCCGCCGCCGCCTCCTCTCCCTCGCTCGCTGTCGGCCGCCGCCGCCGCCGCCGACCCGCCCCGGCTGCCACCGCCGACCCGCCTTCTCCTTCAGATCCGGTTCGATCTAGTTCGGAAAAAAAATGTCTTCCTCGTCGGCCTATGTTGCGATTTCTCGATGCCCGGTGATTTTTGATGACGCGAATTATCCTGATTTCGCTGCCTTCATGCGCGTCCATATGCGCGGTCTTCGCCTTTGGGGTGTACTTTCCGGTGAGGTCTCCTGTCCACCGCGCCCCGTTGTGCCTCCAGCGCCTATTGCACCGACGCCCGTTGCCCTTGCCCCCGATGCTACTCAGGCGGTCAAGGATGCAGCCCAGAGTGCTGATGATTCTGCTCGGGCTGATTATGAGCGCCAGGTCCAGGAGCATTCTACTGCTACTGCGACCTACCGGCTGGATCTGGCTGACTACACTCAGTGGATAGATGAGGATGCTCGTGCTGCTGCTGTTCTCACTTCCAGTGTTCTGCCACAGTATGCTGCTGAGTTCATGGGTCTTCCCACCGCTGCTGCTCAGTGGGCTTTTCTTTGTCAGCGTTATCAGCCGTCTGGAGATGCTCTTTATCTGTCTGTGGTTCGTTAGGAGCATGATCTTAAGCAGGGTGATTCCACTATTGATGATTTCTACTCAGAGTGCTACTATTTGGCGTCAGCTTGACTCTCTTCGTACAGCGGTGTGTAACACCTGTCCCTGCTGTCTGATTGTGCGCGCGGATCTAGAGTTTCAGCGAGTCTTTGAGTTCTTGTCGCGGCTCCGCAAGGAGTTTGAGCCGCGTCGTGCCCAGCTGCTTGCTCGTGGTCGTGTTCCGCTCTCTGAGGTAATGGCTGAGCTTCGTGCTGAGGAGACTCGTCTTCGTGGTTCTGTTCTTGCTGCTCGTGGTCCCCCCGTGCCGCCGGCCTCGTCGCGGTCTCTAGCACCGCCGCTACTCTCTGCTCCACCGGCCTAGGGTCAGAGTCAATCTCAGCAGCCTCGTGGCTCTCGTCCTCCCTGCGCCCACTGTGGCAAGCCTGGCCACGATATCTCTGGTTGCTGGACGAGGGATCCCCGCTTACGTCAGCAGTATCTTGCTCGTCGGCAGTCTGGTTCTTCAGGATCTTCTACTGTTGCTTCTGGACCTCCTGATGGTACTCTGTCTGATCAGGATATTATTCGTGGTCTTCGTAGTCTGTTCGCTGCTACAGGCTCTTCCTCGTCGGGTACTGCTGGTTCTGTGCCTAGTTCTTCTGGCACCGCGCGACCATCACCTTCTACACAGTCAGGTACGTCATCCCCGTGGTATCTGGATTCTGGAGCTTCTTTTCATATGACTTCTGCGTCTTCTATTCTTTCTGCTCTTCGCTCTCTTATTTCTCTTGTCCGTGTTACTACGGCTGATGGTACCTCTCTTCCTGTTTCCAGTCGAGGCACCCTCTCTACTTCCTCCTTCTCTGTCCCTGATGTTTCTCATGTTCCCAGTCTTAAGATGAACCTTTTCTCTGCTAGTCAACTTACTGATTCTGGTTGTCGTGTCATTCTTGACGCTGATTGTTGTGATGTTCAGGACCATCGTACACAGGCTCTGGTTGGAGCTGGCCCTCGCAGCATTGAGTCTCCTGGGCTATGGGAGTTAGATTGGCTTCGCGTTCCTTCCGCTGACACTTCTTCTGCCACCTCTCCTGCGGTTGCTGCTTCTGTCACTGGCTCGTTTCAACAGTGGCATCATCAGCTGGGTCATCTTTGTGGCTCCCGTTTATCATCATTAGTTTGTCGTGATCTTCTGGGGCTTGTCTCAGGAGATGTGTCGTCGTTACATTCGTGTTAGGGTTGTAGGTTAGGTAAACAGATTCAGCTTCCCTATCCTACTAGTGTGTCTGTATCTCAGCGACCTTTTGATTTAGTTCATTCAGATGTGTGGGGTCCAGCTCCCTTTGCTTCAAAAGGGGGCCACCGATACTATATTGTGTTTATTGATGATTTTTCACGGTACACCTGGTTATTTTTTATGCGCTCTCGCAGCGAGGTGCTTGCTATTTATCAGCGCTTTGTGGCCATGGTTCGTACTCAGTATTCCACGCCTATTCGTGTGTTTCGTGCTGATTCTGCAGGAGAGTATATCTCCCAGCACCTACGTGGCATCCTTGCCGAGCAGGGCACCCTTGCTCAGTTCTCGTGTCCTGGCGCCCATGCTCAAAATGGTGTCGCTGAGCGTAAGCATCGTCATATTCTTGAGACTACCCGCGCTATGATGATTGCTTCCTCTCTTCCGCCGTATTTCTGGGCTGAGGTTGTCGCTACGTCGACTTACCTCATTAATATCCAGCCTTCTGCTGCTCTTCAGAGTGGCATTCCGTTTGCTATGTCCTTCTCCCTCCTCGCGAACGTACCAAACTAACCGCTCAGTCTGTTGAGTGTGTTTTTCTCGGCTATAGTGATGAGCATAAGGGCTATCGCTGTTGGGACCCCGTTGGTCGTCGTATGCGCATCTCTCGTGATGTCACGTTCGATGAGACGCGTCCTTTCTATCCTCGCCCCACCTCTGGTACTTACTCAACGGATGATCTCTCTTTTCTTCTTTTTCCTGATACACCTTCCGCTGTCCCTTCTCCTCCACCTCCTCCTTCTGATGTGCCTCCTTTGTCTTCGGCGCCATCCTCTCCTCCGTCTAGTTCCCCTAGTTCTCCTTGGTCTCCGGCTTCGGATCCTTCCTCCGCGACTCCTTCTTCCTCCTCTTCTGATGAGTCATCTTCCGTGGATGAGCTTCCTTCTTCATGGCCTGTTCGTCAGCGTCGTGCGCTAGACCGTTACTCCCCTAGTCAGTATGGTCTCTCTGTAGTCTCCAAGCCAACTTCTTATCGGGATGCCGCGTGTCATCCTGAATGGCAGCTTGCCATGGCTGAGGAGATCGCTGCGCTTGAGCGCACTGGCACCTGGGATCTTGTCTCTCCCCCTTCCGGTGTTTGTCCTATCACGTGTAAGTGGGTCTATAAAATTAAGACCCGCTCTGATGGATCTCTTGAGCGCTATAAAGCGCGTCTTGTGGCTCGTGGTTTTCAGCAGGAACACGGTCGTGACTATGATGAGACCTTTGCTCTTGTGGCCCATATGACCACTGTGCGTACTCTTCTTGCTGTTGCTTCTGTTCGACGCTGGTCTGTGTCCCAGCTTGATATTCAGAATGCTTTTCTTAATGGAAAGTTGAGTTAGGAGGTTTATGTGCAGCCTCCTCCTGGGTATTCTATTCCCGATGGGATGGTTTGTTGTCTTCGACGTTCCCTTTATGGCCTAAAACAGGCCCCTCGTGCCTGGTTTGAGCGCTTTGCCTCTGTGGTGACTGCTGCTGGTTTCTCTCCTAGTTCTCATGATCCGGCGCTTTTTGTTCACACTTCTCCTCGTGGACGCACTCTTCTCCTTCTCTATGTTGATAATATGATCATTACTGGTGATGATCCTGAGTATATTGCCTTTGTCAAGGCTCGTCTTCGTGATCAGTTTCTTATGACTGATCTTGGTCCTCTTCGCTACTTTCTTGGGATTGGGGTTTCCTCCACTTCTGATGGGTTTTCTATCTCTCAGGAAAAGTATATTCAGGATCTTTTTTCTCGGGCTGCTCTTACGGATGAGCGCACCGTTGAGACTCCTATGGAGCTTCATGTTAAGCTTCGTCCTACGGATGGTGATCCTCTTCCTGATCCCACTCGTTATCGCCATCTTGTTGGGAGTCTTGTTTATCTTGCTGTCACCCGTCCTGATATCTCTTATCATGTTCATATTCTGAGCCAGTTTGTCTTAGCTCCTACCACTGTTCACTACAGTCATCTCCTCCGTGTCCTTCGTTATCTTCGTGGCACGATTACTCGTCGCCTTTTATTCCCTTGTTCTAGCTCTCTCCAGCTCCAGTGCTACTCGGATGCTACGTGGGCGAATGATCCTACGGATCGTCGTTCACTTTCTGCTTACTGTGTGTTTCTTGGTGGTTCGCTTGTTGCTTGGAAGACGAAGAAACAGGTAGCGGTTTCCCGTTCAAGTGTTGAGGCTGAGTTGCGGGCTATAGCTTCGGTGACTGCTGAGGTGACCTGGTTACGGTGGTTGCTTGCAGATTTTGGGGTCTCTGTTACGACACCCACTCCACTTTTGTCAGACAGTATAGGTGCTATCAGTATTGCACGTGATCCGGTCAAGCATGAGCTGACAAAGCATATTGGTGTTGATGCTTTTTATACACGTGCTCAGGTGCATGATCAGGTTGTTGCACTCCATTATGTGCCTTCAGACTTGCAGTTGGCAGATTTCTTTACAAAGGCACAAACCCGCGCTCAGCATGATTTCTTACTCTCCAAACTTAGTGTTGTGGATCCACCATAAGTTTGAGGGGGGTGTTAGAGTATATTTGTATATTGTAGTTTCCCCATATGTTAGTGGGATTCCTGTATATTTGCACATGTACATGTACTATATATTCTGGCCTTTGGCCCTCTGGTAATACAAGATCTATTACCCTAACAGAAATGTCATTGCACAACTAATTTTTTTATCTTTAGTAGATCATGAACGGACTCAAACAAAATCCAGGTATCATCTTTCGAAATAACTATTTCGCTCCAAGGGCATCACTGGTTTTTATTCCTAAAACAATCAGACTGATGTAACTGTTCAATTGTACACTCAGGTTTAATCTGGACCAAAAAAGTCAATCTGCAAGAAGAATCTACTGGCTCATGAATCTCAATCAGCAATAACAAATGACCATCACACAATGTTTTTGTTTTCATAAATGAAAAAGGTGTGAAGCAAAGACCTAGAACTTATATTAAAATCATGCCACCCATAGGCAAATGGAGACATACATGGCTTCTTAAAAGAGACATAGGGGTAACCTTGTTCATGTAACCGATAAGCAAAGACCTAGAGCTTTTTTATATGAAACTCAAGCAAGAAGAAAATAACCTCCAGGAGGCAACACGATCCTCCAGAACCTCCGATGTCACCAGTCTACAGTGGCGTTGTTGCTTTAGGGTGTTAGCCAGTGATCCACTATAGTAGCCTGGGAAAAAAATCTGCTGTCACATACCAAAAATTCCAACGGGAAAAATGCTTCTCTTGGATCTGGATTAATTCCAACAGAAAATTTGCAAGCATCGAACATACACAAAGTGTTCCTTTTCATGAACAGAATTATAGAATGACGGTGCTGGATGTAGTAGATGATGGGGATGGTGGATACATAGAGAGATAGAAAGGGAGCAGAACCTGTAGGCTTCCAGACCCGAGGAGGACATGTCGCTAAGCTTCTGGCCGACGTGGCGGGGAGGCCAGGTAGTCAAGGCACAACACATCACTAACCCCGTCCCCCAGCGTTTACGGTGCAAATACGATGGTAGGTGATGAAGAGCGTGGTCCTTTTTGGCACCATCGACGCCATCGACAGCGGCTCCCGTCTTAGCTGGATGTTTGACCATAGAAGGAGGGGGATGTGGTCATAAGGGAGGAGGTAGCAGGGGCTGCCAACTCCTTCTCCGACGTTCGAACCCCTTATCAGTCCACCACCAGTCCTCTACCTCCTGTACAACGGGCATGAGGAGGTGGACGAGGCGTGTGGAGGCGTGGGTGTCACTGGCAGTGATGCGAGCCTGTGGAGAGGGAGAGAGGTGGAGGGCAGTGGCGGCGCCATGGCTGGTGGCGAGGATCGGTGGGAGCTAGGTTTTACCGAAGCAAAGGATTGGTGAGACGAGCGTGGGTAGGGATATGTTGCCGCGGAAGGGCAGCGTCGGCCTCTCAAATCCTCACACACCCCACTAAAAATCAACTAAAATCAATTAATCCGACGCTGACTAAGGGACCGGACGGACCCACGGGGCAAAACAACAAGGCCTCGCTTTAGAGACCCTCATGTACGGGACAAAACTGAGTACGTGCAGCCAAAACAGGCATACTGTGCACGAGGGTAAAAAATACTTACTGCAAAAGCGCGGTTATGATTCATTTTGAGGGCTCAATCGGATGGCTAGAAAGCTCTAATTGATGTGGTTAGAGTTGGAACTTTCCCCTATTATTCTTTTAGAAGCACGATTAGGATTCATTTTGAGGGCTCAATCGGATGGCTAGAAAGCTCTAATCGCTGTGGTTAGAGCTGAGACTTGCCCCTATTATACTTTCAATCGGATGGCTAGAAAGTTCTAATCGTTGTGGTTAGAGCTAGGACTTGTCCCTATTATACTTTTAGAAGAACGGTTGGGATTCATTTTGAGGGCTCAATCGGATGGCTAGAAAGCTCCAATCGATGTGGTTAGAGCTGGGACTTGCCCCTATTATACTTTTAGATTAGATATTTTCAAAAGCACGGTTATGATTCATTTTGAGGGCTCAATCATCGGATGGCTAGAAATCTCTAATCGCTATGGTTAGAGCTGGGACTTGACCCTACTATTATACTTTTAGACGGCTGGTGAAAAGATAGGGCTCCCACGTGAGGAAAAAGTAACCCCACCTCTACCACTCGTTCTCTCTCTTTCCATGCATCTTCCTTTCCTGGACAGCCGCCGGCCTCCACTGAGACGTCACCGTTGCTGCATGCGCCCTCGCCTCGTCCTTAGCTCCGATATGGAACGCCGGTGACCAGGTGAGGTCACCCCTCCACACCCATATCTCTCTCCCTCTCAGGCAGCAGCAGTAAACCCTAGCGCGGTAGGCGGCTGTGCAATGCGGATGAGGCCCATAGGCGGTTTTGTAGCAGGGCTGAGGTCAATAGGCAACCATGTAGCTGGGTTGAGGTCAATAGGCAGCCGCCTAGGGGTAGAAGGAGGCGGACTCTAGCACGAGTTTCTGTTGGGTGTTTGTACTTTCTTGCTCTATGACACATTTCATTTTCTGTTAGTTCATATTGTTCTAATTGTCCTTTTCTTCTCCACTCATGAACGGATCTGTTCGCTTGGTGTAACATGAAGGGAGCAAGCAGCAAGGTACATCTCCCCATTTGTTCTTCTCTATTTATGTCTACAAATTTGTTTCTTGGGAAGAGGAAGACCATGGTTTTATAGGATGAGCAAGGTGGATGTTGCTGTATGCTTCCAAATCTATAGAAAGCTCAGCAGTAGTTAAAGTTCAGAGAATAGATCTTTAATTTGTTGTGGGTGTTTGGATTTTTCAATTGTCGTAATACGTAATGCTTCTCTTCATCGGCGATTGCATTTGCTCATTTTGCCACTTTCTACTTTTCATGTAGATTTACGGAACTTAGGACGTTGTCGTTCAAGCCACGGTCTAAATATAAGAATTGACTTGGGCGCTATATGGCGTGGTTTGCTTCCATATCAAACTTGTAAAGCAAAATCAAGTTAATGATTTATTAAGTTAGCTCCAACCATAATACAAAAAATTGTACACATGAGAATTCATAGTTGTAAGTTTTGATTCCTGATAGGATAATTTCTTAATCCCCATGCCAAATAATAACCGGTCGGGACTAAGGCTGTCGAACCAAGGGGCTTCTCACAGGCGGTGGCTGCGGGAGGTGTCAAGAGAGGTAACTCGACGAAGGGAGGTGGATACATCAGTGATGCCAAATATTTCTATGGTGGAGCAAGAAGTTGTCCACAAAAATCCATATTAGGTGCTCATCTCTTTACCCTCTTTATGTCTCTGATTTTAATTTTCTAATATAGGGTTTGTCTAAATACGATGTTACCGATGTTAGAGCTAAGAGAAGAGGAATCAATAGCATTCAGTGGAAAAGCTTGTGATGGACATGGTGATTTTATCTCTCTGTCTCTTGAACTCAGTCAAGTTTGTTCCTGCATTTTTATGTTATGGTCTCTGCTAAATGTACACATGTGCTAGAGAACTTTGGTTAAAAGTGTTCAAGTAACTGTTAGTTCTAGGGAAGATGTATATTTACTACATGCTTTTTCGGTTTGAGAAGAGGTACAAAACAACTTACAAGTATTGCAGCTTATTTGTATTTATAGTACTGCTTTAGTTTCTGATGACGAAAATTGGAGGGTTGCCTCTTTTTGGAGAACATAATTATTATTGAAGGTAGGAAGACAAATAGATTGTTGTATTAAGTTCTATTCGATTCATTGCTTCACTACATGTCTTAATCATGAACCCACACTATAGTTGGGGGCATGGATGCAAGAGGAGCTCCATCACCTCCATTACAAGGTCGAAGTTTTTTGGTGGCATTCCAATTCTGCATAAAGTGATAATTTGGTAAGAAAATGGTACACTACAGATCTTGAATGCATGGCATAAAGTGACAATTTGGTAAGAAAAATGGTACACCTACAGATCTTGAATGCATGGTTGAAACTATTTTGTTCAGTAGTTTAGACATACAAATAACTAGACGTACAAGCACGCTTCGCCGCGCCGCCTTCATGGCGTCGTTGCACAATGTGTCCGCTATGGTAAACTCGGAGCGATTTGATCCGTGAAACAGTTAGGCATATCATATCCCTGTTTTTGGTTTATCCCTTTAATGGTATATATGCACAGGTCAAAGGCAGCCGCTCCGTGAAACAGTTAGGCATATCATATCCCTGTTTTCGGTTTATCCCTTTAATGGTATATATGCACAGGTCAAAAGGCAGCCGGTCGAGATGGCGGATGTGGTAGTACTGATGCGATGGAGACATAATCATAAATTATTTACACTAGGTAAGTTGGTGCGGCGCCGCACCCGTGGCGTTGATTCATCTGTGTATATGGCAGGCATTTTTTTATTTTTCTACATATTGTCAAATAAAATTAACGTATGTCCTAATGTTTAAGGAAGTAAATGATCAAAAGTGATCTACAAACACAAGGTTTATTCTCTAAGTAAGTCATGGTAGGCGATGGAACGACCATCAGTTAATTTTTCTACCAAAGACTCGCCACAACTCTAGACATCATACTAAAAAATGTTACACTAAACAAAAAGCCCAACTATAGCTGTATTCAATATTCTCAAGACAGAACTGGCATGTGTTATGCTGTAACATAGAGGAATACAGGTATGTAGGCATGAGATGTATCTTTCCACCGGTTTTCCTCTATACACAGGTACTAACTTATTAATGATAATAAGGTGTTACTCTGCAGCTACATCTGTCAGGGCTACACCTCTGCTGCAAGAGAATGATAGCCCACAAAACAATCTGATATTGATATGTGGCCCATAAAAGATCGACTTCAGAGATTAAAACTCTAATCCCATAGGAATAACCAGAGCTTAAGAATTCGGTTAACAACTAACAGTACCACCTTGTAGGCCTACACCAGTATTCCCCCGAACGGAAGCACATGACGATTAATTAGAATGACTCTATTCTCATGTGCTCCATACTCTGAATGAACTGCACTAATGTCACGAGTCTAGTTCCTCAACTTGGGATCATGTCGTGTTGGAGCCCAGTAGTTCACCTTCATGCTGCTCTCAGACACTAAAGACTGTTGGCAAAGGTTAATGTCAAGACAATCAACGCTCCTGTCTACTGGTGCTTGTACAATTGTCTACCACATGTAAACAATAAAATTAATGTAGCATCCATCTAATGGTACCTGACAAACCGATTGAGAAAAAATGAAGGAAAAGGAGGATAAATAATTACATCATTGTTTGGCCGGATCAAGAGTTCATTGATGAACTGCAAAGTCAAACTGCTAATTCCCATAAATGACCAAAAAAATTGAAGCCTGTGGGTTGATATTTTGTTTGCAAGAATTGTGTAGCAGCACTACTAAATAATATAGTTTCCGAGTAGTGCATATGCAGAATTGTAGATTAGATCTGAGTAATATGACTTACAACAAAACTTGCGGGACAACGTCTCCATAAACATGAATGCGATGGTAGTATTAATTATATGCACTTTGCATGTTCAGTAGCAGTTATAGAAGTTAGTGCGTGGTATTTCAAAATCAGTATGGATAACCAAATCATGATGAATGCCCATGAAACAATACACCACTCTCATAGCCTTCTCGTGCATAAAAATATATTTTATTGGCATAACCATAATTCAATAGGAAATTAGAGAAACAACCATAGGTAGTGATCAGTTGTCAAACACTTAGGATGAAGAATAGGCTGACATAACCCACAATGCACCAAGGCGAAGAAATTTCAACTGGCCTTGACCTCCCATTTGTGAAGATTCCACTATAAATAATTACTTTTGCTGAAGAAGAATATAATATATTCTCTAAAAAAGAATAGACGATAATTAAGTTAATAGCACTAAGTATACGCACAATTGAATAGTTCCCTTAATGGCAACTAAAAAAATAAGCTTGGTGACATGTGAAAAAAATCAAAATACCATTGTGATTAAACAGAGGAAATGTTCTACTCCCATCAACAGTAGCAAAACCATGCTTTCATTGGCACGTACTAACTCATCGATTTGTGTTCTTGCTTATAAAAATTGCGGATACTGAATAGTTCATACAATAGTAATATTAATATCAAATTAGACATTTTCATTCACGAGCACCTACTTTCAAAAGAAGAAAACATGATGTGATGCATCACGTACCACAATTAATATACCATGATAAGAATAGAATCCATGCACACGAACCGTGACTTCCCACAACTCACCCACAGATAAGTTCTCTTGTAGAAATAGTTCATATATTATATGATAGATGTCATTTCATCTTATCAGGGACATGCATTCCTGATTCATTTGTAGGTGTGATCTGGTCTTTCTTTGATCAACATCCACTGATGATAAACTCAACCATACAATTATGTATTAATGAACACCTGCAATAATATAAGGAGAGCTTTAAGCTGCGAGTTGACTGCTTTGTTCGCTAATCTGAATGAAGAAGAGAAGGCTCAAACATTTTTTGCTCCATTGGAATACATAATAGAACAACCAGATGAGAGATGGAACATGAATATCTAACAACAAAGAGCAAGACCATAACTACCATATAAGCTTATTCTTGTACTCCCAATGGGAAGTAGAAAACACATACACATCTGATTAGATGAATCCTAAACAATGGTAGGTGGCAAAGGACATTCTTGTAACTTTAGTTTCCTAGTGGTTTCTCAAATAGTGACTATCTTAAATTCCGCCTATTCCTGAACTCAAAAGAATCATGTCATATCATTATTTTAATGTACTTCTAGAATTGCCGATAAAAAACAGATATCAAACCAAGCAAAGACAGTAAATATGACATAATAACCTGAAGAGTATGTAAAATGAATCTATGATTCGATTCTGATGTAAGCCGATATTGACTCTACGATTTGATCCTGATGAAAGCCACCATTCACTCTAAGATTAGATCCTGATATAAGTCGCCATTTACTCTATGATTCAATCTTGATGTGAACAACCATTCACTTTTTGAGCAACCTATTATACTTTCTTCATAGCATACGAACCTCTTTTGAGATGATGTGGATAAAAGAAGTACAATTTTAGCTCGACTACTTCCCCTACGCATTGTATGATGCAAGTGTTAGTTTAAAAAGCTTGGGTCACTTGTTGAACAGAAAACAATGGGAGTGGCATGTTCTCAGATCAATTTGTCAACTCAATAAACAATTCTTGTCTATGATAACATCAGCCAGTAAGAAACATCTCACCATGGCGTGGAGTGAGAGAATGCTTCTCTCGAAATTCAGAATAAGAAATGGAGCAACTACCTATCCTTTGTCTAATAATCAAGTAGTAGTACAGTCTAAAACCAAAGAACACACAATGTAAACATAGAATAAACCTGACTGCATTTCTAGTTCTGCAAACCAGCGGTCCATGCTCCCAAACTTACAACAAATTTCAAGTCTTGGATGGTACAGAAAATAACCATTCAAACCACTTCTTTGACTGAATAAAGAGAGAATAGATCTTTATCACCTACAGGTTAAGAGCGTGTAACAGGAAATATTGTGAAAGCAAAAAAAATATATAGCAATCCAAGATGTTTAAAGGCACCGTACTTGATCATTTTATCAGCAAGCGGTCTGAACCTCTGTAGTCTGGTGAATCTGCAAGAAATGTATCTCTGAGTGATATTATTTCAAATAAAATCCGTAACATGGTAAGTAAGGACGATAGACAGAAGGTGGTGTTCAGAATGGAAACGATAATTAATACTCCCTCCGTCCTAAAAAGGATGTCGCAAGTTTGTCAAAATTTGGATGTATCTATATACTAAATAGTGTCTAGATACATCCAAGTTTAGACAAATTTGCGACATCCTTTTTAGGATGGAGGGAGTATGTAGTTTTTGCTTGTTGTCACCACCACATATTTGATACAAAGGTACCATAAATTACTACAATCCATCTATAAGATTCTTAAAGCATGTGAGTTAAGAATAGAAGATGAAGCTTCAGTTAATGGAACACCAAATTAATAATAAATTATTGTCTTCATTAGTAGTAAGAAGCATGAGGCAATAAGATGGTGTAAAAGACTTGGCAGTAGTTCTATTTCTGTCAGCAAGTTAATAGGCGACAACATATGAATTAGGTTCTAATGAAGCTGAGTTCAATCACAACCTTTTGAAATGAAAAGGGCCAGATCCAACATGTGTCTCCCTCCAAGTCCATTGACATTTTCTTTTTAGTTTCCAAGATAACTGATCTGTTTTGCTGCATACTAAAATCGTGTGCATCGCCTCAGACTCGGACCACCACCACTAACACAGTCTGCTTGTTCACATGGAAAAAATAGATGCAAGGGGGATAAAACCAAAAAGGGTGAACGCATAAGAAGGCACCGCTATATGAGAAGACCGAGCGACATTCCGGCTAGTTATGTACAGTTGACAATAGCGACGGAGGATCGGACTTCAGCGAGATAGCAGCATGGCAGGACGTCAATCCGCATCTCGTTGCCGTCAACTTCGTTAGCACAACAGGCTCTCATACAAAGACACCACGATATTGCAAGGCTGAAGTCGTCCGAGTACTGCTTCAAGGAGGGCGGAGGTTCTCAAAAACGTCCTAACGATCATGGCAGGAACCCAAGTTTTGGCCATGCCAATATCCGGTGCACTAAAGCTGCCAGAACACATAAGCGGATGAGAAATTGATTTGTGGAGCAGCAGGAGAGTAGAGGAAAGAGAGAGGCTCACATGTCGCCGTCGCTCTGTCGACGTCGCCATGTAAAAGTCCGATGCAGCTGGCGCAATACGGGACTTGAGATGGAGGTTATTCATGGCGGTCAACTGGGGATACGTATGCCATCGGCAAAGATGACCCTGATCTCCTCAGCGGTCCAATGGGCACATAGTTGCGGCAGCATCGAGGATGGAGTCTAGTCGAAAATGAGGAGATACGAAGATCGCTACGAAACTGGGGAGGAGAAAAAAATGAGATGGACCTCTCCACATCTCATGAGATGGCGGCATCAGAGGTGCTTGATGGCCTGTTGGCGCCCTCCCCTTTGAATCCTAGCGCCATCACCATCGATTGGAGGTTGTGGCGACTTCCCCGGGCCGTCGCCGCCCGCCTTCACCGCGTCGTCCTCGACCTCCCGCGCCGCCCGCGCACCGTACACCTTGCTCTCGCGGGCTAGCTGGCGCCACCGCCGGTCCGCCGCCTCGAATCCACCGCATAGGGGCGGCTTTGGCCATCTGTGGTCGGCCACTCGACATGGAGTTGGCGACAGGAGACGCACGCTGCCGTCCAAGAAAGGCCATGAGCACAGAAAGAGGGAGGAGACTGGCTGGGTGAGGGCACCAGGCCGGCGGCGGCCGAGTTTTCTCAAGACGGCGTGGTAGGCGGCGGCATGGGAATGGAGAGGTTCTCTCCGTCTCCGGCATGCGATAGAAAGGATTAGGTGGAGAGGAATTAGAGGAAGAAGACGACACGTACCGACAAATTAGGAGGAGAGAGGAGAAAGAACACGACCGTCCACCGCCCATCTGCCCAGTCAAAGCCAGCAACACGCAGCGCGATAGGCCCATATGCAGGGATGGAAAGCAACGAAGGCCCACAGCCATGGGCACACGATCGACAAAACGTTCGCATGTGCTCTCAGATTGCTCCCTTTCTTTCGCGCTTAAGCTATAGAAATATAAGATATTCTTTACCATGATAGTTGGTCACATGGAAGCTAGGGGAGGAAATAGACCGCTTAGTGTGGTACAACCTGATTCTTTACTTCGTTGGAAGCTCTAACTCATGGATTAGTCCAGGCTGATTGTAATTTACTCTCTAGTTATCATGTTGGGTAATACTCCATATGTGTTTCTAAGGGAACTTTCAGTTCATAGTGATATGGGGTGGCCCGATCTTCTCAGTAAGCGGATGGCGGTGATGATGGTGGATGATAGATAACTAGCCTGTAGCTATGAACTCTCTCGCTCAATCCCTGATGCCAATGCAACAACTCTCGAACCTTGTAGGATATTCACAACACCACGCTCTTGCGCACGCAGCCGTGACCACGAACGGTAGTATGCAATCTACTAATTCCCAATGGAACAACAGATCACACTCAATTATAGTTGGTAGATTTAAACACAGGGTAATTCCAGAGGTTCTATGAAAGAAACAACTCCAAAATATTTAAACGTGGTCTAAACCCTAACTAGGGGTCGTCCCAAGGCTTATAAGGGCGGCTGGGGCGGCCAGAAACCGAAACTAAACGCATACGACTCAAACTGATACAAACCGACTCGGACCAGATTCGGTGGCGGGCGGACACTCCGGTCGAAATCGGCCGGACAGTCCAGTCAGGCCGGACACTCCGGGTGAAGTGTGTCGGACAGTCTGGTCTGGCAGGAAACTTTGAGGTTTCCGGGTGGTGTCCGGGTAGTATCCGAACTGGCAGACAGAATGTCCACGCCAGTTTGCCTCTCGACCAGGCCGGACAGTCCGGGTGGAACTGGCCGGACTCTCTGGTCGTGGCAGATCTTTTTGCCTCCGTCTTGATGATCTTCTCTTGCGCCTTCCTCCTGCTCCTCCCTCGCGCATCCTTGGGCGATCATCATGTTGGGCTTCTCTTGTAGCCCTTCTCCTCCTCGTGCCATGCTTGTTTCTCCAACGAACCTGATCATACATAAATGCATAGACTTAGGCAGTATAAAGTTCTCATCAATCAAAGTACCAGATTCGTTTAGGAGTAAATGCACCTATTGTGCCAGTAGCTTAGCATGAGCTCTTGTAATAGGTCCAATTCTAATCTCATTGGACTGATCCTTTCTTGCAACAGTTGTAGCATCTTCAGTAGTCATTGGGGTAGGTGTAATTATAGGGATGTCCTCATCATCTCCCCCCCTTCAAAAGGCGTCGACCTCGACGCTCCAAGGTCTTCTCCAGCATATGGTGACAAATCAGCAACGTTGAAGCTGTTGCTAACTCCACCAAACTCCTCAATAGGTATATCAACCGAGTAGGCGTTATTATTAATCTTGGCTAACACCTTGTAAGGACCAGCACCACGTGGCTTCAATTTTGACTTTCAAAGTAGTGGGAACCTATCCTTGCGTAGATGCACCCAAACCATATCTCCAGGCTTGAACAACACTTCTTTCCTTGCTTGATTCCTTGCAGCAGCAATGTTCTTGCCTTTCTTCTCAATAGCCTCTCGAGTCTTCTCATGTATTTTCTTCACATAATCAGCACATTTTGATGCCTCCATATCAACTCTCTCATATAATGGCAGAGGCAACATATCAAGTGGCGTCAATGGCTTGAAACCATACACCACCTCAAAAGGACAAAGCTGAGTAGTTGAATGCACAGCCTTGTTGTAAGCAAACTCAATATGTGGCAAACACTCTTCCCACTCCCGCAGATTCTTTTTAATCATGGTCCTTAGCAGCTGTGACAATGTTCGATTCACCACCTCCGTTTGACCATCTGTTTGGGGATGACATGTAGTACTGAACAGCAGCTTCGTTCCTAGCTTTCCCCATAAGGTCTTCCAAAAGTAGCTCATGAACTTCACCTCACGGTCATAAACAATCGTCTTTGGTACTCCATGTAATCTCACGATGTCCCTGAAAAATAGGTTAGCAACATGTGACGCATCGTCACTTTTGTGGCAGGCAATAAAATTAGCCATCTTAGAGAACCTATCCACTACCACAAATATAGAATCATGACCTCTCTGAGTTTTAGGTAGACCTAGCACAAAATCCATACTAATGTCTTCCCATGGAGTAGTCGGTGCAGAGAGAGGTGTATACAAACCGTGAGGCTTCAGCTTAGATTTCGACTTGTGGCATGTAATACATCGGCTCACAAATCTGTACACATCATGCATCATCTTGGGCCAATAAAAGTGATCAGCAAGCATGAGCAACATCTTCTCACGCCCAAAGTGACCCATCAAACCACCAGCATGTGACTCCTGCACTAAGAACAAACGCAATGACGATTCTAGAATACATAGTTTGTTAGCTCGAAACAAATATCCATCATGAATATGATACTTATCCCATGCGTTTCTAAGAGCACACAAACGATATGGTTCAGCAAAATCATGGTTAGTTGCATAAAGTGAACAAATAGCTTCTAATCCAGGAATTTTAACATCAAGATTGGTTAATAGCATGTTCTTCCTAGATAGAGCATCAGCAACAACGCTCTCTTTTCCCTTCTTATAGTTAATGATGTAAGGAAAAGACTCAATGAACTCAACCCATTTAGCTAATCTTCTATGCAAGTTTTATTGATCTTTCAAGTATTTCAATGCTTCATGATCAGAATGTATGATGAATTCCTTTGGCCACAAATAATGTTGCCAAACCTCAAGTACTCTAACAAGTGCATACAATTCTTTATCATAGATAGAATAATTCAAACGAGCACCAGTCAATTTCTCAGAAAAATAAGCTATAGGCCGACCCTCTTGCATCAAAACGCCACCTATGCCTATACCACTAGCATCACGTTCAACTTCAAATTGCTTCGAAAAATCAGGTAATGCAAGTAATGGTGCAGAAGTAAGCAAACGTTTTAATGTATCAAATGCAATGTCTTGGGTCACGCCCCATACAAAAGGAACACCTTTCTTTGTCAAATTATTTAATGGTGCAACAATGGTGCTAAAATCTTTCACAAAGCGCCTATAGAAACCAGCGAGACCATGGAAACTACGCACTTGACTAACATTCATTGGAGTAGGCCAATTCTGAATTGATTCAATTTTAGATTGATCTACCTCTACTCCATGTTTAGAAACAACAAATCCTAGGAATTTGACCTTATCTTTTGCTAATGTACACTTCTCAAGATTAGCATACAGTTTATTATCACGTAACACTTGCAAAACTTGTCTAATATGAATGCAATGTTCAGATTCGGTGTGGCTGTAGATGAGTATATCATCAAAGTAAACAACCACGAAACGACCAATAAACTCTCTCAAAACATGATTCATCAAACGCATGAAAGTACTAGGTGCATTAGTAAGACCAAATGGCATAACTAACCACTCATACATACCGAATTTAGTTTTGAAAGCAGTTTTCCATTCATCCCCTTCTTTCATCCTAATTTGATGATAACCACTACGCAAGTCAATTTTAGAGAAAACAGCTGCACCACTCAATTCATCTAGCATATCCTCTAAGCGTGGAATAGGATGACGATATCGAATAGTGATGTTATTAATCGCTCTACAATCAACACACATGCGCCAAGTACCATCTTTCTTAGGAACTAAAATAACAGGAACAACATAAGGGCTAAGAGAGACACGAATGTACCCTTTATCCAACAACGCTTGTACTTGCTTCTGAATTTCCTTAGTTTCTTCGGGATTAGTCCTGTAAGGTGCACGGTAGGGAAGTGTGGCGCCAGGAATCAGGTCCACTTGATGTTCTATACCATGCAATGGAGGCAAACTTGCGGGTACGTCTTCTAGAAACACATCCCCAAAGTCCTGCAAAACAGAAGAGACACCAAGAGAATTAGGGGTCATGTCATTAGAAACCAGCACCTCGCCTTTGTACATGAGCACAAGTGGCATGGCTGTAGGATCCTCACGAAACTCTCTCATATCCTCCTTGGTGGCTAGGATCAATAATCCAGGCACTCTCTCACTTTTCGTTATATCACTCAATTTAGGCTCAATTACATCAGGAACAGTTGTTACACAGTCTCGCCGAGTGGTAGTATCTTCCTTCAAGTTCACCTCTATCTTCTAGCGAGAATCATTCACAATTTCTTGTGGTGTCATTGGCTGCATAGTAATCTTCTTTCCTTTGAATTCCAAGTGATATGTGTTGGCTCGGCCATTGTGTTGCACATGGGATCATAGAGCCAAGGCCGACCCAAAAGTAGGTGACAAACAGTCATAGGAACCACATCAAAATCAATAGAATCTTTGTATGGCTCTATTTGAAAATTCACACGTACCATATGATTTACCTTCATCTCACCATTGTTACTCAACTATTGTATGTAGTATGGCTTGGGATGAGGTAAGTATGTCAAATTCAGTTTGGCACATAGTTCCTTACTTGCAAGATTTCTGCAGCTACACCATCAATAATTACCTTGCAAGCTTTACTTGGTCCAACTAGAGCTTTTGTTTGGAACAAGTTGCAACGCTAGGATTCTGCACACTAAGTACACGTGAAGATACGACAATAGTGGGTGCACGCTCAGCATAGGCATCAACACCAACCTCGCCGTCATCAATATCATCATCAGAAGGTTCATCTCCACTTTCTACTTCACCTTGTTCATTAACAAACATAACCTTGCTGTTTGGATAATCTTTCTTGTAGTGACCTCTACCTCCACAAGTATGGCACACCACATCACGAGTACGTGCCGTAGACATATTGGAACCCGAGCTAGCAGCAGGAGCAGCGGGTTTACGAGCATTAGAACCAAATGAAGGTGTACTTGCGGGCTTGGCCGATGGTGTAAAGGGAACATCAGCTGGTGGCGCGGCTGTAGAAGGTGTAGAACTGGCCGAAAATCTGCTGGAGGACGGAAAACGAGCACGTGACTTTGCCTCTTCTGCCAACTGGGATTCGGCCTCTCTAGCATGATGCAACAACTCATTCATGGTCTCATACTTGTGATGATGAACAATGCTCTTGATCGGTAACTTCAAATTGTTTAGGAATCGATGCATGGTCATCTCAATGGACTCACGAATTCTAGCATGCTGCATAAGCATCTCCATCTCCATGTAGTACTCATCAATTGTCATGGTGCCTTGCTTCAGTTGCGTCAATTTATCAAAAACTGATCGCAAGTAGTTGGTTGGTATGAAACGAGCTTTCATGATTTGCTTCATCTCGCGCCAATCTCTCACAGGAAGTTCATTGTCCTCCCTCCTATGCTGCACAAGGGCATCCCACCAACGTAAAGCGTAACCATCAAATTCAGATGCTGCAAGCTTGACCTTCTTATCTTCTGGATAGTCAAATAAGCGCTAGAGTTTCTCAATCTTCAACTCCCATGTGAGGTAGTCTTCAGGATCAATGGAACCATCAAACTTAGGAATTGAGAATTTTGGCTTGCCCAAACTATCATCAGCAGCTTGGTCGGGTACACGTTGACCACGCCCAAGATGGGCAAACCCATGACCATGAGTAGGTGCATGGACAGGGGGAATAGCATGCCCCTGCCAACATGTGGAGTAGCATCAACAGCGCTACCCTCATCGAAATCATCAAAGGCATCATCATGTTGAGGATCTTCCCTTCTATGTAAGGCGGCCGTCAAACCCTCAATGGACTGCTGCAAAGCGGTGACATTAACATTGAGCGTAGCCACTTGTGTTTGGATAGTATCAACCATCCCAACATGCTGATCCAATCTCATATTCATATCTTGGAGATTCTTGTCAATGGCATCTGTCGTGTTAGTAAACACACGTGTCAAGTGGGATTTCAAAGCCTCATATTCACGCCAATTGACGAGTTCCTCATCCTTCTTTTTCTGCAACACAACATCATCATCACTAGTAGACATGATTAGTAGGTTAGTGCAAAAATCAGAATTTGTATGGTGGAAACTCTCACAATTCACTCACAACTAATAAGAAAGGAGATCTTACCATTCCAAAGTGAATAGAGATGCTCTACCAGACAAAATCAAAGACTGATGCACTTGATGTGATGAAGTGAATATCAAAGGTATAGAGAATGATCGCAGGGCACACAGGTTATGTAAGGTGGAGCTATAGGTATGATACCCTACCTACACCGCAAACAAGTCCTAGTGCTGATCGTACAAATACCCAAGAAACACACACAATGGAGATAAATGTGGCAAAGCAACTTATGAAAAGGAATATTGCAATGCACAAGAGAGACACTAGTAATAGCTCAAATAGAACAGGCACAAGATTGCTCAATCTACTAGTGCTATACACAACAAGGCCTCCAAAATTGCACACTTCTATATCTCTTTTTTTTCAGACTTGTAGCTCTTTTTTATACTGATTCTCTTTTTTTTCAACTATATTTCTCAATGCAAACGAGTACAGCAACGTATAACAGAACTAGGCCGGATAGTCCGGTTGATATGTGCCGGAGACTCCGGTTGAGCCAGATAGTCCGGTGTGATTCGGCCGGATAGTCCGGTTTTGCCTGTCGAAAATTTCTGCACTTCAAAAACCTAATGAGTAGCCTGTCGGAGCAAAGCAACTAGTCTCGTGGGTACGTTCCTAGGCACAGATGATGTAGATAGGCTGTGTCCATGGTATGTAAACAAAAGTACGCTATGTGGACTCGGAAAAAAGATAAAGACTTGCGGAAACGGTAGCGGTGGGAACATCGGAAAACAAGATCAAACCCTAAACCTAGACACAACGGAAACTAGACTCCTACGAGGAAAACCTGCAGATCGGATCTATGAGAAGATACAATCAGCAACTAAAACTCGAAAACAATGCAATCTAGTCTATGGCAAATCTTTTTTGTAAGGCTTTTTCTGTATAGGACGAAAAACACTCTCTAATCTATGGATGGATTTGTGGATGCTTACCGAGGCAACACTGGAAATCTGATACCAAGATGATATGGGGTGGCCCGATCTTCTCAGTAAGCGGATGGCGGTGATGATGGTGGATGATAGATAACTAGCCTGTAGCTATGAACTCTCCCGCTCGATCCCTGATGCCAATGCAACAGCTCTCGAACCTTGTAGAATATTCACAACACCACGCTCTTGCGCTCGCAGCCGTGACCACGAACGGTAGTATGCAATCTACTAATTCCCAATGGAACAACAGATCACACTCAATTATAGTTGGTAGATTCGAACACAGGGTAATTCCGGAGGTTCTATGAAAGAAACAACTCCAAAATATTTAAACGTGGTCTAAACCCTAACTAGGGGTCGTCCTAAGGCTTATAAGGCCGGTTGGGGCGGCCAGAAACCGAAACTAAACGCATACGACTCAAACTGATACAAACCGACTCGGACCAGATTCGGTCGGCGGGTGGACACTCAGGTCGAAATCGTCCGGACAATCCAGTCAGGCCGGACACTCCGGGTGAAGTGTGCCGGACAGTCCGGTCTGGCCGAAAACTTTGAAGTTTCCGGGTGGTGTCCAGGTAGTATCCGAACTGGCAGACAGAATGTCCACGCCAGTTTGCCTCTCGACCAGGCCGGACAGTCCGGGTGGAACTGGCCGGACTCTCCAGACGTGGCAGATCTTTTTGCCCCCGTCTTGATGATCTTCTCTTGCGCCTTCCTCCTGCTCCTCCCCCGCGCATCCTTGGGCGATCATCATGTTGGGCTTCTCTTGTAGCCCTTCTCCTCCTCGCGCCATACTTGTTTCTCCAACGAACCTGATCATACATAAATGCATAGACTTAGGCAGTATAAAGTTCTCATCAATCAAAGTACCAGATTCGTTTAGGAGTAAGTTCACCTGTTGTGCCAGTAGCTTAGCACGAGCTCTTGTAATAGGTCCAATTCTAATCGCATTGGACTGATCCTTTCTTGCAATAGTTGTAGCATCTTCAGTAGTTATTGGGGTAGGTGTAATTGTAGGGATGTCCTCATCACATAGGCTAGCTCCGTTATTATTATGTTTTCCTTAGCTAAATTCAGGTTCTATGGTTTTCTCTATTCCCATATTTTACTTTTAGTCTGAATGTTGGAAGAGTTGTATGGTATCTAGGTGTGGGCAAAACAGTTGGATTTATGTTATTGGAACTAAGATAGTTTATATTATTTTGAAACTTACTCTAATCTCTGTTTTTGGTAGAGGATCCTTGGTTAGAGCGGCAGAGCTAGCTGGTCATTGAAGCCCAGTCAAAGTCTTGGTACAGCAGCATCAGTGAACCTTTGTCCAAACAAATTTCATTTAAAACTCCCAGCCAGCGATGTTTTGTAATGGACGTTTAGCGGCCAAGCCTAGGCAGCTGCCCGGGGTCGCTGGGAGGTAGCTCCGCACTGCTTGGCCATGACTCATGACTCAATAGTACACAAGCTAATTCTTGAGAACTCATCCAACATTTATGGTATGATTTTCCAACTTTTTAGATGGATGTTACTTATCAGGGAGTAAGTTGGTTGCATTGCTGCAAAATACAAGATGTCTGCTTTCTTTGTGGGTTTCCCGTTTTATAGAGACATATGTTCTTGAATTTGTAGTACTTGTGTGAGTTCATCCTAGAGCCATTTTTTCGATGAAAGGATATAAGGTTCTTCTTGCATTGTATCGTTCGCTTTTAGCTGTTATTGTCCTGCTGGGTTTAACTTGCTCTGAAAGTGCTCCTTATTTTTCCCTACTATAGTGTAATAGTGTCCTCCTTTTATGCATGTCCTAATAAAATCCACCATTTTGTGTGGAACTCTTTCTATGTTCACTATTATTCTAGCATCAGCAAATTACTCATCTAAGAATTTTTTTCTATCAATGAAACATTCAAAATATCTATATGGGGGTTACAACAACCTCTCTAAATTTGGTTGTTGGAGCGATGAAAATGCATGTACCGTATGTCTGCTCCCTCAACAAGCAGTTTGTAGATCCCAAAACCCGCTCGTAACATGTTTTGTGCTGTTTCATCTGAGATATACATCCATGTTATTTCAGCCATGAAGATAAGTACATAACACAAGAATTTGGATTGCAATGCATTAATATTTATTGTTGGTTCACACATAGAAGTAAAATGTACAAAATCAGGTATGCTTGCTACGGTAGTTTAGCATGTCAAAAGCCACAACAAGAAATGATGCAGTAGATCTAAACTTACTAATTCAGATTGCTAAGTATGCAGATAACAAATCATTTCTCCTACACAATTTCTCCTATAATGTTTACACCGAACTCTGAAATGGTGTGATTATTGATCTTGTGGTTGTCAGCAACAATATGACGGTACTGTATATTGTAGTTCTCCATTGTGTAGATATTTGCAAGGACTGCTTATTTCTTTTGTATTGAGAAGTGACCACTAAGACTGAAGGACCATTTTAATGCAAATGTAGGTTGCTTCGGCTATAGATACTGGATTTTGGACAATGGTGGACATGGCAAGCGAGCGGTACATTTGGAGACCCCTTATTGCACCACCAGCAAATTCTGAATCCAAAAGGCTTGTTGATAAACCTTCATAGCTTGTTTCATATTGGTGTAATTGGAGTGCCCCAAATAGAGAAAATTTGCATGATACTATTGTGGTTACATCTTGTGTGTTCTTGTAGTGGCTGTTATGAACACGAGAATTATTTGCTAGAATTAATGTGTAAAATTGTTCATATTTGAACCTTGTCTTTTATATGGCGACTGTAAGTTGGGGCAACTAAATAAGACGTGAAATTTTCCAGCTATAACATGTAAAACTTTGTATCGTAGTTCAACACGAAAGTAGCATTGTATGAGTGGGTAGTGCGTCTTGCGTGTACCTGCATGAAAGCAGCATTGAGGCCGCATGGAGGAATATACAGGGGCACTTTTGCAAAAAAGACATCGCCATGTGTCAGTTTCTGAATCGTTTGGACTAACTTTTAGACCGCATGACAAGATGTAGGACTGGTATACACCGTTTTGCAAGATTTTGGACTAATTTACACATGGTAGACAAGTTGTGGGACTAAATGTGCATATAGCTCCTTCCGCTACTACCACCTATATTCAGTATTTGTTTAGGATAGTTACAACTAACGAGAGGAAACCTTACTAACCTACTCAATGCCAACTAAACAACGCACTCAGATCGCAAACAAGTCATGTTTTCATAGTATACATATACACTAAAATATGTTAATCAACTAATTAGATATAACTTATATTTACCAGAAATGAGTCTGCATGCACACATAGATTCAAGATCCACTCACGTACTTGCCATATAGGATCTTCACGCTAAGGCATTTAGGGTAACTTTTTTTAGGATTCTAACATGCCTTTTATGTCCCACCGCATAAGCAAAAAAGAAGTGTCCAGATTCCCTCATCGAAAAACTCATCAGAAGCCCACGTGCATGCGGTGGGGAGAAACTGGTCGAGACCAGTTTCCCGGGCTTCTCCGCTCAGCTAGCAAACTGTTTTCTGAAAATAGACATATCGTCCACATAAATTACGGCCAGAATACCACTGCAAGCTCCAGTTTCTCTGACCTACACAAACAAATCGGTGAGAAAAAAATAGAAATAAAACCACCCAGATTCCTCGGCACCATCCACCCACGCGTGCATGCTCTCCACCCACGCACGCATGCAAGGCTCTCCATGTTCTTTCAATTTTATTTCTTATTTTCTACTTAAAACTAGCATACCTATACTATATATCGTTTTATTAAGTGGACAAGTGAAATCTAGGGGCATAATAGACATCTCACAGCTTATCGCAGCAAATAAGCCAAAAAAAGTCTTCCGAGAGTTTCTAAAAGATTCTGCCTACCGCAGTTTGTCCACACCAGAATCTATAAGCAGGCTTATGTATAAGCACAAGCCCAAAAAAGTCACCCTTAAGCTCCTTGCGAGTACTTGTGTTTATTGTGAGAAAATATCAGAAAAGATGTGTGTGCTGCTAGAATCAATACTGACATAATGAAACATGCATGTGCACTAAACAAGGTAAAACTTATGGCTTAAGTTCTGCCTCGGTTCTGTCTGGCGCAATGCGTCATCTGTATCTACAAGAAAGCTCTATGTAGAAGAAAACTCGGCTATTCAGTCACCGGAGCAGCGTACGTAACCGCGTGTCACCCAAGAAATATCCAATAAGTACAAGCGTCAAAGCTTGGGGATGCCCAAGGCACCCCTAGTTCATCAATAAAAATCCCAGGTTTCTTCCAAACGCTTCATTTTTATTGTTTCATGCACAGTTGTGTTTTTCTTGGAGCGTCTTCTTTTTTGTTTTCGTTTTGGTTTTTAGTTTGCTTGGTTTTCTGAATAAATTGGTTGGACCCCCTCTTTCATACATTGGTTTGCAAATAGTTTGGTTTGGTTTGGAAAAAAGAGTAGGAAAGTTCATGCTTATGTGGTAAAAAGAGCTCGTTTTTGACTGTGGCCTATGCTTTGTCATGGCATGCTTGATATTGTTTTAGATTTATGCTTACTATTCTTTGATGTAGCATGACTTGTTATAAACAATTGAGATTGCTTAATGTGCCTTGGATGAATCATGCGTTGTTTTAGCATATTAAAGCATAGTATAGTGGTATTCTCCTTTGATGCTTTATTTGGGTTGACTTGGCACATGCTCACACAATGTTATGACTATCTCAAGTCACCATAGCCTTTATGATCCTTTAGTTTTCAACTTGTAGTATCACTTTATGCTTTGATCAATGATGTTTTGTCGCTCTGCATGATTATGGCCATTATTGCTCTCTTAGTTTGTCGCTCCCTGTCTTTTGTTAGCCTCCACAACCAAGTATGAGTTCCACTCATGCATCCAACTCCCTAAAACAAGTTATTCCAAAGAGTCCACCATACCTACCTACTAGCTTATGCTATTCCAAGTATATTCATGCTTTTGTTTACCTTCCAAATTAAACTTGTTATGAGAAAACTAGTGATTAAAGCTCTGACGAACTTGATGGCACACTTTACTTTTTTGCATCTAATAAACTTGAACCACTGGGTCCTTCTTTCTTGCGTATATGCTTGCGCTTTATAAGTTGAAATTAGCAGAACCATGTATCATGGGGAACGCTTTAAACATTGCACTTGTACTTTGTACCCTGTTGATATCATGTTCTTTTGCTTACGGATCCCAGCGGTGTGAAATAAAAGTGGAACTTGTAAGATCATGGAGTTTGTATGTGTGTTAGAGAAATGCCTGGGCCGCTAGCCTAAGCCATGCCTAATCATGGTGGAAACTTGCAGCATCACCATAATGAGCACTCTATGAAACATCCTCAATAAAAACCTATGCAAATAGCAAATAAAAAGATCGCTGAGATGCTCATTGTCTGCTTGCCTTGTCATTTTGATTATGGGATAGCTCCTGTATCATGTGCAAGGGGTATCTCGTTGGCGGTTCTTTATGATACACATGTACTTACAATGACAAGAGCTTACTTGTGACTAAAGTTGAGTAGCATGAGGTTCGATCTTTGTAAGTAAGGGGCATGATATTTCGGTTTATAACTTGTCAAGCATATCCTCTTAGTTGTGTCACTTTAACCTTAATCACCCTCAAGATGCTTATGATAGGGGCAATGAGAGCTGAAAGCTATAAGTACCATAATTTTTGGAAGCTCTTTATGAGACTTGAATCCCTACTTCCTTTTATAAGGGCCTTTCTTCCACCATTATATTGAGTCTCCACCTTCTACCTTTATGCACCAACTTTGAGAGCATAGTGGCTATTCTTAGTTCTATGTGCATTGTCCCAAGACTAGTTGATTGATGCATACCTTGATATTGCTTGTTTTAAACTATTTGTATCTAGTCACTCTTATGAACTTTGAAGGTGTCCTATGCATTTATATTTGCTACTCTATGGAGGGACAAGCTGAATACTATTATGCTATGTTTTCTTTATGTGAAACAAACAAACGTCTTGCAAAGCATTGTTATTCATTAATCTTTTGTTTGTGCCTTTTCATGTTGCATCATAGTTTCTTTCCTTATTGCTAGAGCTTTGTCTTTCATGTTATGATTGAAGTACTATGATCCCAACTTTGAATGTTTTACAAATACCTTGATCAAGTTTATGATGGTGCATGTCACCTCAAAAATTATTCTTTCTTTTTATCACTTACCTACTCGAGGACGAGCAGGAGTTAAGCTTGGGGATGTTGATATGTTGCAAACGTATCTATAATTTTTGATGTTCCATGCTTGGTTTTATCTACTTTCTTATGTTTTGTCCACACTTTGGAGTACTTTTCATATGATTTCTTGGACTAACCTATTAACAAGAGCCACAGTGCCAGTTGCCTGTTTTCTGCTGTTTTTGGTTCCAGGAAAGTCAGAAAATCAATATTCTCGGAATTGGACCGGACAAAAGGCAAAGTTGATATTTTCCCGGAAGACTCACAGAGCCAGAAGGAGAGTCAGAGAGGGGCCACAGGGTGGCCACACCACCCCATGGCGCGGGTCCCCCCAGGCCGTCTGGCCTATAAGAAGCCTCCCGAAGCCAAAACCATAGATCGTCAAGCCTCCAACCACGAAAAGTTCCGTAGTGCCGCCGCCACCGAAGGGGAGATTCAGGGTACAGAAAGTCTCTGTTCCGGCACCGTGCCGAGACGGGGAAGTGCCCCCGAAGCCATCTCCATCGATCTCCACCACCATCTCCATCACCATTGTTGATTCCCATTATGAGGAGGGAGTAGTTCTCTCTCGAGGCTAAGGGTTCTACCGGTAGCTATGTGTTCATCTCTCTCTCTATGCATGATCATATTGTGATCATGAGCTTTGTAATCAATTAGATCTACCTTGCTACTCAAGTGCTTTAATGAATCTCTGCTCTCCCCATGTGTGTGAAAGTGACAGCGTGCTCACCTTGGTGGCACTTAGGCTAGAGATTACAAATACTTGTTATGAGTTATATTTGGAGTTGGATGTGTTTATGAAATTGTGGTGTTTGTTGGAACCATCTAGTGGTCAAGGTGACAGTGTGGGGTTTTCTAGATGGGAAAGGCTTACTTTGAGGTGTGTTGTTATAGCCCTACCAACGATCAGAGTGTCCAGCCGAAGAGTAGTTCATCGTAGTATCATAAAGAAGAATATATTTATATGAGAGTGTTCACTAGTGAAGTATGATCCCTAGGCCTTGTTTCTAAGCATTGATACACCGTTTGCAATTAGATCTGTTACATGTTTGCTTGCTTCCATCTTTATTTCAGTTTGCCTTTAGTCTCTTCCACGCCAGCAAGCTATTTCCTGGCACCGTTACCACTTATAATTATCCATACCACTTGTATTTCACTATCTCTTCGCCGAACTAGTGCACCTATACACCTGACAAGTGTATTGGGTGTGTTGGGGACACAAGAGACTTCTTGTATCTTGATTGCAGGGTTGCTTGAGAGGGGATACCTTTGACCATTTCCTCCCTGAGTTCGATAAACCTTGGGTAATCCACTTAAGGGAAAACTTGCTGCTGTTCTACAAACCTCTGCACTTGGAGGCCTAACAATTGTCTACAAGAATAGAAGTGCGTAGACATCAGACACCACTCAAGCTCATCAAGTTCGTCACGCGCGCGCTCCTCAAGTCATCATGGCGACCCCTCGCGCTCCCATTCTCATCATGGAGAACCCAACCACCACAATGGGGAATATCAAGCTCGTCATCGCCATGAACAAGTTGTTGAGCCACAACATCATCAACCGCACCACACAAGACGTTGTCGACACCATGATCACCAAGCGCATCCACAACAAGCTATGTTACAAGCGCCACCACCACCCCAAGAGCAAGAACACCATGGTGAACACAATCGCGTTGATAGGCGCCAACACCCGAACCATGACCATCACCATCAACAACAAGTTCATCGAGCACCACAATTGGATACGAGTGATGATGACGAGGATGCACACCGCGTGCGACACTACAACCGCTACACTCAATCCCACCATTGTCATCAACAACCAATGAATGCAAATGATCCCGAGCAAAGGCGTAGAAGAGACTTTGTGCATCAAGCTCCTCCTCAACCGTGTCCTCGAGAAAATCAAGCTCCTCCTCCACTACCACGTGCACCAAGTGAAGCACGCATAAGGCAAGATCGCCGCAACTACCACCGTGCACATGAAGAGGGCAAATTTGGGAAGCTCAAGTTCATTATTCCCAAGTTCAAGGGAGAAGAAGACGACGATGCATACATTGATTGGGAACTCAAAGTTGACAAGATCTTCCGAGTCCACAACTACTCCGAAGAGAAGGAAGTTGCAATGGCATCCCTTGAGTTTGAGGACTATGCAAATGTTTGGTGGGAAGACTTCCAAAAGAACCGCGAGAAGAATGAGGAACCTCCAATTGAAACATGGACCGAGATGAAGGAAGTGATGTACACACGCTTCGTTCCCGAGAATTATCGCCAAGATCTCTTCGACAAGCTACAAAACTTGAAACAAGGCACCAAGTCAATTGAAGAGTTCTACAAGGAAATGGAGAAAACAATGATGCGAGCTGATGTGAGAGAACTCGAAGAGCAAACCATAGCAAGGTTCCTCAACGGTTTGAGCCGCCCAATAAGGAAGATTTTTGACATTCAACCGTACAAGAACCTCACCGAGCTTCTCCACCAAGCTACCAAAGCTGAGCGGCACTTGCAAAAGGAGAATGCATATGAGAGGCCCAATCCATACTTTGCATCCATCAATGCAAATGCTTCCGCAAAGCCAAGTAACCAAGCAACTAGCTCATCCAAGCAAGCAAAGACCATGATAGCACCTTCCTCCAACACGACATCAGATAGTCAAGTCACTTGCTTCAAGTGTGGAGTGAAAGGTCACAAGTCATATGAGTGCACCAACTCACGGGTGATGCTTACGGATGAGAATGGCGCAACCTACGCCGTAAGTGAAGAGGAATATGAAGCTCTCACTCAACGAGCTATTGCAAGGACAGCCGCAATGGAAGAGGATGACACACTTGTATGCGAGCATGATCCGGGCCCCGCACTTGTCATAGCTCAAATCACGCCACCAAACTCCATCCCAAGAGAGGACCAACGCCTCAATATCTTCCAAACTCGTGCTGGAATTGATGGCAAGTCAATCAAAGTGATCATTGATGGAGGTAGTTTCCAAAACCTTGAAAGTACGGAGCTTTGTGAGAAACTCAAGCTGCAATGCATAGAGCACCCTCACCCCTACCTTGTCCAATGGTTGGATGACAATGGAGCCGTCAAGATAACATCGAAGGTCCAAGTCTCCTTCAAGATTGGCCCATATGAAGACACAGTCAAGTGTGATGTGGTGCCAATGTCCGTGTGCCACATGCTACTTGGAAGGCCATGGCAATACGATAAAGGAGCAATGCATCATGGTTCCACCAACCAATACTCCTTCAAGTGGAATAACAAGAGATTGGTGCTCCAACCCATGACGCCAAGCCAAGTCATCGCATTCAACATGACACCCGTCAACAAGATAAAGCAAGCTAAAGACCCTTGTGAGAAGAGTGGTGAGAGAGTGAACCAACATCAAGAGAGTGAGTGCCACAAGCCAAAAATGAGAGGAAAAATCATGAGTGCCACGACGCAAGCCACAAAATGTGAGAAGAGAGGCTTGAGTCTGACCCATACTAACAATCATTCAAACAATTCTCTCTCTTTGTTGTTGGTTTTGCAAGGTACCCAAGATACACCACCAACTACAAGGATAAGGCTACAAGATCTCCAACCACAACATGATCGCAAGATGTACCACAAGATCTTCAAAAAGTTTGAGAGTGGCTTTGACACTGGCGATCCGACCGTGTACAAGATCAAGGCTAAGGACACACTTCCTTCCTTGCATGATGAGCGAACATTGTCGAGGTTGACTCGTTTTCAAGCGGGGGGAAATGATGTAGCCCAACATATGGAAACCACCTTTGGTCCACATCATGCCACGTTAATCATCACTCCAAAGGTGAACTCCTTCCATGCTTTGCCTTTCATTGGTTATTGTGCAAATGGAATCCTACTTGAGACAAATGCCCATGATGTGGCTAGGTCCATGAACATGATGCCAAGGAGATGCAGCAAGGATGGATGTGGAGCCAAGACACCCAAGCAAGAGGCCTGGAAGAGAAGACACAAGAAGCTGCTGAAGCAGGACCGGAGTCTCCGGACCAGCAGACCGGAGTCTCCGGTCTACCACACCGGAGTCTCCGGCCCGGTCTCCGGACGGAGCCCCGAACCTGTGCCTAGGACAGTCTGAGACCCCCTCCGGAGGCGACACCGGAGACGGACCAGAGTCTCCGGCCTACACCGGAGTCCCCGAACCACACACCGGAGTCTCCGGACCAAGCGTCGTGGGCCTACGCGCCTTAAGCTAGGCTTGGCCCATGTAACGCCCCAAACTTCTTGCTTATGCCTGTTTTACCCCTAGCTCGTGGCTGGCCTATATATATGCCCCCACCCCCTCCTTGAAACCCTAGAGATGATGATGAATTGAGGCATGTGCCAAACCCTAGATGGGAACCCCCTCTCATTTGTAAATCTATGAGTTGTACAAGGCCTTGGAGTCGGTTCCCTTATCCAAGTTGTCAAGAACCTCCTCAAGTGTTTGGTCTCTCCCTATCAAGGATTCTAGTAGTTCTTGGTCTCTCCCCTTTGGGATTCTACTTGGTTTCTAATCGCTCCTTGATTTGGATTCTACCATCCGCTTGCTGATCTCTCCTTTGGTGATTCTAAGGCAAGGTCTCTCACTGAGAATTCTATTGGATTGGTTGTTCGAACCAATGGGGGCAAATCGAATTGGGTGTGATTTGGCATGTGTTTGTATCTTTACCTTGCATTAGAGTTGTGTTCATCGTGTTTTCCCTCACTTCCGCCTCAAATCCGTGAAGATCAGGCCACTCCAAGGGTAAATCCACAAGGAGACCCATAACAAGTGTGTTCTTTTCACAAACCACATATGGATCCACTAGATTCATTGCATGTATGTTCTTTTCACAAACCACATGGATCCACCAATGTCATTGCATGTGTGTTCTTTTCACAAACTAGATATGGATCTACTATAGTCATTGCATGTCTATTCTTTCCACGAACCACATGGATCCACAAATGTCATTGCATGTGTGTTCTTTTCATGAACCACATATGGATCCATTAGAGTCATTGCATGTATGTTCTTTTCACAAACCACATGGATCCACCAATGTCATTGCATGTGTGTTCATTTCACAAACGACATATGGATCTACTATAGTCATTGCATGTCTATTCTTTCCACAAACCACATGGATCCACAAATGTCATTGCATGTGTGTTCTTTTCATAAACCACATATGGATCCACTAGAGTCATTGCATGTATGTTCATTCCACAAACCACATGGATCCACCAATGTCATTGCATGTGTGTTATTTTCACAAACCACATATGGATTCACTAGAGTCATTTCATGTGTGTTCTTATAACTAAACCACATATGGACCCACTAGAGTCATTGCATGTGTGTTCTTATCCTAACCAGCACTAGAGTCATTGCATTTTTTTTCATGAACCACATATGGACCCACTAGAGTCATTGCATGTGTGTTCTTATCTTAAACCAGCACTAGAGTCATTGCATGTGTGTTCTTTTCACAAACCACATATGGATGCACCAGAGTCATTGCATGTATGTTCTTTTCATAAAACACATGGATCAACAAATCTCATGGCATGCGTGTTCTTTTCACAAACCACATATAAATCCACCAGAGTCATTACATGTATGTTCTTTTTCATGAAACACATGGATCAACCAATGTCATTGCATGTGTATTATTTTCGCAAACCACATATGTATCCACTAGAGTCATTTCATATATGTTGTTTTCACAAACCACATGGATCCACCAATGTCATTGCATGCGAGTTCTTTTCACAAACCACATATGGATCCACTAGAGTCATTGCATGTCTATTCTTTCCACAAACCACATGGATCCGCCAATGTCATTGCATGTCTGTTCTTTTTAGAAACCACATATGGATCCACTATACTCATTGCATGTAAGTTCTTTTCAAAAAACACATGGATCCATCAATGTCATTGCATGTGTGTTCTTTTCACAAAAACAGCACTAGAGTCATTGGATGTGTGTTCTTTTCATGAACCAGAGCTAACCTCATTGCATGTGTGTTCTTTTCATGAAACTATCACTAGAGTCATTGCATGTGTGATTTTTTCATGAAATTAGCACTAGAGTCATTGCACGGGTGTTCTTTTCACGAACCACATATGGATCCACCAGAGTCATTGCATGTGCGTTCTTTTCATGAACCACATATGGATCCACTTGAGTCATTGTATGTATGTTCTTATCCAAAACCAGCATAAGAGTCATGGCATATGTGTTCTTTTCAAAAACCACATATGGATCCACCAGAGTCATTGCATGTATATTCTTTTCATAATACACATGGATCAACCAATATCATAGCATGTGGGTTCTTTTCACAAACCACATATGGATCCACCAGAGTCATTGCATGTATGTACTTTTCATAAAACACATGGATCAACCAATGTCATTGCATGTGTGCTCTTTTCACAAACCACATATGGATCCACCAGAGTCATTGCATGTATGTTGTTTTCATAAAACACATGGATCAACCAATATCATTGCATGCGTGTTCATTTTACAAACCACATATGGATCCACTAGAGTCATTGCATGTATGTTCTTTTCACAAACCACATGGATCCACCAATGTCATTGCATGTGTGTTCTTTTCACAAACCACATATGGATCCACTATAGTCATTGCATGTCTATTATATCCACAAACCTCATGGATCCACCAATGTCATTGCATGTGTGTTATTTTCACAAACCACATATGGATCCACTAGACTCATTGCATGTGTGTTCTTATCCTAAACCAGCACGAGAGTCATTGCATGTGTTTTTTTCATGAACCACATATGGACCCACTAGAGTCATTGCATGTGTGTTCTTATCCTAAACCAGCACTAGAGTCATTGCATGTGTGTTCTTTTCACAAACCACATATGGATCCACCAGAGTTATTGCATGTATGTTCTATTCATAGAACACATGGATCAACTAATGTCATTGCATGTGTGTTCTTTTCATGAACCACATATGGATCCTCTAGAGTCATCGCATGTCTATTCTTTTCACAAAACCGTATATGGATCCACTAGAGTCATTGCATGTATGTTCTTTTCACAAACCATATAGATCCACCAATGTTATTGCATGTGTGTTCTTTTCACAAACCACATATGGATACACTAGAGTCATTGCATATACGTTCTTTCCACAAACCACATGGATACACCAATGTCATTGCATGTGCATTCTTTTCATGAACCACATAAGGATCCACTAGAGTCATTGCATGTGTGTTCTTTTCATGAACCACATATGGATCCACTAGAGTCATTGCATGTGTGTTATTTTCATGAACCACATATGGATCCACCAGAGTTATTGCATCTGTGTTCATTTGACAAACCACATATGGAACCACCAGAGTCATCGCATGTATGTTCTTTTCATAAAACACATGGTTGAACCAATGTCATTGCATGTGTGTTCTTTCCACAAACCACATATGGATCCACCAGAGTCATTGCATGTATGTTCTTTTCATAAAACACATGGATCAACCAATTTCATTGAATGTGTGTTCTTTTCACAAACCACTTATGGATCCACTAGAGTCACTGAATGTATGTTCTTTTCACAAACCACAAGGATCCACCAATGTCATTGCATGTGTGTTCTTTTCGCATACCACATATGGATCCACTAGAGTCATTGCATGTCTATTCTTTCCACAAACCACATGGATCCACCAATGTCATGGCATGTATGTTATTTTCACAAAACACATGGATCCACAAAATGTCATTGCATGTGTGTTCTTTTCACAAAACCAGCACTAGAGTCATTGCATGTGTGTTCTTTTCATGAACCACAACTAGAGTTATTGCATGTGTGTTATTTTCATGAAACTAGCACTAGAGTCATTGCCTGTGTTTTTTTCATGAAACTAGCAATAGAGTCATTGCATGTGTGTTCTTTTCATGAACCACATATTGATCCACTAGAGTCATTGCATGTGTGTTCTTTTCATGAACCACATATGGATCCACTAGAGTCATTGCATGTGTGTTCGTATCCTAAACCAGCACTAGAGTCATTGCATGTGTGTTATTTTCATGAACCACATATGGATCCACCAGAGTTATTGCATCTGTGTTCTTTTCACAAACCACATATGGAACCACCAGAGTCATTGCATGTATGTTCTTTTCATAAAACACATGGTTGAACCAATGGCATTGCATGTGTGTTCTTTTCACAAACCACATATGGATCCACCAGAGTCATTGCATGTATGTTCTTTTCATAAAACACATGGATCAACCAATTTCATTGCATGTGTGTTCTTTTCACAAACCACTTATGGATCCACTAGAGTCACTGAATGTATGTTCTTTTCACAAACCACAAGGATCCACCAATGTCATTGCATGTGTGTTCTTTTCGCATACCACATATGGATCCACTAGAGTCATTGCATGTCTATTCTTTCCACAAACCACATGGATCCACCAATGTCATTGCATGTATGTTATTTTCACAAAACACATGGATCCACAAAATGTCATTGCATGTGTGTTCTTTTCACAAAACCAGCACTAGAGTCATTGCATGTGTGTTCTTTTCACAAAACCAGCACTAGAGTTATTGCGTGTGTGTTATTTTCATGAAACTAGCACTAGAGCCATTGCCTGTGTTTTTTTTTCTTGAAACTAGCAATAGAGTCATTGCATGTGTTTTCTTTTCATGAACCACATATTGATCCACTAGAGTCATTGCATGTGTGTTCTTTTCATGAACCACATAAGGATCCACTAGAGTCATTGCATGTGTGTTCGTATCCTAAACGAGGACTAGAGTCATTGCATGTGTGTTCTTTTCACAAACCACATATGGTTCCACCAGAGTCATTGCATGTGTGTTCTTTTCATGAACCACATATGTATCCACTAGTGTCATTGCATGTATGTTCTTATCCTAAACCAGCACTAGAGTCATTGCATGCGTGTTTTTCATAAACCACATATGGATCCACTAGAGTCATTGCATGTATGTTCTTTTCATAAAACACATGGATCAACAATGTCATTGCATGTGTGTTCTTTTCACAAACCTCATATGGATCCACTGGAGTCATTGCATGTATGTTCTTTTCAGAAAACACATGGATCAGCCAATGTCATTGCATGTGTATTCTTTTCACACACCACATATGGATCCACTAGAGTCATTGCATGTCTATTCTTTCCACAAACCACATGGATCCACCAATGGCATTACATGTGTGTAACTTTCACAAACCACATATGGATCCACTAGAGTCATTACATCTATGTTCTTTTCACAAAACAAATGGATCCACCAATGTCATTTCATGTGTGTTCTTTTCACAAAACCAGCACTAGAGTCATTGCATGTGTGTTCTTTCCATGGACCACGGCTGGAGTCATTGCATGTGTGTTCTTTCCATGATACTAGCACTAGAGTCATTGCATGTGTTTTTTTTCATGAAATAGCAGTAGAGTCATTGCATGTGTGTTCTTTTCACAAACCACATATGGAACCCCCAGAGTCATTGCATGTGTGTTCTTTTCATGAACCACATATGGATCCACTAGAGTAATTGCATGTATGTTCTTTCCACAAACCACATATGGATCCACTAGAGTCATTGCATGTATATTTTTCGACAAACCACATGGATCCATCAATGTCATTGCATGTGTGTTATTTTCACAAACAACATATGGATCCACTAGAGTCAGTGCATGTGTGTTCTTATCACTAAACCACATACGGACCCACTAGAGTCATTGCATTGTGTTCTTATCCTAGACCAGCACTAGAGTCATTGCATCTGTGTTCTTTTCATGAACCACATATGGACCCACTAGAGTCATTGCATGTGTGTTCTTTTCCTAAACCAGCACTAGAGTCATTGCATGTGTGTTCTTTTCACAAACCACATATGGATCCACGAGAGTCATTGCATGTCTGTTCTTTTCATAGAACACATGGATCCACCAATGTCATTACATGTGTGTTCTATTAATGAACCACATATGGATCCACTAGATTCATTACATGTCTGTTCTTTCCATTAACCACAGCTATAGTCATTGCATGTGTGTTATTTTCATGAACCACATATGGATCCACTAGAGTCATTGCATGTGTGTTCTTATCACAAACCACATGGATCCACCAATGTCATTGCCTGTGTGTTCCTTTTGCATGTATGTTCTTTTCACAAAACACATGGATCCACCAATGTCATTGCATGTGTGTTCTTTTCACAAAACTAGCAGTAGAGTCATTGCATGTGTGTTATTTTCATGAAACTAGCACTAGAGTCATTGCATGTGTGTGTTTTCACGAAACTAGCACTAGAGTCATTGCATGTGTGTTCTTTTCACAAACCACATATGGATCCACCAGAGTCATTGCATGTGTGTTATTTTCATGAACCACATATGGATCCACTAGAGTTATTGCATGTATGTTCTTATTCTAAACTAGCACTAGAGTCATTGCATGTGTGTTCTTTTCACAAACCACATATGGATCCACCAGAGTCATTGCATGTATGTTCTTTCCTTAAAACACATGGATCAACCAATGTCATTGCATGTGTGTTCTTTTCACAAACCACATATGGATCCACCAGAGTCATTGCATGTATGTTGTTTTCATAAAACACATGGATCAACCAATGTCATTGCATGTGTGTTCTTTTCACAAACCACATATGGATCCACTAGAGTCATTTCATGTATGTTCTTTTCACAATCCACATGGATCCACCAATGTTATAGCATGTGTGTTCTTTTCACATACCACATATGGATCCACTAGAGTCATTGCATGTCTATTCTTTCCACAAACCACATGGATCCACCAATGGCATTGCAAGTGTGTTCCTTTCACAAACCACATATGGATCCACTAGAGTCATTGCATCTATGTTCTTTTCACAAAACAAATGGATCCACCAATGTCATTTCATGTGTGTTCTTTTCACAAAACCAGCACTAGAGTCATTGCATGTGTGTTCTTTCCATGAACCACAGCTGGAGTCATTGCATGTGTGTTCTTTCCATGATACTAGTACTAGAGTCATTGCATGTGTTTTTCTCATAAAACTAGTAGTAGAGTCATTGCATGTGTGTTCTTTTCACAAACCTCATATGAAACCACCAGAGTCATTGCATGTGTGTTCTTTTCATGAACCACATATGGATCCACTAGAGTCATTGCATGTATGTTCTTTCCACAAACCACATATGGATCCACTAGACTCATTGCATGTATGTTTTTTCCACAAACCACATGGATCCACCAATGTCATTGCATGTGGGTTCTTTTCACAAACAACATATGGATCCACTAGAGTCAGTGCATGTGTGCTCTTATCACTAAACCACATATGGACCCACTAGAGTCATTACATTGTGTTCTTATCCTAGACCAGCACTAGAGTCATTGCATCTGTGTTCTTTTCATGAACCACATATGGACCCACTAGAGTCATTGCATGTGTGTTCTTGTCCTAAACCAGCACTAGAGTCATTGCACGTGTGTTCTTTTCACAAACCACATATGGATCCACTAGAGCCATTGCATGTCTGTTATTTTCATAAAACACATGGATCCACCAATGTCATTGCATGTGTCTTCTATTCATGAACCACATATGGATCCTCTAGATTCATTACATGTCTGTTCTTTCCATTAACCACAGCTATAGTCATTGCATGTGTGTTATTTTCATGAACCACATATGGATCCACTAGAGTCATTGCATGTGTGTTCTTATTCTAAACTAGCACTAGAGTCATTGCGTGTGTGTTCTTTTCACAAACCACATATGGATCCACCAGAGTCATTGCATGTATGTTCTTTCCTTAAAACACATGGATCAACCAATGTCATTGCATGTGTGTTCTTTTCACAAACCACATATGGATCCACCAGAGTCATTGCATGTATGTTCTTTTCATAAAACACATGGATCAACCAATGTCATTGCATGTGTGTTCTTTTCACAAACCACATATGGATCCACTAGAGTCATTTCATGTATATTCTTTTCACAATCCACATGGATCCACCAATGTTATAGCATGTGTGTTCTTTTCACAAACCACATACGGATCCACTATAGTCATTGCATGTCTATTCTTTCCACAAAAAACATGGATCCACCAATGTCATTGCATGTGTGTTATTTTCACAAACCACATATGGATCCACTAGAGTCATTGCATGTATGTTCTTTCCACAAACCACATGGATCCACCAATTTCATTGCATGTGTGATCTTTTCATAAACCACAAATGGATCAGTAGAGTGATTGCATGTGTGTTCTTGTCACTAATTCACATATGGACCCACTAGAGTCATTGCATGTGTGTTCTTATCCTAAACCAGCACTATTGTCATTGCAAGTGTGTTCTTTTCATTAACCACATATGGACCCACTAGAGTCATTGCAAGTGTGTTCTTATCCTAAACCAGCACTAGAGTCATTGCATGTGTGTTCTTTTTCACAAACCACATATGGATCCACCAGAGTCATTCCATGTATGTTCTTTTCATAAAACACATGAATCAACCAATGTCATTGCATGTGTGTTCTTTTCATGAACCACATATGGATCCACTAGAGTCATTGCATCTATGTTCTTTTCACAAACCACATGGATCCACCATTGTCATTGCATGTGTGTTCTTTTCACAAACCACATATGGATCCACTAGAGTCATTGGATGTCTGTTCTTTCCACAAACCACAAGGATCCACCAATGTCATTGCATGTGTGTTATTTTCATGAACCACATATGGATCCACTAGAGTCATTACATGTGTGTTCTTATCCGAAACTAGCACTAGAGTCATTGCATGTTTGTTCTTTTCACAAACCACATATGGATCCACTTGATTCATTGCATGTCTATTCTTTTCATAAAACACATGGATCAACCAATTTCATTGCATGTGTGTTCTTGTCACAAACAACATATGGATCCACCAGAGTCATTGCATTTATGTTCTTTTCACAAACCACATATGGATCCACTAGAGTCATTGCATGTCTATTCTTTCCAGAAACCACATGGATCCACCAATGTCATTGCATGTGTGTTCTTTTCATGAACAACATATGGATCTACTGGAGTCACTGCATGTATGTTCTTTCCACAAACCACATGGATCCACCAATGTCATTACATGTGTGTTCTTTTCATGAACCACATATGGATCCACTAGAGTCATTGCATGCATGTTATTTTCACAAAACCACATATGGATCCACTAGAGTCATTGCATGTATGTTCTTTTCACAAACCACATGGATCCACCAATGTCATTGCATGTGTGTTCTTTTCACAAACCACCTATGGATCCACTAGAGTCATTGCATGTCTATTCTTTCCACAAACCACATGGATCGACCAATGTCATTGCATGTATGTTATTTTCATGAACCACACATGGATCCACTAGAGTCATTGCATGTATGTTCTTTCCACAAACCACATGGATCCACCAATGTCATTGCATGTCTGTTATTTTCACAAACAACATATGGATCCACTAGAGTCAGTGCATGTGTGGTCTTATCACTAAACCACATTTGGACCCACTAGAGTCATTTCATGTGTGTTCTTATCCTAGACCAGCATTATAGTCATTGCTTGTGTGTTCTTTTCATGAACCACATATGGACCCACTTGAGTCATTGCATGTGTGTTCTTATCCTAAACCAGCACTAGAGTCATTGCATGTGTGTTCTTTTCACAAACCACATATGGATCCACTAGAGGGATTGCATGTCTGTTCTTGTCATAAAACACATGGATCCACCAATGTCATTGCATGTGTGTTCTATTCATGAACAACATATGGATCCACTAGAGTCATTGCATGTGTGTTATTTTCATGAACCACATATGGACCCACGAGAGACATTGCATGTGTTTTCTTATCACTAAACCAACACTAGAGTCATTGCATGTGTGTTCTTTTCATAGACCATAGCTAGAGTCATTGCATGTGTGTTCTTTTCATGAAACTAGCACTAGAGTCACTGCATGTGTTTTCTTTTCACAAACCACATATGGATCCACCAGAGTCATTGCATGTGTGTTCTTTTCATGAACCACATATGGATCCACTAGAGTCATTGCATGTGTGTTCGTATCCTAAACCAGCACTAGAGTCATTGTATGTGTGTTCTTTTCACAAACCACATATGGATCCACCAGAGTCATTGCATGTTTGTTCTTTTCATGAACCACATATGGATCCACTAGAGTCACTTCATGTATGTTCTTATTCTAAACTAGCACTAGAGTCATTGCATGCGTGTTCTTTTCACAAACCACATTTGGATCCACCAGAGCCATTGCATGTATGTTCTTTCCTTAAAACACATGCATCAACCAATGTCATTGCATGTGTGTTCTTTTCACAAACCACATATGGATCCAGCTGAGTCATTGCATGTATGTTGTTTTCATAAAACACATGGATCAACCAATATCAGTGCATGCGTGTTCATTTTACAAACCACATATGGATCCACTAGAGTCATTGCATGTATGTTCTTTTCACAAACCACATGGATCCACCAATGTCATTGCATGTGTGTTCTTTTCACAAACCACATATGGATCCACTATAGTCATTGCATGTCTATTCTATCCACAAACCACATGGATCCACCAATGTCATTGCATGTGTGTTATTTTCACAAACCACATATGGATCCACTAGAGTCATTGCATGTATGTTCTTTCCACAAACCACATGGATCCGCCAATGTCATTGGATGTGTGATCTTTTCACAAACCAGAAATGGATCCACTAGAGTCATTGCATGTATGTTCTTGTCACTAAACCACATATGGACCCACTAGAGTCATTGCATGTGTGTTCTTATCCTAAACAAGCACTATAGTCATTGGAAGTGTGTTCTTTTCATGAACCACATATGGACCCACTAGAGTCATTGCATGTGTGATCTTATCCTAAACCATCACTAGAGTCATTGCATGGGTGTTCTTTTTCACAAACCACATATGGATCCACCAGAGTCATTCCATGTATGTTCTTTTCATAAAACACATGGATCAACCAATGTCATTGCATGTGTGTTCTTTTCATGAACCACATATGGATCCACTAGAGTCATTGCATGTCTGTTCGTTTCACAAAGCCACATATGGATCCACAGGAGTCAGTGCATCTATGTTATTTTCACAAACCACATGGATCCACCAATGTCATTGCATGTGTGTTCTTTCACAAACCACATATGGATCGACTAGAGTCATTGGATGT